>CM043113.1:49662224-49949649 GCA_023701765.1 Hylyphantes graminicola
TTCAAAGATTTACCTTTTTTCAAGAGTAATGATTAGATAGGTAAATAAACATTTTAATTAATATGTCGTGTATTTTCAGAATTACGATAACATATTAATTGAAAATGTATGACATTTTAATAGCAAACTTGTTTAGATTAGCATATATTTTGTACATATATTATCTAAACTTTCGTAAAAAAATAGCAAAACTATTTATTGGGTTTTAAAACTTATCGCTATAATATATTAGAAGAAAATATTTTTTAAAGTGAATAATGAAACAATTCAATAAAGAAAATTAAAATCGGGAAAGAAGTATACACAATGTCGTGGAATAAAACTCGAAAACAGTGGCAGCTTTTTTTTGAAATCCATAAGTCAAACTGAACATTCACAAGTAGCTTACTAAACAAAAGAGCTGTGCGAAATAGCAGAAGAAAAGTTCAAAAGAAATAAAGACTGATATCATGCCACAGAAATTGTCGAACTTTTAAAACCATTACTATTGTAACTGGTCTCAAGAGAGCAACAAATGTGTGCAATTAAAGTATTTGTATCCGAATGCAAATTTAAAGATCTTTTTAAAAAACTTTTAGAACCATTTTTTCTTCACAATTAAATTGATTCCACTTGTTTTGATTAAATTGTGTTAAAAAAAACATCTTCTGTTTCGATTTTGGTTTCATTTGATACAGTGTATTTCGATTGAATAGCTATTTTGAGGCACTCTAGGGAATAAAATAATGCACTATTGTCGCTTAACGATTTTTATCTGACTTTGCTCTTTATCTTTTTAACCTTAAAGATATTTTTACGAAAATGTTTTTAGTTTCGTAAAATAGCTGAGAAACTGTTTTGTGCGGTTTATTTAGTTATCGTCATTATTTTAAAATATTGCATCTGTTTAATTTTAAAAAATATTTCCTTTCGACTAAGAAGTATGTGATGCCGAGCTGCGCATTGGTAATTTATTGAATAAATTGTGTTTCCATAACAATAAAGTTTCATTTCCCATACACATATTCGATCAATTATGCTTCGGTAAAAATTTTATTTAAAAAAAAATGGATGTCTGGGACATTTTCTGTAAAGAGCCAATAAAAAATGCATTAACAAGAATATTGCCTCAGATAGACTTTCATTCAGTATAAATAAATTCAAGCAATACACATAAGGAAACTAATGTCTCCTATTACAGTGAGAAGAAATAACTTGTTAATATTTTGTGAAGAAAGCTATTTTCTTTTAAAGATTCATCAATGCTCGGTAATATGTCCATATAATTAGCGAAAGTTGTGAACGCGAAGTGCTTATCGACAGGTATTTATTCATCTTCAGGCGCTTTTTGTCAAGCTAACGTATAAGGAAATGATAAATCTATCAACTCAAATAAAATGATTGTAAGGAAAAATTTTATTCATAACATATTTCAGAAATTGTATAATTTTTCTAAACTGCTCAAAATCTAAAAAAAAACGGTTTTTATAGTTTTAATTATTAATTAAAACAGCAATTTTGAAAAATAATAGAATATTATAAAACATTAACATATTTTCTGCAATATTAACAAAATGTGAAGGATAGAATAATTCATTTTAACTGAGATGGTTTGGCTCAAACTATTATTTCACAAATCCTTAACCAAGTGCTTCTCCCAAACATCTAGTGTTTAATTTGTAAGAATTGGCATAGTGATTATATTGTTATTACTATTTTTATCATTTAAAAACAATTCAAAACTTATTTTTCATGAAAATGCTTTTTAATGTATAACTTTGTAGTTATTTACTTTTTATGGTGTCCATCAACAATTAAATGGCCCCCTTTGTCTTTAACACTGCATCCACTAGTTCCAATACATATGTATTGTAAAGGACCTTTTCGAAGTTCTAAAACCAGTGCCACTATATCTAGTTGTAAAATAACTGGAATAAATGCATTCGAGAATGTCATCCGGGGTAAGTTGAGATCGGAGCAGTTCTTGCAAGAAATATAAGTTATTGTTTGTCCTGAAGAATTTTCATCTATTTCTAGTTGTTTGTTCTTGGACTTGTAATTGATGATGTTAAGACCATGGAGCAATGTAAGTCAGTGATGAGGGGTTTCTTAACGAAATGGAGAAAAAGTCTGTGTTTTGCAACTACAGTTGAAATTATTTACTAATTACCTTTTTATTGCTCTTATGACACAAAAATAGCTAATTACTTTAAAGTCACATTTAACTTTGATTATCTCACATACATTTTTAATTAATCATTTATTCAAAATACGCTCATTACATTGCTTTGTTATACATGTTAAAATGATTCAATGCTATTCCATTTTAAAGTTAAACAATTTTAGGCTCATCTCGTATTATAAATTCCATTAGTAATTTTAATTGCTAAAACTACATAAACATCAGCGCAAGCATTTGAGGAGCAATAAACTAGCGTAAATTTTCCGATAATGTTCTATCACAAGTGTTTAATAACCTTTTCTAGAATTTACGCATATCGATCTTACAGTGCTGAAACTCCTGCCATCAACTGTTTCTGGCAGTAATTGGAAGCGTTATTTTAAAGCCGTATAAAGCATGATTGATTAGGCTATTTCATTTATTATATTGGGCTTGAATTTTGGATAAGAGTCTATCCGAAATTAAATATACATATTGTTATCATTAAATTTATGAAACTTCAGATGAAAATCTGTTTACCGTTTAACAATGAATTGTTACATTCTATATTCGTTATTTCACACAGAGTACATTTTTATCTGAAACATTGAATCTATTTTCACTGATAAAATAGCCGCCTTTATTTTAATAATAATACCATCGAAATTCAACTAAGTAATATATTAATTTAAATAAAGTAATTAGTATAAAAATTTAACTTTAAAAACTGCATGTGTAAAATAAAAATATAAAAATATAAAATGTTGAAAAAACATCTAGTATTGTAAAATAATACATTAAACTAAGCGCATGTTATTGCGCAAAAAAAAAAAAAAAATTACAAATTTCCAAAGCCGAAATATATGTAGCATCAACAGAAAAACATAATTATTTTAAATCATATTAAAGTTATGTATGATGATTGTGCTGTGCTAATTATTTTATACGTCTTATGGTTTTTTTTTAATTCTTTAGCTCAATTTACGTAATGTATTCCTTTGAAAAATTCAAATAATATCTATATGCATTTTCAAAAACAGTACTTCAATGCTTAGCTAAAAATGGAAAGCAGAAAAAATTACGAGATGAAATCGTAATATATATTTTCAAAAGTTCTTTTAGATTTTGGTGAGTGAAATATATTGAATAAATATCAAGTACAACTGTCGATATATTTCAACTGGACAAAGGCATTTCATTTTTGCTCAACTGGACGTATATAGAAAATTGGATTTACATTTTTTATAAAAATATAAATTCTTGTACATATTTTATTCTTATTTTTAAACATTGTGATATCATAGGAAATATTTATTATAGGTATAATTATGATTATTAAGTATGTTTTGTATTTTCTCAATTATAAATTTATGCGAACATTGCTTTATTGTCACTGTGTTTCTTTTGAATGTATATGCACATGAATAGAAACAATCTTTATTTTAACAAGTTTTATATTAACCATATATAAAGAAATAATTATATTGCATTTGTAAGGTGTTTAGAAAAGAAATTATTCAGTAGTTTATGAAACAAATGCATGTTATAACAATTATTTCCAGATTGCTTAATGGAAGTCATATTCGTAAAATGGAAATCGGCCATCTTGTTTCTTTTGGAGTATTTATTTTACCTGCACAAAAGAAGATTGTAAATGTATCTAAACAATTGCAGTAACTATTTTTTCTCAATTCCACAACCCAATTCAGGGAAGACGGTTTGTTATAAAAATCTCTTAAAACCTTCGCAGAGTAGAATTCAATTCTGATTGAACCACTTAACTCCATCCCATATATAAAAACAACTCATCTAGAAAATTCTTAGAAAACCCTTTAATCGTTAAAAGCGCCGCCGTTGCTTTAGACGCTACCCTGATAGAAAAGACCGATCCAAACAGTCAATCCGCCATTAAGAACTTTATCACGAGGCGTGAATTGGAGTCAGGATAAAACAGAGAATCGGATCCTTCCTCGATTGAAAAGGGAAACTGGATACCATTGATTTAGTTCTGTCTAGATTAATGTTCCTCTGCCGACTTCTGACAACGGCAAGAGGAGTTAACTGCCCAGAACAGTTCGCTGATTTTTTTTTCATCAGGGAATATTTCTTTTCTGGTTAACTCTCAATTAGAAAAGGGTTGTCCTAGGTTATCCCCAGAAAGCCCTAAAATATTGTCTAGGTGGTATGTTGTGATGTAAGTCTTTTGTTTTATGGTGCGATAGAATGCCTACTATTTATTGTGATGTAAGAATGACAGAAATCGATGAAATTTTCTATTAGGCTATGTATATTTCCTCATTGAATAATTTATGTTTCCTGCCGAGTGACACTCTAGCCATTTCGGAAAATCTTATTTTATATTTACCAAGAATTGCAGAACTATTGTAGAGCCTTTCTCTAAGTAAGTTTGTAAAAATCGCCCCAAGCTTAATTAAATTTGATTTTTCTGCTCAGGATACAAAATTATGTGTTTACTTCCATTGTAGTTGCATTGCATTACGAAGGACATTGTAATTTAAAACCATATTCGAAATTCTTGGATGTATTATACTCTATCATTACCTTATTCCCTAACCCTCAACATGGTTGGTCAGCCTTTATTGCCTCCCTGCTATGCTTTGACTTAGCATGAGTTCAGTTGAAAAAAAAATTCCCCTTTTTCCCTTCCGAATATCACTAACCCCCCAAGTGGTGACAAACATATACAGGAGTGTCAATAAAATAATCTGAACTAGTTTAATAGATTCAAATTTTAAGTTATGCCTCCGAACTAAGTGTTTATTTAAAATTTTCGTTTGATAGATGCAACACTATTCTGCAGAGGGTTTTAAGACACGCCATTTTGGTGGAAGGACTACAACTAAATGACTTATTAACCGAGGAGAGCAACTGTGAGCTTCATGGCGGAGGTGGCACCCCTGTCTGTGGACAGTTATGTCACAACGTTAACCGTAAGCCGGGGACCCCAAGTAAAATTTATACTCTCAGCCAAGACAATTTTTAATGATCCGTGTTTGTAATAAAGCGTGACTTTTTAAGTTTATTAACCACTTCACTTTTATTTTTGATATTTCTTTGATATTAACAATATATATTTAAGACCTTAAAAGCACGTGAAGTTAAGATCCGTGTAAAGCGTAGCACTCCAATAGAAGAATGAAGTTGGCCTCAGACAAAGCTCAGTGTCATAATTTGGGCCTCAACAAGATTGCGCAACCATCTTCGAGCAAGCAAACCCAGAGAATTCACCCTAGAGGAAGCTATGGATAACCAAGCCCCAATAGTTAGTTAATAACAAAAGCTTGTTAAAATAATATGAAGAAATTTTGACAATAGAAGTCGATCGATATTGCTAGTTAAAATATATCAAAATCAAATGCATTAAGGTTTAGTTGCATTTAACTGTCGCCGCACTAGAGATACAAGAGTGCTATTAACGAAGGGCGTCATAATTTAGAACTACGTGCGTACGAGCCCAAATTTTGCTGGACTTTGTGGGACCGGACTTACCGTGCGGAACTTAGGAATATATCTAGGGGGTATACTTCTCTTAACAGTTGATCCTATTTGTCGGTCGCCTTAGCTACACAGGCTGTTTATAGGTCGGTGGTTGTTTTATCAATGGCTGAAACAGAACGGCCGATATTTAGTATGCAAAGCAAGAGCCTTACCAGCTAGGCATCCCTGTCCCTAATGCATTTACTTAGAGCATCATTACATGGACAATAATTTTATGCAAATTTATTCACTACCCAACATACAAAATAAATAATTTTGAATACTTTTATCAATATAATGCAGCCCCACAGCTTTATATATATCCCAACCACTGAATATTTATTTCCCACCGAATAACGATGCAATACATTCAAATGTACATGACCATCTTTATTGCTTACTGTCTATCTCCTACTCAATACACGATTGATGGGGCATTGCGGAAGATGCATCAGAGTTAAGTGCTAGATGTTCCTTCCTCCTACTAAGCAGTTCGTTTCCCCTTCACCTTTCCATAAAATATTAAAGCAGTGGAAGTGGGATAAAATGGTCTTTCTGCCACAAAAAGTAATAGGGAAAAGTATATATCTTGACAACCGTTAAGAACTTTATAGAATGTTTTCGAATAAAACGATTTTTTTTTATTTGGTTCTGCTTTCTCCCCTCCCTTCTTCAGTTAGTTCGCCAGAAAACGACCTTGTTTCATTTTCGTGTTTCCATGCAATTTATGCAAAGTACTTTGAAATAAAATGTTTGTAACGAGGTGAAAAGTTCTGCTTGGTTTATTTCTGTGTAACATGAGATTTAAAAGTATTATAATATAAGAAAAAATATTTTAGTATTTTTCGAGAAACATAATTTTATTAAATCATTTTTGGATTCTTTATCAAGATAAAAATTTCTAATGATATTACTTTGTAAAGTCATTTTGTAAAGTTTCTTTTATTTTTGAATTTTTTGAAGCATTTTAAAGTGACCATTAGAGTAATTTAAATTATTGATAACTTTAGCTTGGCTCTTTCTAACAGAAACCCTCTCCTGTTGTGTTTTATTAAAATCTAAGGATGATACTTCAAAACATATATATTAATAATTCACACAGCTTTATGACTTGACTTTCTTGGTGGGGGGCAAGATTGCCAAGCACTGCGACTTTAAGTCTATTGTACTAAGCCCCAGAAATGACACAAGCACAAGAGACACACAAAGAAAGAGACGACACAAACACATAGGCAATTAACAACATTTATTGACGGACACAAACATCCATGCCTGACCGGGATTCGAACCCGACCCCAGCAGCTCCAAAGGCTAGAATCCCAACAGCTTACAAGGCTCCCTGTTGCAGAGTAAGGAATTTAACAAAGTAGCTTGGTAGGAGGGCTTGCATTAGCTAAATCTGAACAATTATATTAGAAAACTTACATATTCATATTGTGTAATAATTCCCTTCATAGATAACATAATTTGTTTTTTTTTAAATATGAATAATAACTTTTATGTCAACTCACTTATACCTTTAGTTGCTAAAACTAACACAACAACTTTCTAATGTTATAAACTGTGTGTACAAGTTATGGAGTTACCATAAACATATAGAACTTTTATAATAACTTCAATTTACCTTTATTTAAATAACTTTTAGCAGTCCATTTAGGGCACATAATTTACATAAAAAAATATTTTGGAAAATTATGATATATTCAAAAACATTCAGTTATTATTAAAAATTAAAAATGTTGAAATTATCACTGCAATAGAAGATTATTTGAAATACTTTTGTAATTTTTTGGATTTTTATGAAGTTTCTTTACAGCTTAAAATTTTCTATTCTTAACGTTTTTTTTTTTTTTTTTTTTTGCAAAATTTAAAATAGACTTGGGACATTCACCGATAAAATCACAATTTCATCTTCTATAAAGACCAATTGTAGATCTTTAACGACACTTTTCTTCATTAAAAAATTCACTTAAATTTTAAAATAAAATTTATATAGCACATTGCGTAAAAAACTCTCAAATTATGAAATATGACATAATTTTATGGTACTGTTACCTT
Organism: Hylyphantes graminicola; assembly: GCA_023701765.1. Taxonomy (NCBI): domain Eukaryota; kingdom Metazoa; phylum Arthropoda; class Arachnida; order Araneae; family Linyphiidae; genus Hylyphantes; species Hylyphantes graminicola. Next base: position 49,669,921 of record CM043113.1, read on the forward strand.
TTACACATGTACCTCGTTTAATCTTTTTTTTTTCAAAATATATGCATTTAAGATAACCGGTGTAGTCTGTTCATGCATATACAAGAAATCAATTGTTAAGTGGGGCCATGATAAATTGGGTATTATTAAAATACCAGTTTTAAAAAATCTGTATGTTGAATCATTGATTTATTATTTAACAACATAATAAAACCTCCTGTTATAGTTTATGTCATAAATAAGTGCTTCTCTTTCAAAGTGCATATTTTTATTTTTTTAGCCTAATGCTTCTTAAAAACTATTATCTTCAAAAAAATCATCGCGTTTCTCTCACTCCATTTCACCCAAACAACACAACATATTTGTTGAAAAGGCACATTTGAATAACCTTTTTTGATTTGTTATTACATAAAAACACACTCTTAGTTGCACGCAGACCAAAGCGGGCAATCACATCAACAGGGGCCACTTATCCTCACATAAAAAATATTATTTTCAAAAATACGTGCTTAGGAAAGTTGTTCGAACAGAACGTTCTGTCTACATTACTTTGTGTTGATCTGACAAACTAGCATGTAAACGACTAGCATGTACATTTAAACTGGTTGGTTCAATGCAGGTATAGTTTGAGAAACTTTACCATTAACTCATTAATGAAAATTACATTAATACCATTAAAGGTTTGTTTCTGAATATAGACGCTAATTTTTCTCGGTTTTTAAATTGTCGACTTAATTTGCTTTAAATAAAATGATAAGAATACTATTTTTTATTTGCCTTGTATTTTGCTCAAATTTAGTGAAACTTAAGCAAAAATAGTATTTTTGCATGTCAAATTTTAGTGCCATACCATTAAATTACCATCGTTTTACTACGAAATTGAACCATGTACTACAGATCACGACCTTAAGTAATATATGCCATAAATGAATAATGATTAAATTGTTTATCCCTTATATCCAATTATAAATAATTAATTACAAATGCACTCTAATTATAATCATTTGTCATTGTTTTTTACTACTGTGTTATTTCTTTGTATCGAGAAATACCCGTACACATAACGACTTTTACACACTGTGTTTAATTACTATTTAATTTTGTAAAAACTACTATATACATATCTAATAATTACTATGTACGACTTTGTTTCGACATTTGTTTCAGTTAAAATTCCGTCAAACTAATTCTGATATACGCTGGACGTGACTGAAACACAAACGGAATCGACCGCATGCACATCGATAAAAATCCTTTTCATCGAATCTTCTGGTACAACTACCAAAAAAAAAAAAGTGAAATTTCCTTTCATCAAAGAATGATTTTCCCTTCTTACGATATAGATCCTGACCAAGAATAAAGAAAATGTAATCATGTTAAAGAAAGTGAGATTGATAAATGGAATTTAATATATCGGTAGAGATTTGGAATTATTTGAAAACTTGAATACGGAGATGGTGGCTTTAAAAAGCATCAAGCAAGTTTTGGATACTTATTAATTTAAAATATATGATATATACAAAAAATATATGTGGGCTTGGTTTAAAAGGTTTCTTGTTGAGTAACAAAGTATGTATGATTAAATCGTATCATCGTACATTGAAATGTTGTTCATATTAAGGTGAATAATATTGACGTTTGACGAAAAGTGTATATTTCATAAATTAAATTTTGAAACTGAAGTATCATATAAAAAAGAAATTTTACCTTCTTTCTTATATAAATCTTAACAAGTAATCTTGTTTTTTCCCGGTTATTTCTTTATCTCGAGGGATATTTCATTTATTAGAAAAATAAGACATACATAAAAATTAAACAATGTATTTTTTGGAGCACAAAAAGGTTTTACAATAAGTATGCATATGTTATTATGTATCAATGAATAAACATGAACGTAAATCAGTTTTATTTATATTAAAAACTATGCTCGCCAAACATTGACATTTAAAATTAAAGATTCACTATTAAAATTCATAAAGTGGCTTGTTTAAACAATTTAAATAGATTGTTTTGATATATTTATAAAACTTCAGTATCTATCTAAATAGGGACGTAATAGACTGTTACATGTTGGTAATAGTCAACACAAAATAGTCGCTTTTAGATCAATAAAGTCGGTTAAAGTTCCCTTTTTAGTGATAACTGATAAAGGAATAAATAAATCATAATCATACTAAAAAAATTTACGAATATAATTTAATACATATTTTGCAACCGCTCCTAGTTTATCAAGTTTCGTTAATCAACTACTGATAATTAATTATCATCGTTGAACATCAATGGTTGTTTTTCCTTCTTCAATTCATAGCTTATTATGAAAGGGATGTTGGGGAAAGGGGGTAGGGGAAACTTTGCAAAAGTCCATAAGTCATACATTTTTAACCTTACTTCAAGTAAACTATTCTACTTTTTTCTATTATAATATTTATCACTACTTGATAAGCTTTGATGAAATTTACAGTTAGTTTTCTTTCTTGTGTCTATTTTTATGTCTTTTCATGTATTTAAGTGTTTGTATTTAATTTTTATAGGTATACTTGTAATATATTTATGTTATTATTATGTAATAGTATTATGTATATATTCTGTCAACTATTGCAGCGGATTTAGGCTCATTGCAATAAATTTATTATATATCTAAAAAAAATATATTTATTCTACTTAGTTGCAGTAAGTCGTCGTTAGGGAATCTCTTGTGAGATTTGTGTTCCAACAGTTGTGCTATCTCTCAGAAAAAGTCAATAATTATTTTTATCGATATTCAATGCTGTTATTAATATATAATGTTGGTATTAGCTTCCGCATTACGTTTATAAAGTAAAAGGAAGAAGCTGTTTATAAAGGTTACCACTTTTATAGTCCAAACTACAAATGCTACAGGCAAAGGGTGATACGTCAAAGATTCAGCTAATAAAATCTAGAAGTCATTGAAAACTCAGAAAAACATTAACACAAAGTACTTCAATTATTTAAAAAATATGCGTTATTTAGCACCCATTTAAAGCATAAGGAGGATCATTCACATTTCTAAAAGATTAAAAACTAAATAAATTTTGTGATAAATAAATCAGTCTTGAATGACGTTAACAGGTATCAAAATATGAGTTTTTTTTATAGTTTACATTATTTGTTTTGAAAGAGGATGCGTTAGAATTTGTTTTATTCAAAATACAAACGAACAATTTTACTTACCTTTCAGTAAGGGCTGATGACATTTTAATACTATTTTTTTTTTCCTTTTTGATGATGTATTTATGATGAAAAAAGGCATTTTAAGGATTTGAAAATAAAGAATTTTATGTTGATATGAAATGTTTTGCTTCCATTAAAAAGAACTAATAATGTTAAATATTTACTATTTTATGTATAAATAAAAATAGAGAATGATAAGAAATAATTATCAACGTTTTAAAAGAAAATGAATGAACTAGTCTTAATTTAGAGTAAAAATGTTCAATATGAAATGAAACGTTATGTTTGGCACTTTTTTCCTTTGTTGAGAACACATGTTGGGCGAAAGCGGTCTAAGTAGCGGATTCTATTACAAACCTATTTGTTTTTCCCAATCACCTTATTTTATATCAAGTGGTATTATATTTGTATATATGCATCAAGAAAGCTATTAAATTTAAAGATATATGATTTATTATTTGTATTTACATTTGGCATTGCCTATTTGACATATTGAGGAAATAGTATATTTGAGTATACTCTTATTTATGAGTATACTCAAATAGACTCTATTTGAGTACATTGAGTATACTTGAGTATATTTGAGTGACAGAACAAATGCGTCACCATGTCTGCGAATTGTGACTGAGGGGTCAGAGAGCAGCTGTATACTCTCTTAATCTATGGGGGGAAAAGGAGCGTGCGAGGTCCAGTATCAACAATTGATTGACTCTTCATCTCTTGATTGACAACGAGGTAAATGAGAAAGGTCCGAGGACTTAAAAAGTTCTTCTCTTATCACTCTGGCTCCACGGTTTGCAAAAAAAAAATGCTATATGCGGATCCATCTCCCATCACGAGCTCTGACTCCGGACGCGTGCTAAATCTTTCCTCATCCATGTTTGAGGGAAATCTCATTTCTGCCAGTTGTCCTCCTGTCTCGTACCTCCGTCCCCAGAGAGAGCCCCAACGTCAGTACACCGCTCCTCATGCCTATGATGTCCGACTCACAGTGCTCTTAGCCCGGGAGCGAATCCAAGCTAGCTTTGAGCTTGATGAGCCAAAGATGATGGCATATACCGGCTACATCCAGTATCCCGCGAACTCTGGCTTTCACCTCAGTCACACTTAGCGCCTGACTCTATGTCGACTAAAATGAAATAAATGAAAATTAATTGGGCATCATCTCCCGGAAACACTCCAAAGCAAACACCAGCAAACATTACGACATTTTTGTTGGTGATCTGAGGCAGGAAATCTAAACGCAACAACATCGAGAAGCTTTCGCCCTCTTTGGGGGGATTTCTAATTGCCGTGTAGTACGAGATTCCCAAGCCCCGAAAAAAATGGCTATAGATTTGTTTCCTTCGTGAAGAAGGCGGATGCCGAAAATTTCGTTAGGAAGCATGAATGGAATGTTGCTTGTCAGTCGCACAATTTGATTTGACTGGTCAACTAGGAAGATCCCCCAGCCAATTGTTTCCAGAACGATAAAAATGCTAAGCTACTGACGTTTGATGAAGTCTACAACTAGTCCAGCCCTACCAACTCCACAGTTTACTGGTGGAATTACCCAAAGCTTGTCAGAGCAAATGATGCAAAATATATTAACTCCATTCGGTTCCATTCAAGAAATCTGAGTTTTCAAAGATAAATGCTATGTTTTGTTAGATTTGCTTCCAAAGAGGCTGCCACTCACGCCATAGTGGCCACCCACAAACATTGCCATGAACGTCCAGACTGTCAAGTGCTCCTGGGGAAAGGAGGCCGGTGATCCCGACAACCAACAATAGAAACAACACAACAACAAGAAAGTATGGCTGTTGAAGCTGTTGAAAACCAAGGTTTTCTTACTATGGAATCTCAGAATCTAACAGCCCAACACGTTCCCTTACCTACAAATGAACTACTTGCAACCGCAAGGGTTTCCTCAAGTTCAATGACAGTTCAACCAAGGGGTGAAGAGTCCCACATTCGTTGATACAGGGCCCTGAAAGCTCTCTCCGAGGTCGGAGGATGTAGACAGGAAGACCGCTGGCGGAGATGAGGTTTCCCGCAGCTAGATAGAGGATGGAGAGAGAGAGATCGGGCTCGGATCCCGCGCTCGGGCCCGCGGTCGGGCTCGGATGCTCGATATAGGAGATGGAGAAACCAGTGGTTGGAGATTTGCATGCCGCCGAAGCAGAGCAATTAATACACCCTTTCAAAGTCCTCCAGGTGGTTCTTGTTTTCCCCCCTTGTCAATCAAGGAATCGAGAGATCCCTCATTCGTTGAGGGACGGTCCATAACGCTTTCCATTTCCTCATAGATTAAGAGAATGTCCAGTAGCGACACTCTATAACCTCTGGAATCCCACTTACAATATCCAGGCATGGTGACACGTTGTCCGCCTGGTCCGCATGTTGTCCTGCCATTCAAACTAAGGGGTCAAGATGTCAAGTGGAAAATGTCAATCTTTCAAAAACGTACCCGATCAATCTTGTTCTGGAAATTGGCGATAGACTGTCAAATTCACGAGTTTCAGTCGTCAAAAAGTCCAAAAGTCCTGCACTTCCAGGCCAAAAATCCTACCCAAATATTCAAAAAATAATGTTTTGACCTTACCTATAAAATTATGTTGTAGCCCGCCTACTATGTCGAATCGTCCGCTCTATTGTGTCTAGTGACTGTAAATTATTATTGTACATCATAGAGAAGGTTTTTTCCTGCATAAATTCGTTTTGGTGTGGCACTGTTTAAAACCCAGAATCTTCTAGATGAGAGGAAGACGCTTAATTTTTATACATTTAAATGTATTTTCCGATGAGCGGTCGACTATTATATTCTTTAACTTATATCTTAAAAGTATATTATTTATGTAACATATATTGCCATTATCCTTAAAAGCATGTGTCCCATAGTCTGTAGTCTACATTGATAAGTCATCTTATTTGCTAAAGAAGATTATATTTGTGTTAGTTTACACACAATTAAAATTGAACAAACTGTGCTCAGTTTTAATTTTAGATTGGATCCTCTTTGTGTTAGTTTACATATAATTAAAATTAAACAAACTCTACTCAGTTTTAATTTTAAAATGAATCGTAGCGATAAATTATGTGTTTGTGGGTATTAGTAAACATTTTTCAATTTCATTAATTTTTAAAGATTTCAATATTGGATATGGGATATTGGCATATGAAACGAAATCATTTTGTGAAAAATTACATCAAAATTTATTCAATGAAGAATAGTATATGCCGTCGACTTGTTTTATCATCTAATATACAAATAAACACTTTAAGCTAAACAATTTACAAAGTATAAAATGTTGCGTTGTGTTCCTATCCAGGCGTCGGCTCGTCACTTGACTGTGGTTCTAAAAAACGAAGCCCGTCGCCGAGACATAATTAAAAGGATTTCCATGATTTGCGTATAAATTGTTTAGAAGTAGTGATTAAATATTGTGATGGATGAATTGTGCAATTAATGTTTCCATATGTGATTTTATATTATGAAATAGTTTATTATAAGTATCTGCAGTAACGTATAACATTGCTAGACGGAAGAATATTTGTGAATTGGTTAAGTTGCACAAGGACATCAAAGGCCAAATTTCGCCGAATACGTGATCTTTTCTCATATTATGGTAGACGAATACCCAAAGTTCCCCAAAATTCTAAAATGTTTACTATTACTATTCTAAAATGTTTACTATTACTATTCTAAAATGTTTACTATTACTATTCTAAAATGTTTACTTTACTTTAATCTTTTCCAAATTTGGTGTAGTGATTTCAAATATAATGAATAATATTATTTAGGCATTTTTTTATTTAAATATAATTAATTTATTTTAACCGGTGTTTTTCTACTAAAAAAAGAAAGGTTTATGCTAACAAGTCTACCACATTGAATTTTCATCCTATAATCATTAATTGCGTGTTAAATTCTTCGTTTTGAACTGATGCATACAATGACCCTCTAGAGTTACATACAAATTACAAGAAAATGAGTTATTAAGAAAAATGTCATAAATTGACCACAGAAAAGGAGATTTTTTTTCGATTAACTTACACTTGGACATTTTTTTAAAAAAAAACTTGTATATTTACACCAGATTAGAGGTTCAAGGCACATATTCATATTGAAATAGTATCTGTAAAAAATTTCAGGTAAATGTAAAACTTTTTATGCTAGAAGATGTTAGCGTAAACCCCGTTTTTTGCTGAAAAACACGTTTTAAAATAAATCAATTATACTATTTAAATAAAAAAAAATGCCCAAAAAGCATTGTTCATTATATTTGAAATCACTATGCCAAGTTTGAAAAAGATTAAAGTAATAGTAAAAATTTTAGAACTTTGGGTACTCGCCTATCTTAAGGACAGCAATTTTTAATAGTCTTTTTTAAAGTATATTACAACTATATACAACGTTTTAAAAATAGTTTAAATTTAAGCATTTTGAATATGTTATGTAATATTGTATAATGAATTAAATGTTTATTCTACATTACATCCAGTTATAACACAAACATCATTCGTCGTTAACTTACATTCTCAAATTATAGTTTACTACTAGTTTAAATGCAAATGTTTTAAAATACATTTTGATGATTAGCTAACAAAATTAATTAATTATTTTACATACTACTATTCCTCTTTAAATCAATAGCTTACACTTCCTTTCTACGAAACCAGTCCTCGGATTAGACAATCCCGCAATCATGTAACAACACAATCTTCAATTTTCTCCAGTCCCGCTGCCTGTAGCATCTCACTTGATGTTCACTCATCTCCTCTTTTTTCGCTCCGTGAATCGGCTCCAGGGAGCCATCGTTAAGGGAAGGGCTTCCGGGATTTGTGTATCCGTTGTTACGCTACACCCCTCTTTTCTTGGGAGGATGCAGTAAAGCGGTTCTATTGATCGCTGCATCGCTTGATGGGAATGCTCTAAACTGGGAATTTTTAATAGTAGTCAGTGGCTACCAGAGTGAAAAAAAATGGTAGCCACATTTGGATTATTAGTAGCCAGTTTTAAATTTTATGTATACACAATAAAAATAAAGTGCGATTTTCTACAAATCAAAATTTTATTATAGACATTTTTGGATAAGATTGGCAGTAACAAAAGGATCATACCAAATATATAAGTATTATGTGATTGGCCATTATTGAAAGGAGAATTTTTTTTTACGTACATACACAGTTCAACTTAAGTTTTGGAGAATTCTTGACGACGCGTCGCCGGCCAATGACGCCTTGACACCGGCCAATGATGAGGGAAAAATCTCACTCGAATCGGAGCATTTTATTATTTTAGAAATGCAGCTTCAGTATTATTTGTTGAACAAAAAGGAAAAATTATGATCGCCACTTTTGACGACTGAGCCTCGATTTTTTGGTAGCCACTTTCGATGTAATAGTCTCCAGTTGGCGACTGGCGACCGCTAAACTAAGGCTTTAGGCTAGACCCTCAACCGTGAGGCGTATAATTATTTAGGGATGTTTTGAATGGATGAAGAAATGGCGTGAAATGCAAAACATTGATATTGTTGTTTTTCAGTTTAGTGAAAAAGATATGTACATGAATTGGATTTTTAATTGGAAATAGTAAACAATACTGCAAGAAAATAGATTGTTTCTCCAATTTTGCCGTTTTTAGTTTGCTGGCATCAATCAATATAAATAGATCTATCTTATTATTACCAAAAACACTTCGTATTATTCAAAGGAGGTTAGGAATGAAGAAATCGGGTGAATTTTTAAATTATTTACATTGCCAAATTTCAGTTGTTTAGCAAATATCTTTGTTCATGAATTTTATTTCAAATTTGAAATAATAACCTATGCCGATGCAACGAAAGACTCCGTTTCTAAAATTTTGGAGTTTTTTTTTAGTTAATACGTTAATCCATAATTTAGTTAAACGTTAATCCATATAAAAAGGGATATTCTCTCTTATTACTTCATAAAAAACTTATTACTTAAATACTTCATATTATGCACAGTTAATTCCACTAATAATTTTAAATCAAACTTATTAACGTATGTTATACTTGGCGTTTGATGAAACAAGTTTTCTTCCTTTTTATCGAAAAGTTGTTTTTACAGATGTGTTTTTTTTTCTTACAGTGTCACTATGGATATCGTTTTCGGTATAAAGTAGAAACAAATATAATGCATGCAATGTTAATGGTGAAAGTTATTTAAATGCAGTATTACTAAGCAATATTTATTAAATAATTAGGTTTCCTAGTGTGACTTTTTATTGAATAATAGGAAAATTGTGAAAAATGTATTAATACGTTTATTTTTAACTACTACTGCACACGACAAACCACAATTTCTCAAAAATTGTCAATTGTCAAGTTCGTTCATTAAATAGTCAAGTGTACCTTAATAAATCAACTTATTGCATACTTAAAATAAACTTTATGAAGAAATTTTCCAAAAAAAAGTACTGCTGTATCAACGGAATATAAAGTAGATTTATTATTGGATTAGTAAAATAAAAGCACAGTAAACGACTTTATTATTCATTTGTATTCAATATATTAAACAATACTGAAAATATATCGTAATTTTTTGGGTGTGTTCATTTTCACACACAAAAAAACTTTTTTTATAAATTATTTTCATTTAATAACACATTGTCAAACATCTTAAGGATAAAAAATCCTACGCCTCAATAGAAGCGTGTGATGTATCTGTTATTCATGTTGTGGTATTTTAACCCTCGCCTCTATATCCAGGGACCACGTATGTGTGGTTACGTCTACAGAGACCATGGCTCCACTCCATAATGGATAGTTCCCTGGGCGGCTATTGTAAGGGGCGGCAGTTTTCTACATGTAGCGTCTGTCATTGTTTGGGGGGGGGGGAGGGGATGGGGGAGAGCCTTATATTTGTCTTTCTTTCGGAATAAAAACAAAGAAAGAAACATGAATTTTCAAGATCCCTTGGGTTCCGCTATCGCTTTTTTGTTGATGCAGAACTGGAAAGAAAGTTGGTCTGAGTTTGTATATATCTTTTTTATGTTTGTTTCGGTAGTTTGAAGGGTTTTCCCACTTGATAGTCAGAGATGGATAGAGTGCGTTTTTAAAGTTATTTTTTTATCTTTGAATTTTGAAATAGGTTTAGGCTTTTTTTTCTTTGATTTGTTGGTTGTTGCTTTGACTTTTAAAATTTATTTTCTGCTTAAAAATTGGAGGTAATGTGTATGATAGTAGTTTTGGATTTTAATAGAAGTTTATGTTTCTAACATTATTTTAATAATTTATTTGATAATGTTCTAGCATTGAAAAAAAAGTTAAAACATTCACAGAATAGATTTTGATATAAAAAAAATACATTATTTTCAATATAGCATATTTTGACAAAAATGGTAATATAAGCACTTTTAATAAATAATAATGTAAGATATTAAAGAAAAATAATTCGAATGTAAAATAAAAACTTACCAAAAAAACTAAAATCTACATTCTAGAAAATTGAAGATTTAGATAAAATAAAGTTATAAAAAGTTATAAAAAATCGAATATTTAAGATTAAATATGTAATCAATATGCAAGCTAAACTTTTGTAAGAAGGAAATGCATACAGAAATTTATGCATCATTACTAACATAAAAATATATTAATATTTCATGTGTCCCTTAAATATTTAGCTGGATGGGAAACTATAATTATTTATTTTAAATATTATTAACTATTATTATTACTTTATTTTGCTTTGATCAGAGTTAACTATTCACTGTTAACACATATAAACGACGACCTTTGAATATCAAAACAATATTAATGTTTTTAAATTCATTTCCCGGGTAACTTATTTGTCTCTGTATAAACTGTTCAGAACTATGGTCTGCATTTGTATTTTTGTGTAATATAACCTTATGGGTAAAAAAAAAATTTCGTGTGTTTTTACCAATCATCATTAATTTTTTGTAAAGAAAATTTTACTTTAAAATAATGTTTTTGCAAATGTAAGATATGTAGCTTAAAAATCAGTGATATTCTATTTTAACAATTGGCAAAATAATGGTACCAAACCAAAGTTACCAGGTGTCTTTTGTTCTAAAGTTGTTTTAAAAAATAAACAAATATACGATGAAACTAGTGTTTCATAGGACATGCTAAAATGACTTGGTTAATTGATTCTGATAGACAGACTGTTTTATCTGAATGTAATTAACTAGTTTTGGGCAGTTAGTCATATAAAGCTATCGCTAAAGAATGCCACATAAAAAATTATATTTTCTAGTACTCAATTATCGTGTAGTCTTTTAGGAAAATAAATAAAAATAGTTCATTATGTTAAATAACTAACGTAGACTATTTAGCAATACATTTTAATTTGATGCATTACAATTTAATCAAATACCACAAACTAAAGAACATGGTTCCAAATATACTTCTCTTCCATAAAAGTAATCCTCTCAGCGCTCAACCAACTGCGAAATATCTCTAACTCGATTTTGTTTCGCCCTCTTAAATTAAGGAATCCCACTCCTTAAATATCCATAACACATACAAATTGTGAGATAAAGTGAGGATTTGCTTAAACTCACGAGGAAAGGGATAGAATAACGAGCCCTTTTGGAATGCAAAGAATGTTCATTAAATAAGGAATTCCTCTGCTTTAGTAACAGAGGCCAATTACCTAAGTTATCTAGCACTTCCTTCTACACAATGATTTAACGCTTAAGGGAACTTAAATTCACTCGCTCCTACCGGAAGACTTAAGTTTCGGTCATTTCTATATTTCATGTGTGCATAAGTTTTCTAATATAATTTATTTAAAACTACTTTGGATATATACTTTAACATTTTACTGATAGTTGAAAAAAAATAATTTCGAATGATCGACACACAATCTTACACTTTAAATGTTTATATATATTTTTTTATGATTTATATCAATTGTAATGATATATCATCCCTCTGAGGGATACGCTAATCGGATGAAGCGTAAAATTGGGTTCATTGAATTAGATTCAAATTTAATAGTTCATTTAAAATTAATTCATTTAAATTTTTCAAATTGCATTTTTCTATCAAACTGATTATTAACAATGACTTATCAATGTTTTTTTTTTTTTTTTTAATCTCAGTATATTTTTTTAACGTGTCTCACTGGAGGGCTATTAACCCATATGAAAATTATCTTACGTTTATCGATAATTTGTTTTTCTCTCTTTTTTTCTTCTTCCACATGCTTATTAAACAATTGACTTAAATTTAATTCAAATGTTTTCATTGATAAGGATTAATTTTTGTTATTTCATTGCATCTGTTTTACATTTAATTACTTGGGATTGCATACGATTATCTTTTAAATACATAAACGGTAAATACTTAGTTTCTAGTTTTTAATTTGTAATTAATAGCATTTTCTAATTAAAAATAGAGTTAGCATCGATATAATATTTAAATAGTTTCTGTTTTTAAGGTCGCTTTGCTTTATAATTGAATTCAATAAAATAAACCAACTATAACGTACTATTTACAAATGAATGCATTTTCAGTATAAAAATTAATTTGCTTTTAAGTACAGACTTTAGTTTCTGTAGTTTTTTAGCATTCATTTAAACGAGAATTTTCTAGTAGCTTAGGAAAAATAAATTCAGTGAGTGCTTAGTATTCAAGCTTATTTAGAGAGAGTACATTTATTAGATAGCATAAGATAAGCGATAGTATAAAAAATTATGAAATGGCCCATTGATCCAATTGACAGATTACATGCAGATTAAAAGATTTAGCTTTAAAGCATTGTATATGCGCTTATTGTTTCTAGAAATATAGAATAACTTCAATAGAAATAAATAACGTGAACGCTTTACTATTAAAATTAGAGTATACTGCATAAATTTATCATCTTATCAACACAATTTTTTTAATTACATTACATTATATATATGTTCAATATTTCATTATTTAAAACGCTATTTACTATTTACAAAATGTGGTGTTGAGTGCTTAACTTTAAGTGCACTCTATAAGATACTAGTTAGGTTCTATAAGAAAGTTTGGCATTTTTCCAACTGCTTCATTGAAAAAATGTTGTTCTCCTAGTGATAAATGAATGTTTATGCATTAAAAAAAACAGTTTATCGTATAATTGATCTTTCACACACACTATCTAAATTGTTTTCTTGTTTATCCTAGAAAGTCACTTCATCAAGTTATCAACTAGTAATAATTCTGTAATTCATTAACATAACACCAAAAAAATGAAAAGATGTATTTATTTTTGTTAAGCTTTTAAATTTGTGTTATGCTTTGCTAGTTTTTTTACTGTAAAATATTTTGTATATAAGTTATCTTTATCTCAGTCTTTGTGTATACTCAAAACTAACACTCGGTATTATTGCTTGATTACCCCCTCGTGTTGTACAGAAATACATAATTCGAAGTTCTTTCGTTTTAGCAATATTTGAAAAATTATAGTATATTTTGTAAAAATTTCTCTGAAGGTTGTTAGGTTGTTTCCTTCCTAAATGTATAATCTTTTTATATCCTTAGTCATATTTTTAGAATTTACATATGAATATAGAACTAATAATTATTGATACAATTTATTTGTACTTACTATAAAGACAATTAAAATATTAGTAAATAAATCTACCACCCTATACTAATTGTAATTTATATACAGGAATAAAATAATTATATCATATGTGTATTCCATTAATGTTATCAATTTTTTAATCCTAAGGAGAATACATACACATTTAAGACAAAATCATTTTAAAAAGTGCTGAGTTCCAATTATGAATTTAAGAAAAAAAAACTTAGTTTTTTTTAACTAATACGTATTAATTTTAATTAATTACGTATTTAATTAATTACGTATTAAGCGTATGAAACAATGGATAATAAATATAGACGGATATTTTTAACGAACTTCTTGTTGAATGGTGTTGTCACTCACTTCGGTAGTAATAATTTAAAAAGAAAAGCTTCATTTTTTGTGAACTATGCTCAATTTAATTCAAATTATATTAAAATAAAAGAGCACATTCTCGTATGGCGGGATAAAGAACGTTAGGTTTTCCTTTGCAACACACCTAATTAGCCCTCTGAGGAATAAGCAAATTGGATGATGTTCAAACTTGTTTTCACTTTATAATTACATAAATTTTATATTTTATCGAATATTAAGGTATACCTTGGACACTTTTTCTTTAATTTCTGAGATATACTTTTAAAACTTTGTGAGAAGATCAGACACATAAAAACTAGCATTAAAATACTTTACAACAACAAATAAAATATTAACTTAAATTAATTGGCAATTAATTTATCGATGTGTACCAAACTGTGAACAACATAATGACATTTCAAATGAGTTTTTTACATAATTTTTGCAAAAAAGAAACCAGTAAATATCCAGGTATGTGATCATGTAAAATTTAAGCCCTCAGCAAAGTAAGTTTTTAATTATGATAGTTTGAACTAGCTAGCTTTTAAAATATAACTATTTTTAATAATTAATTTTTTTTAAAGTCTGTACAAAATTTAATATTTTTTGCAATTGTTACAAAAAGTATGGCCACATGTCCTGATTCATATTCTTTAAAATACACTCTATTTTTTTTAAACGAAGCATATCAATATGAAATATCTTTTTCGGAGTGCAAGCACATTATAAAAAAATCGTTCTTCAGAAAATGAGTTCGAGGTTTTTATTAAGAGTTTGATGGCAATAGAAATGCCTTTAAAGGACAGCCTGTAAATAAAAAACTATTTACAATACAAGAGATCTACTTGTACCATTTAAAAGATAAAGAATCAGGTAATATTTCAATTCAAAAGTATCAGTGCACATACTTTGATCAATTTTTCGTTTTCTAAAGTATATGGATACCTTGGTATTATAATAATTGGAGTTTCTTCAAAAAATTCTACATCAATATACATAACTAGCGCGACAAATATATATAACTTTTAAAAGAAATACATGAAAACTTAACGTTCAAATAAACCAATTTTCCACTTTTTGCCCATTTTCTAAACTTGCAGATAGCTAAATATTTTAAAATGTATGTGAGAAAAATCTTTTGAAGCGATTACTTATGTAAAAAAAAAATTATATAGTAAAAGTTAAATACATTTTAGCCACTTTTATGAATAATTTCAATCCATGTTATCTCCAGGCTCATTACAATTACACTTACCTTATTAAGCAATTCATCACAACGATTATAAAACTCTTCAAGCCAAAACCCATCTCATTATAAACTCTTCCTCCCCATACAAAATATAAAAACAATTATTCATCCAACAGGAACCCCCAAGGAATCCAAAGCAACCTAGGCCATAACTCACATCTCCCATTCATTGCGTTTCAACGCCTTTAACTTCGAAGTTACTGCAACTACCTGCCACCCCCATTCTCCCCTAGGCGTAGCAAGTGCACCTTCTCATGGACTCGTCGCCGGTGTGTAAAGGTCCATAAAGGACTTCAGGTGCTAACCCTTTCGACTTGGTGAGTGATGATCTAATGACCTGCCGGAATGCAAGGGATACGGGTATTAAGAGGTTGCTCCTGCTTTACTTAGCGCGTAAAGTATCTAGAATGGTAATTTAGCGGACCGGTGTCCCAATGGAAGGTTGATGTGGAATTGTTGAGTTTCCATGGAACTTTAGATTATCTAAACTTACTAGGTATACTTATCTTGCAAAATTAGACTTATATGTTTAAATAAGGCATATTTCAATAAATGGAATTATAAAGATTACAAATTAACTAGTATTCAAATATTATTTAGGATCACTTTTAAAGCTTAGTTGTTATTAGAAAGTCGGTGCATAAAATTTAATGGTTTAATAAAATCATTCAATTCTATTAATATAATGAGTTTTAGTTAATTATTTGAATCATAGAATGGGAAATGCAATGTAAATCCTAAAAATAAATTCTGATGAAAAAGTTATGCCATTTAATTAAAAAAAATTCCTTGAAGTATTTAGCCCTCTAAAATTTTTAATAAAAATAATTTTTATTTTTATTTGAATAATGTAACAAATATATTGATATTTCGATTCTTCTAATTTCAACGTAACACTCTATAGAATTATCGTCGCTGAAACTGATTTTAAATAAAATAATAAAGATAGTGTTTTCAACTTGACCAAAGAAATAAACTTTGTACAGGAAACTCAAATTTATAATTTACGATAGTTAACTTTAATTGTGTTCCTTAATTTGTTCCTTCCATAATGACTCCTGTAAGTGGTCGAAAATACAACTGTCTCCAATAGCGCCGTTTGGCTAGACACTTTTGTTTTCTTTTGAAGACTGTGAGGATATTTGCAAAGAAGTCACATTTTTTTCTTACAAGTGGTTTTCGGTGAAGGTTAGATGTGGAACAATTATGATGTGGAGTTTGGTTCTTTCGTGGATATGCTGTGTAGTTGCTTCGGCGGATGTTCATGGTGAAGGTGAGTCCTGTTCTGGCGATTATTGTATATCTCAAGTCCGTTTCTTTTAAGCATCGTAATCGTAGCGTCCATCACAATCAACACATAGCTTCAAGATAATAATTATCCATGTTAGTTTCAGAAAAAAGCTTTTACCACGATTACTTTTTTCTGCAAATATTAAAATACGGTTATTCCTATGTCCTCTCAAATTCGTAATTCCCCCATTTTGGCATAGAAACAAAGTTTCGATATTCATACCGAAAGTTAACCGTCGTACTTTAAGTTCCTTTAGAACAGGGGTTCCCAACCTTTTGGCACCTGCGTACCACTTGACTTTTTGAGAAATTTGGCGTACCACCAGACCTTAATATTTAATAAACGTATAATATGTACACGTCTAAAAGTGGTTTCTATGGGTAAAATTCCCGAGAAAAACTTCGCATTTAATGGTTAGATATTTGTTTATTTTTAACATGCTTATAATAAAGGAGAAATAAAAAGATAAAAATTGTATTAATTTACAGGGTTTTTTTTATTCCCTGTACGTTTAAAAACGTACAAATAAAAAATAGTACAAATTCAGCAAAATCCAATCCAGAAATTAATTAAAGATTTCCTCTTAAAATAATGTTACTGTTTAAAATAATGAGTAATATGCTTGTGTGCTCACTGCACATGCGTACAGAAGCTAATGATAACATCATGTTGCTCACATCACTCATGCGTACCACCTGAAATATTCTTGCGTACCACCAGTGGTACGCGTACCACCGGTTGGGAAACCCTGCTTTAGAAGATAATAAAAACACCCGAAGCACGTTGGGTACAGCGAGTCCCTTTAATAAAATCATTCAAGTCTATTAACGTAATGAATTTTGTATTTTAGAGTAAAATGTAATGGAAATACCAAAATATTCAATTGGAAAAATAGATCATTAACATTCAGATTGGAAAAATTTACCATTTAATTAAAAAAAAATCTTGAGTATTTAGCCTTTTAAATTTTAAATACAAATGTTTATTATTTTTGTTTTAATAATGCAACAAATAAACTAATATTTCGATTCTTTTAATGTCAGCGTATAACTATACAGAAATATCATCACTGAAAATTATTTAAAGAAAAATTTTAAAAGGGTGTACATTTTCAGCTTGAGCAAAGCCAATAAACTTAGTACGGGAAACTCAATTTTATAATTTACGATGGTTAACTTTAAATTTCCATTTTCTCTGTTAGTTTCAGAAAAAGTTTTTACCCCAATTACTTTTTTCTGCAAATATTAAAATACGGTTATTCCTATGTCCTCTCAACTTCCTAATTCCCCCATTTTTTCATAAAAACAAAGTTTAGATATTTATACCGAAAGTTAACCGACTTACTTTAAGGCGGGTAAAACTAATTACCTTCAGAAAAGAATAAAAACACCCGATACTCATTAGGTTCCGAGAATATCCTAAAATTCGTAGAAAAAATTTACAAAAATATTGTCCCATTAACTTCTTCTCTAGACAGTCTCCATCACGGCATATTCATTTCTTAATGAACCATCAATAAGTTATCGGCTAATTTCTTCAAGGAAGATATAAGATCCCTTCATTGAGTTCATTTCTTTGTTGACATGGTTGAACAGAGTCTTAACTGCAAAATCTGTTTAGTACGGTGAGAACTATATTCTTTGAGGTTTAGTTCATTTTATTTTGACGGCATTAGTTTTAAATTATATGTTTAAATGATTTATTATTTTTTATATTTTTCAATACTTTTATTCCTGTAGTAGTTTGCTGTGTATGTATTATGTAATAGTTTCTGTAGTATTCCGGCGTGTAGTTTAAAATAAATTCGCAATGAATACACTTTCCAAATTTCTCAAAATTGCAAACCTAAATGGTGTGAGTTATTTTAAAACCTGACCGTCAGTTGACGGGTTTTTACGTCTATAATCCTAATATTGTTAAAAATATTGTGTTCTACAGAAAAGGTAGAGTTAAGTGGTTCGAATATTTGGAGTTCGGGTAATTTGAGTTTTGATAGTTGAAATTTGAATGCAGTTAGAGCTAAACTGATGGTACAATATATCAAAGAATTGACTAAACTTTTGTTTGAGACCCATAAATTATTACAAAATTAAAATATTTAACTTAAACTGGTGAGTTCTGAGGTTCAAATTTCTTGATGATGATTATAAGAATTGAATAGTTTGATTATTATCTGAAAAAATATTAATTTATTGCACCAAAACATTAGTTACTAGTTTTTTTTCAGTACATGAGTCAGTAAAATTAGTTTAATTCATTTAAGACACAAGATTCAATTAGCTCGACATTTTAAATGAAAAATATTTTTAAACTATTGAGACTGTTCCAGCTGGAATAATACGCAAAATTCTAATTCACAAATAAGCGCTCTAACTAATTGGCCTTCAGTCGGCATTTAAAAGTCTGTCAAAATAAATCAGAGTAGTTTATATTCACATAAAAGTTCTTTTTGTACGTTTTCAGCCGGGAGACTTCAAAACCCAACCGACAATCTCCTCACATTATCTACTTATAAAAAGTGTTTCCTTTTCTCATTAGCTTAATTATCTGCGAAGGTCATTTGTAAGTAAAATGTGTCGACTTAAAGTATGATTACGGTAGCTATTTTTGCTTTTTCTTCCAAATTTGCACGTTTACTTTCAAATTAGCCAACGTTTTGCGTGAAACCTTTTTTTTTTCTTTCTGTTTTTCTTTTTTGGCGGTTTTTTGCTGAGTTGCGCAACAGCACTGGAGAGAATATCTTTTGATAAAATCTGATAAATGCAGTGGCTTAAAAGCTGTTTTCTTTCATTCTAATCTTTAAGATTGAAAAATAATCTTGCTTTTTTGGAATAAACAGCTTTAGAAAGAACTCTCATGTGCGTTGTTTTAACTAACTAATCCTTGTTTGTTAATACCTGCAAACGTGTTGCGAAAGTTTTCGATTTCGTAAATTTCAATTATGGAAAGAAAAAATAAATGTGTTTTCAGAAAGGTTTTTTGTGGCTTGTAAAATCTGTATTGGTAATTGGTAGAAGTTTATACACTTTATCTTTAAACATGAAATAATAGAGTTTCTCTTCTATTCAAAAACATGTTTATTATTTTATGGTAAAAGTTAATTGCTTGCGCAAGCTTATCTAGTTACGTTTGTTTAAAAAGTAATTTTATTTAAAATGTAAAAAAATACAGTAAAAAGGTATAGTTTCAAAACTTTCTTTATCTAAGTATAACTGAGGTATAGGGTCATTATCGGAACTACGTTCAATTCAATTTATGATAGTCGAAAATTGTAAATGAACTGTCCAGACCAAAAATGTCTGAGTTATACTGTAGGATAATGTGAGTTTTGAAACTACTTCCTTCGATTGTAGTTAGACAAAAAAATGAACAA
Source organism: Hylyphantes graminicola (assembly GCA_023701765.1). Classification (NCBI taxonomy): domain Eukaryota; kingdom Metazoa; phylum Arthropoda; class Arachnida; order Araneae; family Linyphiidae; genus Hylyphantes; species Hylyphantes graminicola. The sequence goes on from CM043113.1 coordinate 49,689,892, forward strand.
TATCATAATACTAGTTTTAAATACTAAAACTGCTGCATTTTTTTTTTTTTTTTTTTTTTTTTTTTTTTTTTTGAAAACGGGAAGATGTGCCACCTGCAAAAATTTTATTGTTTGGTAAATTTATTAGCTTGTTTTAAAGATAACTGTTTTATTTACATTTCAAGATAATTTTTAGATCTTTAACAAAATTTTTATAAATGACAATTCTGAACTACTTTAACTAAATTGTTATAAATAACAATTCTAAACTATTTTAACAAAATCGTTATCTTTAAAAATATTATTTTTGTAAAAATATCTATGTATTCTTACGTCACAAATATTCTTGAAGTGTAGCTTTAGTTTGACTTTTAACCCAAAAAATCCCTAATAAGACAATTTAATGTATATGTACCTATGTTATTTATGTATTTTGTTAAAAGTTCTAATTTAACAATGGTAAAACAGGCCCATGTACCTCTTGATCGACTTTAATGCAAACAACACAAACAACTGATAATAGTGCTGTCGAATAAAATTTATTCAAGACCTATTCAGTTCTGGGACATAAATTAAGCAAAATGTAAATCGCCACTTACAATTATATTGAGACATGTTACATTTAAGTACATAAGTATATCACACAGTTGGACAGTACTAATTAAAGTTACGACCCAGCATTAACACAATACTCGCTCTCCTGCTACTTCTTAACACCAAACAAAGCATTCAATTAGCCGATCCCATGTAACACACAATAAAAAAAATCCAAAACGTCCCCTAAAGATTGGCCAGGGAATAAAAGTCCTGCAATGTCACGGCCAATTATCAGCTGAATGCGGACCCTTCAGGAGATGGTCACTTACTGCCTTTTATTCGTTTGTTGCTTGAGCCACATTCTGGAATCCTGAAGATAATAGAAAAGTTACAAGAAGAAAAAGTGAAATGGAAGGAGAGGGGGAAAAAAGAACTAGGCATAAGATAAATGATCGTCACATGGTTCTTTATGCTGTTGATCATTTGGACGGTCTACTTCAGAAAAACTAGCATTCTCTAAAGTATAACTAAGATATTGGGTTCGGTTGTTTATTGGCGACTTTGTCCTATTGAATTTACAATCTCCAAAAATCAGACAGACTAAAATTACTTAAGGGGGTTCGGTATTGTATATCGGTAATGTTAAATTGGCCAATTGCAATGTACCTTTTCACAATAACTACTGATCAGATTATCTTAAAATTTTCTGTGTGTGTTATACCAACCTTATATATTAATCTATGGCTAAAAGTTTTTTTATAAATAATTGTTACATTTTTTTAATTAAATTAAGTTTTAAAGTACCCGATTTCACCGATTTTAGGGTACTGAACCCCCTTAAGAAAATGTAAGTTTGCGCAGCTAAACCCTTCATTGTGACCTCAATCGAGGCTGTAGTATTAAAAAAAATTAGTAGATGATATTTAAATTTGTTAAGTATAAATCACTTGTTATCATCCAATTATTCGATACGTTATGAATAAACAGTTAATAATGTATGCACCCATTTCAAAATTTATATTCTGGTTACCTGATTATATTCTAAAATATTTAAAATATGTTTGTTTTTTAAACAAATATTTGAAAATTATTATTTAATTTTTTTTTATTATTTTGTTATTGTTTTTTGTTTAATTTTTTTTTAATAACTTATGAACAATTTATTTGTGAAAGGGTAAATTGTGCATTTAAATGCATTATGTAGATTTTTTAATGTTTTATACGAGGAATTAGACACGGTTTAAATTAAGCCTGGTACATCATAATACTAGCAGTAAATTGGAATGCTTACAAAATTGCATTGTGAATACAAAAAAGATCAATGAATTTAATGTGGCAAAATGTATAAATTTATAATGCATGAAGCGAATTGAACAGCGACTTGTTTTTTTTTTTTATTTTTTTATTTTAAAGTTTCGAAATCTAGTACAATTTTAACTTAAATAATATTGAATTTAACATGTATCTACTAATATCCAAAAATAGCATTGCCTTGTCATTGAAAAATCATGCACGTATAAATAAAATGAATTATTCAAACAATGAGATGGTTTATTTAGTGATATTCCTTCTCATTATTTAACGTAACTCAGAACTTAATATGTAACATGTATATTTTAAAATGCATACTTAGAATAGTTATAACGAAATTTATTTATAATATAAATTACGGAATAGTTAGGAAGCGCTCCTTTGTGTTTTCGTTCCATGGTGTATCATCGTCGACGTTTATAATTCATGGGCCACTAGACCTACAGCGTAATCTAGTGTGTAATCACAGCGCCATCTCGCGGATATAATTCGCCGCATGTCACAATGCCTCATGGAGAACAATATCTCAGGTAGTGAGAGTCAACAGTGTGTAGGATTCCGCCACTGAAGGGTAATCCATTAGCAGCATTCCATGTTAATGAATTGTTTACTAAATGCTGATAAAGTTACTGAAACACATAAATTGATTATTTATTACTTTATGAAATATTTTATCTGAACAAATAGTTTTAAAAAATATCTATGATTAGGTCATATCATTTTGCGAAGAATTTTTTTTTATAACTCTGTTCAAAATGGCATAAATAACCAACTTCAGTTAAAATTGTAATAAAAAAATACAGATATATTGTTTAGCGGAATTTTTATAGCGACTTATTAACGGTTTCGCTGAGAAACCAGATCTAACATTACATATGAAGAAATGAAAAGATTCCTTATAATAATTGATTTTTAAATTATCTGATGAACCAGGTTTTGAAGCATTTAACGTATTAAATTTTAACCAGTCAAAAACGATATTCTACTTAACAATTGTAAAATTAGTATGTAATGTAACAAACAGGTGGCATGCACAATGTACATAGCGATAATATATAAGATACTATTTTAGCATGGCATGTCTTGTCAACTTATCATGCTACACATCGCGATTGTTTTAAATCGTGTTCAAGTACGTTCTTGTTCAGAAAAAACGAATTTAAAAACCAGAGCTTCATTTATAACGTTCAACTATTTCTATGAACATTCTTATTCAGGTTGAATTTCTCTAAATTATGTTCATTTTTGTGTAAATCCGACTGAAAAATAACCCATTTAAACTCACATTTACATTAAGATAATTTGAAACAATCTCCAATTTTCTGAAACTGTATAAACTTATTCTGATTCAGTTAAGTATCCTTAAAGCCCAGAACTAATGCCTCAGAAATGAAACTTTGTGTTTGCTTATCCCTTTCGTCAACCTATAATCTAGAACCAGAGATTTCTAGGGCACTAATGAGCCACGTGTCAGAGGATTCGGCATTTGGGTCGAGATTAAATTCGGCTTAAGGCCAGTCATTGGCGATATTGGATACCTGATCCCACGAAATCCTCCGAATAGAACAATTTGAAGCAATAATAAGTTAAAGGAGTTGGATACTTTTGCTCCATAAAGTTCACACACATTATAGATGCAGTAACTTTGTAATACATGGTGTCCTTGAAAGAATGTCCGAGTTTCAATCGTTTGACTGGTGTGGTTGAAGATGTCGAATAACGAATAACTCCAACTGTTTCAGATAATCACATGCGCTTGTACCGCTACATCGTTTTCACAACAGTGTCATTTATTCACTACTTGTTTCCAATACCCCGGACTTGCTGCAGGCAGTATGAGAAGAATTGTATTTTCGTTATGATGTGTGCCGTATCACTAGAAGCGAACACAGTGAGCACTTAAAGGAAAAACTAGGTTAGTTTTCCTTTAATTTCGTGTATGATCAATTATATTTGGTATAAAATTAACTCCTGCAATGTATCATTAAATCTCAGACATTCCTTTACGGATACCCTGAACGTTTGATAGAAGTAAGTAATTTAGGAATTTCTATCTTTGAAAAAAAAGTTTGGGTTTGTGAGGCTAATAAGTTCAAAATTTGAACTTTTTCTAGAATCGGTAAAAATAGCCCTCGTGTAGATCTAGTGCGACGATAATTCAAATCTAACCTAACCTAGAATCGGTAAAAGTCACGCTTCTGTAGTAAGTTTAAGAACTTTAATAAAATTGAAATGGTGATCATGTCTGAATATGTGATCCAGAAAGTTGTATTTTACATATATTAATTAATTTAAAGTAATTAAAGTTATTAAATTAAGCACAATAAAAAATATTCTAATCTACTAAGCAGGTTTTCAGTCATGGTTAACAAAATAAATTAATTTTGTATCCTTGGATAATAAACCCTAATTTTATTAATTGCATGATTTTTATTGTAGGACTCAGTTAAACCATTTTAATCTAAAAAAATCATGAATAACTGTAATTTGATTGGTGATTTACACTAAAAAAAGAACAGGCTAAGTTCTAAGGTGAGACGGCATACGGATATGATAAATCATAGTCTGCGGAAGCAAATTTTAAGAAATAAAACGCTTATTTTTTTATTTAGTCTTCAGTAATTAGATAAAATAGGCATTATCTAAATTTAATTAAGGTGGAGCATACTTTTTCTATGTGTAAAAGATATCTTCTTAGGATGTGCTTTTTTACGTTTTGTGAAGAATGTAATTATTCATGTTTTATGGTTTTGTGTCAACAAATAATTTAAAATAATAAATTTGACTTGTTTGTAAACATAACTTATTTTAACAAAAGTTTCATAAATTTAATGTGATAAATCATAGTTAAGTGTGATTATTTTAGTTTAAATAGCTAACATTAAATAATTGTAAATATATTTTTTTTCCTTTTTAATGAACTTAATTAGTTATTTTTAGTAAGTAAAATACAGAACTATAGATACAGTAAAACTATAGATACAATATAACTATAGATAAAAGACAGTAATAATAAAAACAGTATTATTTTTTATGCATGTTTCCCAATTGACATAAACATGGCATTAACATTTCACGAATACAACTAATAATTCTGCGTAACCTTTCAGTAAGAGGAAGCTTTAAAATCATTGATGCCTCCCTTTCATGAACATTGAGAGGTCTCTACTGCATTCAGCATGAATAATTGCTTGAGGATGCTTCGGACACACGTTGAATTCACACCTTCCCGTTAATTAATAATGCATTTCTATAAATTTAGATTCGTTAGCATATTAAGTTTAAATGCATTGAGTGCTCCCTTACCGCGATTTCCTTCGAAACTGTTTCAAGTTGGCAACTACCCTTCCCCTTTGCATAAGTATTGATTCTCAATTTTAATCCCACAAATAGTTATTAAGTTTTGGAAAACTTTTTTTTTGTCTTCAAAACAAATATAAATATTAATCAAAATTTTATAAACCTTTTGTGAAGATGTATAGATTAATAATTCAATTATAATTTTCATTTCTACTTTTGTTATTAATATTTATGTGCATTTTATACGAATTCAAATTTTACATAAAATACGGAAAATAACAGAATATTAAAAATTACAAGGAAAAGAACCACGATAAAATAGTAATTATAATTATTGCTTAGTATAAAAGAAACTGTAATCATTGGTAAGTAGAGCACGTTTTTTATAGGCATACAACTAATGTATCACGATACTGACATGTAACACAATGAAAAAATTTATATATTTAAGAAAATCAGTTGTTTTGTAAGTAAGAAACTTTCAATATAGTATTGAAACTAGAATACTTTTTCCCCCCACATTAATACCTAGAATGCGTTATAAATCGGTTATTTCCAGGCGTGTTGCATAACCTGACACAGACGATTAAAACATGTAAGAATTTATATGTCTTCTGAACACCACATTCAAATCTTGTATGCATTATTTTAATTAATAGCAATTTTTTAAATATAACTTCCTCTAGAGCAAACAGTTCAACTAGAATTGACATCAGATCAACGATAAACAAAATCAGATCAACATTCTAAAACTTTAAACTTTGGGCTTCTATTCAAATCTTCAGTAGGATCAGATCTTAAGCTCTCAGGTCCACTAGTAAGGATAAGGATTAAATTGAAAATGAGCGAGAACTCTCTCGAATTGATTCAGTTGGAATGAAATGTTTCAGTAGGCGATGTCAAGAAATGTACGGTGGCCGGTGTTTGATATGCGAGGAGGGTGTCTGGCATTCAAGGAGCGTATGATGGGCGATTGTTGCGAGGATGGAACAGGGGGTTTAGGTGTGCAGAAGATTTGACAAAGGACTTGGAAATAATTGTATAGAGATTTGTAGAATATTATTGGTCGATTTAATGATAATCTTATGTTCAATAAGTATTTGGATATCTTATTATAATATTACTTTGAATATAAAATATTACAAGGGAAGGTTTATAATGACTGTATAAGGGCACATATGAGTAGAAGAATGTAACAAATGATGCATTTAATGTGTGCATAAATATTTCAGTGAGAATATTTGTATTAAATATATTGATAGTATTTACTCCTTAATAAGGAGGTCTGCACTTAGGTGAAAGATTGGAAGTTTCTTTTATGTTGGACCGAACAGTGTATTAAAAGGATTGAAAAGTCTATTTTTTACAAAATTTGTTTTCGGCTGTAACTGATCCATGTATCTGAGACAGATTATTCAATTAAAAACTCTTATTGGTTAAATAGTTAGATGTTGCCTAATTTAACTTTATTCAAAGAAACTTGATCTTAACTTATATTTCCAAATCATTTTCTGAAACAGAATAATATTTAAGACAATTTTTTAAATGGATAATAATTCTCGAATATGTGTGAAGCACATAAATCTTAAAATATAAACATAATTTTACTTTAATATATCCTGCTATTAACCCAATTTATGGGTAACCCAAAAAATTAAAAATTTCTGAAACTGATACATTTAATTTATCAAAATATGTTTACTCCATTTAACAACAAAATTCTACATCAAAACAAAAAAAAATCTGTTATATAGGTTCCATAATCACTACCATCACAGTAGTTATAAAAATAGAATTTGTTTTGAAAAATCAATGATTCTCTAGAAGAGTGTTAATGTTTGTTTTTCCTAGTAACAATGTTGTATCAAAAGGATTTAATAAAAACATATAAAAAGTTACAAACAAAATCTTTGGAAATATACTGGCCCTCTTTTTACGCCTTTTTTAGCAACACAACCTTAGATCTAAAGTAATAAATGTCCTTGTGTTGCTATCTAATCTCGCCCTTCACTCCTTAAACGCAGGAGCCGTTTTGAGCCGATTCTTCCTTTTCATTTCCTCAATCTGTAACTCAATTCTCAGAAGCTTATTCTTAACTAAACTATATAAAAAAATATATTAGCTTTGTTGGTTTGTCGAAGAACTAACTGATAGTTTTGGTAAAATATGAAGTCTGTAACTGAATATTGTCTTTGATATAATTAAAAATAATACTTATTATAAATCTAAAAATTGAAACTAATGGTAAGAACTTGTAGTGGATACCATCAAAAGCAATTGTGAAATGGCAAGGTAGGAAATCTAAAAATAAAAATTACTGATTTAATCAGTTATTCATAAAACAGGGAGACATGGAGGGCTTAGGTTTTACCTTAAATAGCCGGACCAGAAGACATGGTCAGAGATTGCATAAATCATGCTTTAGAAGGAAAGTAAGAAAACATCATTTTTACAATAGAGTCGTCAATGAGTGGAATGCTTTGCCAGAATATGTTGCGTATTCGAAGAGAGTGGAAGATTTTAAGAAGAATCTCGATTGCTATTGGAAATTGATAAGAAATTGGATGTATTTTGGACCGATTTTGCTGGGCCTCTGGACTGTGGTTGGTTGACAATTTTTGTATTTGCATTTGTATATTTAATGATTAAATAAACATATAATTTAGGTTTGAAGGTATTGAAAAGGGGAAAAAATGAATTTAGAATGCAAACCAATAGCAAATATTCAAAATACTTTTAATTTTATACCTAAAAGTAAACTTCTCGGCACAGCAGCTCGTCAGTTTACCAAGGCCTATAGTGTCCAGTTTAGCTTGCTTGACCGAGGGCTCTGGTGTGTTAGGCATGTGTAGGTGATTAACCTCAAACCCATACCATACTCCCCCCCCCCCCCCAATGCATAGTTCCCACGCTTGCTTGGCCTAAATTTTATCGACTCACTTAAAGATGAAAGGTTGAATCCACCTTACAAAGTTCGACACTCGATCGCCGGACCTGTGGCGTGATAAAGTGAATCACTATCACTATAAGCCACTGGGTATATTTTAATTATATCATGATGTGCATATGTCAAAGCAATGTTTTGGAACTCTGCACCATAATTTGCGTATACAAAACTATTTTTCACAATTGAAGCACAAAAGGTACGACGAAATTTAAATAGAATCTTTTAAAATAGTAATATCTTAAAAATGTGTCTCCATGAACAGTGCAATGTTCTTCATTTCATGAGGAACATAATTTTGTTATTATTATATTGCTAAAATAGTTTAACATTCCATTAGTCCAAGTCTCTCCACAAACGAAAATTCATATATCCTCAAAATATATATTTAAATTTTTGTAACAATATAGAGTACAGAAAAAAAAAGTAATTGTACTTTTAAATACTACTACCTATGATGCAATAATGGAAAAAAAATTCTCAGCAGCTACACTGACATAGTAAAGCCAGCTGAATTAAAATCTGCACATTTCAATAAACATTCGGCAAATCTTATATTTCCAAGCGATGTTCCCACACTAATTAATCCTGAAATACCAGATACAATTTTACCATACCACTGAAAGACAATATATTTAATAAAAAAAAAAAGAAAGTTATGAAACAATATCGTGCTTGGCCTTTTCCGTGCAAAAGGAAATTATTCGATTAAATTCTCACAAGCTTCGGGTTCCAACTCCATCGATTTTCTAGGTCCGATAATGAAGGATAATGTAGTCCCACCTTTTGTTTCAAATTGTGGCTGCCTATTGATTGGTTAAATATGATAGACAACTTGGTATGCCAATACGGATTACTGGTTTTTGTGACCTATGATAAATGGTTAATTTATGTGTGTTTGTGGTGAAGTATTGAGAAAACAGTTCTGGAACAATATTTGTACAATGGATAGTGAATATTTTGATGAATAAATATTTTTTATGCCGAAATAAAGTAAAAAAAAAACTATATTAAATGCTTCACAAACAATGTGTGAAGAGTATTATTAAATATAAAGTTGAATAACAATTGTTAGTTTACTATTAGTTTAATATATGTTATAATCTGTCAGTAGTAACAGATATTAATCTAATAATATATTTTAATCAGATATTAATCTAATAATATCAGTTTAATACCTGTTAGTCTTAAACTGTTAGTTTAATATTTGTTATATATAAATAATGATTATTTTTACATTACTTGAAAAAAAAATTATGTTGTACTCTTATTTTTCCATATCACATTTTCAAAATGTGTACTTATTTTTTGATTGCATAATTTAACATAAAATTATTTTATTTTATGCTTACGAAGTAAATAAATATTTATATAATAATAATTGAAAAAAAAAATAATAATCAATATATTATATGATATGCCCGTAAAATAGATTGTTTGTATTTCTGACTCAAAATGTCGACATTTTCGAAGTGGCTAATCATCCCTTTATAGAATTCAGTGAGATACAATACTAGTACGGCTCCTGCTGACAATCTTTTGCCATGATCCAATGAATTAAAAAAAACACAAAATATTAGTAGTGATAACAATCGCAATAACAAATGAATGAGTATAATAACTATTACAATAACAAATAAATATTAAAAATTACAATAACAAAAAAATAGTAACAGTTAAATAATAAATGAATATTAACTTTTATAATTGCAAATTTCTTATAACAATCAATAGTAAATTATCATTAAAAATTGCAACAACAATAAACAATTAATGTTAGCAGTTGCAACATCAATCCAAAATAAAATTAACATTTACAACAACAATGGCAAATAAATATTAACAGTTTCAATAGCAACACTAAATTAATATACAAAATTATAACCAAAAATCAATCCTAAAATTGATACTATTGGCATTAATACTATTAAAATGATTAGAAATAGGAAAATAATGGTGATATTACTGATGATTTTACAGACTTTTATAGAATATTTCTTCCTTTGTATACTTGTTTCACTATGTTCTTTTTAATATTAGTTTAGTTATCAATTTTAACAAATATTCAATACTGTGCCTACACTGTGAAAAAAAATCTGTAACCATTAAAAAAAAATTGTAAGAAACTTTTCCTAGAAAATTTCTAGTAAATAATTACTAAAAATAGTGCTGTAAAAACACATAATATATTTTTGTTAACATTACATGTTTATATCATGTAGATTTACAGGACTATTTTATGTATCCCACACAAGTAATGCTTCTGTAACTATACAAGAAAATTTTATGGACACTGTATTTTCCGTGCAATTGTAAAGAAAAAACAAAATGCCTGCTTTTCCGGTGTGATATCAAACTCCGGTCTCCCGCGTGACAGACGGGGGTACTGACCACTACACTACCGAGGAATCGCAGACTGCCGAAACTCGGGATCGAACCAGGAACCTTTAGATGTCCGATCGAACGCGCTCCCAACTGTACCATGTGGCACACAGATAGTCAGGAAACAATCAACTAAGTTATACATTTCAAATAGCAATTGGTCTTGAATCACGATCGAGGTCAGACTTTAGTTCGTGTAGCTCTAGTGCGACGATAATTCAAACCTAACCTAACCAAACTTTAGTGGCGATGCGCGCGACATTTCATGTAGAAGAACATGATTGGCTGAAACAAATTGCAAATACTAGAAAAAAATTTGTAACTGCAGAAATGAAGTTTTCTGTTCAGAATTACGAAACCTTTTATTGTAAAATTGGTTATTTCTGTAACATTACTAAAAAATGTTCTGTATGTTTACAGAATTTTTTTCTCAGTGTAGCCCAATAACTGAAACTATAAAGTGGTCCAACTGTTCCAAGTCTCTTAGGGTTAATCAGATAACTTACACAAAACTTGTTTAGAGAAGGAAATGTACTATGCAGCACAAATAGGTAGCACTTTTCATGATATTAATGTATTCCAATAACGGTGAATAATTATACTAGGGTTACTGGAATATCTGCGTATGAGGGTTGCGACATGATGCTCTCACCTGATTGGCTGGAGCATGGCCATGCTCCAGAGATACGGCGCTGTTATTTTTTCCCCGTAGACATTACACGGTGACTCAGCGAAGCTCTAATAAATCACATCTAAACGATATAATCAAAGGAACGTAACCACTATTTGTTATTGATTTTCTTTTTAATGATCTATATTCTTCAATATTTATTCTTTTTTGGATTAAAATTCTTAACGGTAAAGCTGTAATCCATGTTTTAATACCGGCGTGTGTCATTGCTATGGAATACAAAAGCTGTTTAAACTCGGAAAAAAGGTATAAAGCTTTACTTTTTAATCTTTGTATTGTAAATTAAACATCATGTGGACTATTACATTTCTAAAAATAGTATTTTTTATCATTATACTACCAGAAAATGCCATTTTTAATGTCGAAGCTAACAGACGGTATTTGGCATGTCTTTGGCATGCGTTGGCGGAACAATAGTTGGCGGGGTAACGTAAACAAACCGCAAATCAAAGTCATTGCTTACTTGAAACTTGAAAACATTCTTATTTCTTCCAAACTAAGCAACAACATAATGTTTATATGTGTAAAACTGGAAAAATAACTAGTTTTGTTTTATTGGCGAGTTTGGCTGAGAGATAACGATTTTAGCATGGCTCACCTGCTAAGCTCCTTGTCGTTACCCTGAACAGCACACAGTGTATTGAAGGTACCCTAAATTATACGTAGCAGCACTATTATAGTTTCGAAAACATCTAGTAACCTACCCTTCATTGGGGTTCCACTGCTGAAAGTCTTCTATCGCAACGAAACAAGTTTTACAGAATCATGATATTTATAAGTTTAGAAAGAAAAAAACTATACAGTTGAAAAATTTTACCCTCTTTATGAGTTTTTCAAATAGTGTTTTCGATAATACTTCTAGTATTCCACAGAATTCAAGAAAGAAAATCGTCAGAGCACTATATTATTTGTAACATATAGTTATTTACTCATACCCAACCTTCATGGGAGTCAGAGTGCTGAAAGTCTCCTATCGTAAATAAAAAAAAAAGTTTTAATAAATCATGCTACATAAAAGAGGGAATATGCTACATACAAAGAAAATCATAGTTTTACCCTCTTTATGATGTTTTTGAACACTGTATTTACAAAATTTTCTTTATTGAACATTGATAATAAATTGATAAACTGAATACATTTAAAAGAATTTTACTCAATTATGAAGTAAATCATTTGAAGTTGTTGGATTCAGAAAAAATTTCATATTTATTGATATGTAACGTGGTTAGTTAACAACTTGCAAGTTTTAGTCTTGGTTAAATGATGGTTAATAAATGGGTCATACGAAGAGCTAAATTAAGCGTTCTGCCTCATTTGATAAATTAAAAAAAAAAAAAAAAAAACGTCTACTAGTTATCCTTAAGGTAGGGACAACAACTTAAGATAATACTAAGTTTAATTACGGTAATACTGGGTTGACCTACGGTATCTTGTTGCCAACCATATGAGACTGTCGACACTAAAAAAATGTTTCAAGGTTTTGCTTCCTTTAGAAATGCCAATACTTTATTATTTAAAGGATATAGACTATAGTTCATCAACAATTTTGTAATTCATGACAGTTAATTATTATTTTGTATTTTAGAAGCGAAAATATAAACCATCAGTTATAACAAATCAAACCTATTAGTTATAAACCTTGCGTGACCATTTTAGGAAACAGTAAAAGCACCAATATTTTCCATGATGCCAAAATATCATTTAATCACTCTCTCAACCAATATAGCCCTGTCCCGACTTTGCGAAAGCCAGCCCAGCGAAACCAATTTTTGAAACACAAATCCCATAACAAGTTTATCCAAAACTTGAAACTAATTTGGGCAAAATTCCCAAATCGGCTGCTAGGCAAGTCAATCGAAGCACGTCTACGAAATCACTCGTGAAATCCCAACAGCGGCATGAGACCTCAGTGCTCAATGGGGTCTAGCCCATTTGCCGGGCACACATGATTTCCAGTCCCCGAATTAAATATCCTTTGGAGATTTCCCGTAATATTTTGTGCCAAATAGGATTTGCATGTTTACAGCTGTAAATCACGTCAAAACGCATTGATTCAAAGGGTTCCGAGAACGCCATTCCATAATGCCCGCTCGCCTTTTGTTAAAAATTCCTCCGCTAGATTTGTAGAGAGATTGCAAAGATATTTGGACTCAATTGTAACTGACACATTTCTAAGGAACACAGAGTATCGAGCCGATCCGTAGGCGCGATGGTTCAGGTGTTAGCCTTTGGAGCTTCTGGGTCCGGGTTCGAATTCCATTAAGGCATGGATGTTTGTGTTTGTCGAGTAAATGCAGAGTACGTGCTCGTTAAATCTTTTGGGTCCGAAAGTCCTGTGGGCTGTCATTGCGCAGTTTCAAAAGGGTACAGGTCCCTGGAGACTATTTAACTTCCCTTCAGGAGGAACATGTCTAAATTGTGTGGTTGGCGCGTGATACATGGCAAAATCTGTTGCGTATGTATGTGTGTGTGGTGTCTCTTACTTGACGAAGGTTTATAAGTTTATCTCTGACCAAGCACACAAGCCTGAAAATATATGTCAGCCTACCAACCGCAGTGTTTTATCGCTGGACTTAAATAGACATGTGTTAAAATAACTTTCGTTAGATCGCGAATTTTTTTAATTTATGACAACAGTTAAAATCCGCTAATCACAGTAATAAAAAAATGAAAAGTAGTATGGAACAATTATAAATGTATATCATTTTACTCAAAAAGAGACGTGTTTGAGTATAAATTGCAAAAATTTCGTTACTTAAAATGGCTACTGTTATTAGTCTCTGTCAAGGCCAGGATTTCCAGAGAAAAAATAAATTCGGCATTTTTCTCACAGCGCTTTTAGAAAGACATTATGTTGGGGCTGCTTTACATTAACAAAGTTTTATTAATTTTATATGTAGAAAAATAATAATAATATCTGTCTAAAATAGGTATTCTTACTTTTGTAATACTGCTCATAAAAGACGACAGAACATGAATTGGGTGCAAGCGGATAAAACCTGTAACAAGCAAAATGATGTATGGGTTTGAAAATGAGGCTTTAAATGTAGATACATACTGGCAAAACATATATAATTATGAAAAAGAATTTTCCCATGCATGAATTAGAAAATTTTACTTTACAACATAATAAAATAAAGAATTTTCAGAGTTTAACTCTGAAAATTTCTGAGGCTATATGATCTCCATAACATCACGTTCTCCGTTTCACGTTCACGTTAGCTGTACCGAAGGAAAAACAATTCTCGCGGGTGCCAATACTTTTCGGGTGTCGAACTTTGTATTTAGCGATGCGTTAGGATTTGAGACCTGGTATTATCTTGTTCGTCGGAACAGCCTACATGTCGAAAAAGATGGATGGCTTTGTTGTCTAAGTTTAAAAGACCGGATGTGAAGAAAAATTATACGCTTACCGCTGTACCAAACAAACTCCGTGAGTAGAGAAATGGGAACTGCTAATCACTGAATCTCCTGAGACGATTCCATGATCGATTTTTCACTGGTTCCTTATTCGTCGGGGAGAACTGAACTCGATAATACTTTGCGAAAAGTTAAACCTTTTGAGGGAATTCAATTGATTCCTGAATCATAAGGGTCCCGGAAAAATGTTTTCCTCCATTCTAAGTGATTGGAATGAAGGAAAGATGCTTCATTGAAATGGGTTTAGATCTATTGATGGACATACATGAAAGATTAAATTGTGCACAGCGAATTCCATTTATGTTTGTGAAAGGCACAATCTGATATATTGTGATTAATAATATTATTTTAAATGCGTCTTTTTTAGCATATGCTTTTCATAGAGATGGTGTGAAAAATAACGCATTTTTCTGCAACTTGATATAATCTAGTAACTATTAAATAACTTTTAATAGGAAGTCAAATTAATATTATAAAAATCTTTCAGATTTTTAAACCTTTAACATTAGGAAACATACTAAATAGATACAAAATTAAATTTTAATCTCAAACTTGTAAACAAAAAACGGAAACGATTTTGAATACGTAGAACACAGCTGTGGTGCATGTAATTTTCAAAAAAAGAAAGACGAGTAATTCTGAAAATTCTTTTTGTAAAAGTCAGACACATTTTTAGTATTTAAAAAATAATTTTTTCTTCTATTTACAGTATATATCCGAGTTATAGAATGATTGACATTATATTTATTCAAACCTCCACACTCCTGAGATGGTTCAAAATCAAAGCAGACCCCTTACATGAAAATATTACATACCTCCTATTGATACACGGTTTTGATCAGAAAAGAAATCTTTCATTTTTTGAAATTTAAGAAATTTAATGCATTTGATGCATGCGCAAATTTATCACTCCCATTTCTATCAACACAAAGAAAGTGGAAAGAGCACCCCTTTATAGCATTTCCATGGCCAAGTTATTAAAGCAACATAAAAAATTCTAAGTTTGTTTTAGTGTATCATCTTCACTAACGATAAAGTAAAACCAATTAATTATTCACATTTACGAACTGTATCAACTGATGATAAGAAATTTGCATTGTTACTCGGTTTGTGTTTGAATTGCCCTTTCATCATTATAATTTTTTACATTTTATAAAGATAAGTAGATTATATTTTATTTTGACATTTATCGAATACTATAATACTTTAAGCCTACTGTAATGAACCTCTGCACTTAGTCTTTGTAAAATTCCCTAATTGGCAATAAACAAGTTGTGCACAGTATATTTTCTTAAACTCAAAAATTTATTTTATAATGTTACTCAATTTTTTTTTTTTTTTTGAAAATAAGGAATATACCTACATTTAATTAGTTAGTATTAGTGTAATCTATGTTTAAAGTAAATACCAAAACAACTGTAATTGAATATATTTTAAAATACTTACATTGTATAAATAATCTAATATTCAGAGTTTCCGAAAATGTATTTTTTTCTGTAAATACGAGCTATGAAATTAGCTTTCGCTTTCATAAAAATAAAACATAGCAAACGTCGTTTATTTGAGAGAAATAAATATTTACAGAGAGGTAAACTAAAACATATGCATTTTTCGCTTCGTTTAAAATAGTTAAATAAATTGCAGTTTCTGATAAATAAGATTTTAAAAGTTCAGATTTTTCTATTTAAAGATGCAAGTAATTAATATTTTGAGATAAATTTAATAAAAGTGGATAACAAAATCAAACGTTCCCTGCTTTGGGCAAATTTAGTAATTTAAGAAAAATAGTGAGAGTTAAGAAACAGAAAAATTATAATCGTCTAGTCATTTTTGTAGAATAACAACGCACCTGGTGCATTTGAGGTTAAGTTAGAAGGTATTTTGATAGGAAATTAGAACTCACTTTATATTAGGTTATTTTTTGGAACTAGTAAAACTTTTCTTGCTGAAATAAAAGCCGTCATTTGTGATAAAGAGAATTTGCCATATTAAAACTTAATATATTTAAAAAAAAATATTGTTTAAATATACAGTAGTGAAGCTATTTAATGCTTAAACTGTATCTCCAAATAAAACATTCACTTGTGAAAAAGCAACTGGTTTCAAGTTTGAAATTGTTATTAATTCCCTAAATATTCCGTATGAATTCATTACTTAATATTCATCAATTCAGGATTAAATCAGTCAACTTAAAACAATTGCAAATCATTGAACTTTGTAAATTATTATAAATACATGGTATGGTATGATACATAGATATTCCAGCTTGTGTGCTTGTTCATAGAACCGCTTATAAGCTTTATAAATACATTCTTACAATAATCAATTACGACAGAGTTGCTCAATGGATGGCGAGCTGGCCTTAGGGCCTCGACATTGCGAACAGCGTTGTGGGTTCGAGTAACGGTATGGCATGGTTGGTTGGTGGACATACATATATTTAGGTTTGTGTGTTTGGTCAGTGACTTGCTTATAACCCTTCGTCAAGTAAGACAGACACAACACACACACACACACGGATCCATCACACTTTTTTAGAGACATAGGCCAACTAGACGATCCCTCGAATTGACTTGTCACCCCCAGGGGTATTGATCTGGTTTCTGAACTTGAAGGACTTTGTGACCAAGGGCAGATTTAACGTGCCAGACACCATTAGCGTACACGGGGTGTTCGGAAGGCAGCTGGACTCGAACTCGCAACCTTACGGATGCCAGTCCAAGACCTTACCGACATCGCTATACCCCGGCCCTAAGAAATGGGTGTTTGTCTCAGCCCTTGTGTTGATGAATAAGTGTGGACCCCTTAAAAAAGAAGTTGAACGTGCGAATGATTCTGGTGAATACTGTTTGTTGATACGAGAAGATGGGACGTGGGAATAAGGTACGCTTTCTTGTTTGAGATAGAGTTCCGTGGTTTGTTCTAGGATCTACTTTAAAGTGACGGAATTTTAGTATCATTCATTCAATTATTGAAGGTAAATTACGACATTAAAATATTATATTTAGGGAAAGCTAATTAGTAAACAATTGATATTCTATTTGTTTTAGTTTTACTTCATTACTTCGTAGATGCATTTGACTACTTTATTATAGGTAAAATGATTTACAGAATGACTACATTCCAATGGCTGCAGTTTTATAAATTGTCATCAGTCTGTCCCTAATTTGCGCCGAAGAAGTCTTCTGCTGCGTAGAGAATTGAGAAATGTTTTATGAAGTATTTTAAAAAAGTTGATGAAAGTGGCATAGTTGTTTTTCAAAAAAATTTATTATATTTTTTTTTGTCAAGTTTGATCTGATTTCATACTACTCAGATTATAAATGGCCCTTATATACTATCAATTCATATTCAATCACCATTAAAAATTAACGCATCAAGGAATTTTTGACAATATTTATAGGCAAGTTCATATCAACGCATTAAAAAATTAATCCAAACGCAGCAACGCCGCAAATTTCCCCAAACTCAACCCCCCCCCCACACACACACACAAATACTCTTCAAGCCAACAGCAATTTGCCAAAGTACAAACTTCAAATTTTTTCTTACTTCTTTACTTACAACTCGTTATTAAAGGTCGTTGATTATGCACTCTCCGCATGCTAGTGCCAGCATCTGTGGCAAAAGTATTCGAATTTGGTGAGACTTAGAGAAACCAAAAATATGTTGTGTTGCAACTGGCGTCGTTGGCGTTCGCTACACACAGTAGCTCCCTTACAGAAAATATTCTATCTTTCTGCGCTGTTGTTTCTTATAACGTTCATTCCTTAGACATTATCGTCTTTTCAGTGGAGACACTAGTTATAAATATGCAAAATTACTCATTAATAACAAATTAACTAACTTGTTCATGAATATTTTTGAAAAGTCGATATAAGTAGTACATTTTTTTTAAGATTCCATATGATACTTTTTGTTGTCAACCTATTAGATTGTAAATGACACATATATAATTTTAATGCATATTCAAACAATCCACTTCAAAATACTTATCAGAAAACTTTTGCAAACAATTAGCCTATGTTCACATATTAATTGATTTAACGGAATGCATCAACCATGTTAGAGTCTCCAAATTCACCCACTCCCCCTAGAAAACAAAATAATTTACTCTTCAACCCAACAACAATTTGCCAAAGTACAAACCTCAAATTCATCCGAAGCAACATTACTTAAGCGTTATTAACGGTCGCTGATTATGCACTCTCCGCATGCAATCCAGCGTCAACATCTGTGGCAAAAGGATTCGATTCCTGCGAGACCAGAGGAAACAAATATCGGTGCCGTTGATGGTGTCGCTACACACGTTGCCTGCGTCGCTGCACACGAATTCTAATCTTTCTGCATTTTTATGTAGCATCCATATCCATAGTGTGGACACTATCGTCTATTTAGTGGACACACTAACTTTGAAAATGTGTAACTTGTTAAAAATAGACTAAAAAAATTATCATGAAGTATTTTGGAAAAGTGGATGAAAGGTTGTTTTTTATTTAATATTTTTCACTATTTTTTTCATTGCATTTTCCCATAACCCCCATTCTTTGCAATGACTCATGTATCTTATCAATTCAGATTCAGTCAATTAACCTTAAAAATTTACACATCATTAAATTTTTGAAAATAAATACATCTACTTTAAACAATCAATCCGAACTCGAAAACCGCAAAAGTCTCCCCAAACTCCTAGTAATCAAAAAACAAACATTGCACTTCAACCCAACAACAATTTGCCAAAGTACAAACCTCAAATTCATCCGAAGCAACATTACTTAAACGTTATTAACGGTCGCTGATTATGCACTCCCCGCATGCAATCCAGCGTCAACATCTGTGGCAAAAGGATTCGATTCCGGCGAGACCAGAGGAAACAAAAATCGGTGCCGCTGTTGGCGTCGCTACACACGGTTGCCTCATCCAGAAAGAGATTCGGATCTTTCTGCGTTGTTATTTCTCATTCTTGACAATCGTTTTGGCTTATCGGTGGCGGAAATACGTTATCCCGTGACAGGCTGCTGTCTAATAACACGGCTTGTTGATACGAGAAGATGGGTAGTGGGGATAAGGTGCGCTTTCTTGTTTGGTTTTGGGATTGAGTTCCGTGGCTTGTTCTAGGAAGTGTTTTAAAGTGTAGGAATTAAAGTTTAATTTATTCCATTTCTGAAGGTATATTACGATATTAAAGTATAACGTTTGGGGATGCTAGTTTATACGCTATTGCATGATTTTACAAGTTTTTTTTTCCGTAGTTGTATTTGGTTTTAATAGTCAATGTAAAATAATGTACATAATGCTTTAATATTCTGTAAACTATTAAAAAATGTTCTATTAAAACTAGACAGTTTAAAATGTATGCTTCTGTTTCGTTGGTGGCTTATCGGTGGTGGAAATACGTTATCCCGTGACAGGCTGCAGTCTAATAACACGGCTTGTGGATACGAGAAGATGGGTAGTGGGGATAAGGTGCACCTTCTTGTTTGGTTTTGGGAATGAGTTCCGTGGCTTGTTCTAGGATGTGTTTTAAAGTGGAGGAATTAGTTTCATTTATTCAATTGCTGAAGGTAAACTACAATACTAAAATTTTATATTCAGGAAAACAATTATTATAAATTCGTGTAAATTCGAATGTAAAAATTGTAAATAATTATTACATTCCTTTTAGTTTTACTAAATAAATGTGTTTGATTTCAATAGTCAATGTAGAATGATCTACTTAATCTTCCTATAAATTGCAAAAACAATTAATAAAATAAAAAATATTCAAAATACAGCTATGAAGCATATTCGGAACGTTATACCTTATTATTTGCTTTATCGTTGTATAAAATACGTTATCTATGCAATGTTGTCATGACTAAATAATACTGGTGTTGATAAGTGAAGACGGGAAATTGAATAAGTTTTTCTTGTTTGGGTTTGAAATTGCTTTCCTTTGTTTGTTCAAAGATATGTTTCAAAATGGAGTAATTCACGAAATAAAAGTTTAGTTTCATTTATTCAATTTTTAAGGGAAATTAAAATATGTAAATATTATATTTAGTTAAAGCTAATTTATACGCAATCGCTATTCATTTGTTGTAGTTTCACTTCATAAATGTATTTGACTTCAAAAGTAAATGTTGGATGATTTGATCTATGTTATGTTATCTATAAATTACACAAAACATAAATGAATCGTTTTAATATATTTTAAATATAAATACATAAAGCACAATCGGATTAGTACAAATATATATTCTGCTTTATCGTTTTTGAAAATACGTCTTCCCCGGACATAGCGTTGTCTAATAGCACTCTTTGTTGATACAAGAATCGATGGGAAGTGGGAAAAGTGCATTTTTATGTTTGGTCTTGGGATTGATCTACATGTCTTGTTTTAATATAGTATTTAAAGGGCATGAATTACTGGGTTGTGTAAACTAGATAAAATAAGATAATTTAATTTATGTAATTAAATTTATTAATTACTGATACAGTTAAGGAAATTCAAATTACCCATTTAAGGAACTTTAATTTAATAAGCAATTGCTATTGTATTAATTTATTTTTGAATTGAATTATTTTTGTATTTAATTCGTAACATATTTATATTGTTATACTATATTGTTTTGACAGGTAATAAATTTTTAAAAAAAATATGTTAATACAATGAAACTCGGCAATTTACAATGCACAAATGAACAACAATTGAACCATTAAAATTTATCATTCTTGACAACTGTTTTGGCTTATCGGTGGCGAAAATACTTTATCCCGGGACATACCGATGCTGTCTAATAATGCGGGTTGTTGATACGAGAAGATTGTGAAATGGGATAATGTGTGTTTTCTTGTTTGGCTTTGGAATTGGGTTTGGCGATTACTTCAAGTTTTTATTTTAAAGATGATTACTTTCGAGCAATTAAATTTTAGCTCAAGTTATTCATATATTGATGAGGATATAAAATAATCAAATCAAGTATTTCTGGAAATTTTATCTTTGATATTTTAAAAATCACTATTGCAATCGTTTTACTTGAAGATATAGTTGGATTTAGTGTTTGTATTTAAAGTACAATTATTTTCATAAATTCCACCATCTAATCAATTTCAAACACAACTAAGTTATTGTAATCGAAGAAGAATATTTAAATTGTAAGTATAAAGCACAAACGTAACGTTATATGTTAGCATTTCTCATTCTTGACAGTCATTGGCTTATCGGTTGTAGAAATTAGAGGAGAAGGGAAATGCGATAAGGTGTGTTTTCACGTTTATCTATGAGATTGAATTTTATGGGGGTTTGTACTGCTGCATATTTTAAAGTGAAGTAATTTAAGTTAAATAATTTTAGTAAAAATTATGAAAATAAATTAATAAAAAAATAAAATAATGTGAAAAAAATATGATAAATTAATAATTAACAAAATTATTAATAAAAATATAATAATCATGTTATTCAATGAGGATTATCACGCAAAATAATGGGATGTTATAATAAATGTTAAATAAAATTAGAATAATGTTATAAGGATAATTTAATGTTATAAGAACAATGTAATGTAATAAGAATGATGTTATGTTAATGTCAGTACAAATTGTGCGGCTTCTTCTATAATGAATAATATAATGAATTCTTTAATGAAAACCAAATGTAACCTTTTTATTTATAAAACAAGACAAAAAAAACTATTTATATTGTTTATTTATTATTTTTTGTAATGTTTATATATGGAAGTAGGTATTTTATCTAGTACATTTATTATCTCCCTAGAAGCTGCTGGCAAGGGATTACGTATTTAAAATACGGAATATGATAAGATGCGTCTCTAATATAGCTTTAAGAATAAGATTTAGCTTGGAATTCTTATCAGGGAATATTAAAAATTTAAATTCATGTCCTCAAGTTTATATTATCATGTTTGGATGCTTAATTATGTACATTTATAAGCGTTCGCATAAATTTATTTTGAATTTAATTGCAACGAATATTACATTTTTCAAATTGCGTTACTAGGAACTACTTTCAATTTATAAAAAAAACATATTATTAAATTTTTATCTTGATGTACACCACCATACCAGTAAAATGATTATTCCTTCTAGTATCTCAAAGATATAGCAAACATTTTACACTTACTGTAGATTAGCATTTCAGTTTTTTTTTATCTTGAAAATTTATTTTTTTCTTATTTATTAACATAATTTTGAAAATATAACTATTGTGAAAAATAATTGGAAATTCATTGTATGAAAATAAATTATTTTTCACAATAGTTATATTTTCAAAATAATATTAATAAATAAATAAATAATAAAATAAAAGGAGAAAAATATACGAGGTATGTCCTATTTCATGTTTGAAGTTAAATAATTGCAAATGACAAAGTTTAAATTAAATAATTTTAAGTTTCTATATTAACTATAATTCTTACTAAAAAATGCTGAATAAATAAATATAAAACGAATATGAATAAATATTATCCATAATTTTGTCTAAATATCTAATTACTTACAATACAAAATATGTTACCATTTTATAACTTTTAAATAAAATTTGGTTGTAAAGGAATTTTAAATAAAGGATTAAGCTCAAAAATAATAGTCCTGGTCGATTATAATTCTCATTTTTGTTTAAACTTGATATTTTTTGATAGAGCATGTTTACATTGAAGCTATTTTTCATTATTCTTAAACGCATTCTACTACATTTTTAACTCCCTAATCCTATTGGTAAGTACCTTTTAATCAAAGATATACAACTTGTTGGCGACTGTTTAAACAAGAATTTAGTCTATCTACCTACATACTGCGTAGGTAGAGAAATAACTTAACTTTGAACGAATTTAACCATTTCCAAATACCCAAATAAAATAACTTGGTATTTTTTTTCATTTTGTTGCTCTTTGTTCTTTGTTCAAAATTTGTTTTTTGTACTTTGTTTAAAATTTGTTTTTGTTCTTTGTTCAAAATTTGTTTTATTAAATCTATATTTTGAAAGCAAACTCTTCTGCGAATGTTTTTACAAACAATAAATGTTTTTATATTTTCGATCTTAAATCTGGATTCTGAATCTAAACAAACTAACTAACGAAAACCTTCAAATTAATACACAATTAACATGCTTTCTTTCCATCTTTCAAGTTCAAAATTGTACCTATTTCAATAAATCTGCTGATTAGTAGAAGGGATACAAAGATGGAAACATGATACTGTGGAAAATAAAATATGTCGACTGCAGGTAGCTATACAATAGTACTAAATACTTTTAAAAAACACTTTCGTCTATATTGGTCATAATGCATGCTAAGAATCTGTAGTTAAAAATAATGAGACATTTTCTGTTTAAACATTTTGATAAAAATTTTGGATTTAGTTTTGTGGTGTAATTGGTGTGTTCTGTTGTAGGGATTATCATAGGGATATAAAGACATTCGTTTTACAGGATTAGAAAGAGGGGTAATATTGAAAGTATTAATGGATTTGAACTGAATTAACTTCATCAACCGAAAGTAAAAGTGTTCTTAAACTTCCTCGTCTAATCTAGTTTGGGTAACTTGGAAACATGAAGCTAATGGTAATGTGGAAACATCTACGTTACCCTTATCAAGGCATCAACATGGTTATAATATGTACATGACTTACTAACTCTAGCATTTATTTGAGTTAGGGCGGAAAAACACCAGATAGAAACCATAGTATCTTTTGAAATGATGGGATGTTGTACATTATTAAAACTATACGTCTACAAGAAAAGATATTGAAACAACATATAATGCTCACAGTTCAATCACCCAACAATGTAATATGTCCACACTTTGATATCTGGTCTTTTCAGGGTAATTCCACATTACACTCACTTTTTTGAAATCGAAAAATTGTAAATTTTATTTCCTATTTACTGAATATTTAGTTTTTGAATCCTTACTTATTGTTCCATATTCTAAAATATGTTTTTAAAAAATTTAAACTGATTAAATTAGCAAATTATTGTTTACTAACAGCCTTAATACAAACTGGGTTTCCACATGTGAACCTCTTCCCATGCAATAATTTTTAAATTTATAATTTTTTGGTATAGTAAATCATATATAATTATTGTTAGCATGTTTATTCCAAACATACAAACATAATCTTATTTAAAATTACAAACTACCTCTAAAACAAAGATTACTCTTGCTTTATTGAGTCATAATAGCCCTACAAATTAGCGGTCACTGCCCAGGCTTCGACAAAGCGATTTTCGAAAAATTATCGCCTCTTAGTTACCGAAATAGACATTACGCTCTCCTGCGTCTAAGCCGTTAAAATAGAAACGTGTTACAGTCTTAAAGTTAATGTTATTTACGGTGGAAAGGGGTATGAAAAGGCCTGTTATGGTATCTTGGGGAATACTGGAAGAAGTAATCATGAAAGGTTTGCTGAGTGTTATTTACGAACGTCATATTTTATGCTGGGGGCCTGAAAATAGTTATCTGAAAAGGATGGTGTAGTTTAGTCAGGGCGTTTGACGCTTATTTCCCATTTGGATATTTAGTCGTAGTGCTTAGCAGTAATATGAGCTGCTAAAGAGTTTATGACTTATTGTAAAAGGAATCGGGTAAATATTGTGTTTTCTAAACCACTTGGGAAGATATGTTTGCCTAGTATATAAATTTTAATTTTCAACCAAACTTTAAAAAATTAAACAATTTATTTTTAGAGAATTTTATTGGTACTGAAGAAAGTATTAGTGAAAACTATTTTTTAATTAGCATTTTTATTGATTCATGCGGAAAAAAAATTTTCTTCGAAAATATAAATATTAATGTGTGTTTTTATTCTTCTTTTAAGATGTGTGATAAATAAAATATTTAAAAAGTACCTTTATTATATTTACGATTTAATAAAAGCCCTACTATTAGTTAATATCAAAATTAACGTTGTACTAGTAGAGACTTTTTGTTCATGAGGGAAATATACTACCCTTAGTTATGCTCATAAATACAAAATGGCATTAATTAAAAAAAAGATACAGTTTTTAGTAGCTATTGTTTAATTTCAAGCATGTCGAGCAGGAAAACAATAAATCTTACTAGGTACATTTCTTCACCCTGGCAGATTGCATTGGAATTTTTTTTCCAAATCCTTAAAAAAGTTTTGACACACATGAAACTTTTTTGTTACTTTCTACATTTCATTGTAAATGTACGAATTAGATACGATGATCTTGAAGTGTAATGCAATAATTTTTATTGCTATGTAGACTCATTATAATCTTCAAAAACATTTTTTTAGCTTTTAATAATTCCTTTCATATACGATGGTTAAATTACTTGGTTATTAATAAAAAAGAATTACATTTATATATCATGTTTTTTTTGTTTTTTTGTGTGGAAAATTTGCTATGTTGAAAGATTTTTACTTTAATAAGACTTTCATGAGCATGCATTCATTTAAATAATTTAAAAATACACAGTTACATAGAGAAAATAGTTACTTTTTAGTCCACTAAACTAAAAACATTAAGTTTTTAACATTATGATAGATTATAAGTGTCGAAAAAAGCATATAAAATTCTTAAAGTAGAAAAAAATCTGAAAAAAAAAACAGCTCTAGCGGATATGACAAACTCAACAGCACAAAGATTATTTTGGCTGATATGTAACTTTTCGCTTCATAGACCAGGTAGTAATCTCAAAATGCCAATTTACAATAAAAGATTTAGTTGAAAATTTATCATATTGGAAAACTAGCACTTTTCTCTCACTCTCTCCTACTGAATAAACACTGGGTGACGCTTGTGCGATGATAGAATCATTATGTTTTTTTTTTCAATTAGTTAAAATTTAAATGTTATGTATTATCATAATGGTAAGTAACAAAATTAATTGGAATAAATGTTTACATAAAATAAAAAAAATCAATTAGCATAATATTTTTCTACTATGTCTAGTTAAAATATAAATAAAATTTCTGCATTTTAAATTGACATGCGTTTGGAATCGTGTGGAAAATATAACAATATAATATCCCATTATAACTTTATAGATAAACAAATAACTTTGAAATGAGGCATTTCACTAAACAAGTTCTGAGAAATTTAAGACTTCTTGTCACATTAATCCGCTTATTCTTCGAAGAAAACTGCGTATTTCACAAACCAAAGATAATACTTTAAAAGGTTAAAAAGGATTTGTTGTGAAATAAAATCTGGAATCTTTTAAGAATTTTGGAAAATACTTTACCTTGTTAAATAAACGTGTTGCATTAAATTATTCGGAAAATAAAATTATTCAATGCATTTAATGTTTATTTATCTTATACTTTCAACGCCTTTGTACTGTGGAGCTGTTTAATTAAACCCACCTTTTATTGGCGTCAATAGCACGTGTATGTACTGATTTGGAAAGTTTTTAATGATATTTTGCTAGTTGTTTGCAAGTTATCGCGTAATAGAGTTGCATAAAGGACCACGCGTTGCAATTTTATCGGCAAATATGTGGTCAGGCACGTAAAATGAGGGACATGCGTTTCCAAAGATTTATATGATGATTGAGTGTTGGTAAATTATTGCGCTATAAAGTTAAAATGTTACTTATTTTGTAATTTGTGCCTAATTTTTTTTCTTCGGCATTTATGTTTCCAAAATCTCTAAATTATCTCCGAAAAAAAATGCATCACAAAATATATGCTTTTCTGATGCCGTATAGTACTTTACGGACCTATTTAGAGTTCTCTATATTAACTTAATCTATGGCACCAAGTTTACCAAATTTGTCAAATTAATGGAATATGTTAATTTTATATATATTATCTGTGGTTGTTTGGCCATCACGTTAAAGGGATATGTAATATACCTTTTGGCAATGTCATTATATTTATTTGCTCAACGTGTCGGCGCCAAGCTTCCCAAGTCCTAAAATATGCAAGTAGTTTTTTTTTTTCGTGGATTTTTTAAACAAGCTGGTCGTGTGGAAATCTTTTCTGTGTATTTGATATTATGGATCTTTTGTATCGATCTTTTAGTAATAAAATATCAGTAATCTAGCATAGGTATGCCATATAACTTTTAAAATAAGTTTTTAGCGAAATAGGTGTTTTTAATACTTTAGATTTTGACTTGAATTAACACTATTGTACTATTATGGTTTAACTTTGATTAATAAGGGAAATTACAATAATACTAATTTCATATTAAGGGTGTTTTTTTTAATTATGAGTATATGCATATTTTTTGGGAATTTCACGCTCATATATACCTAACGGGGTGTAAAATATTGTATAAAGGATGGAGGGAAGTAAGCTTTGAAACATTTTGCTGATTATATGGCTCGCATACAATTTGGTATTGTTGAGTCAGTAAGAAAAACGGGCATTTCTTTGCTAATATACAAACAAAGATTTCAGAAAATTAAACATTGATCGCCAAAAATGCAACGGTTTCTTCTATGAGCATAAAAAAAACCAACTATTTCTTCCCCGGACCAGAAATGATCATTTAAGACCCTTATCTCAGCCCTATTTACTAAGATCATATTTCCTGTCTCTGACTGCTCCCCATGCTATCTTTCCTTTTGTCATAAGCCAATGAGAGACGCATCGCCCCCTCCCGAGATGCTAATCCCCGTGTTCATCATCATGCCAAGTGTAGGAGTTTTCTTCCACCCTCCTTGGAGATGATGCTCCCATTCAGCGATTGCAATTACTTTCGTCAAATTTATCTCTTTTAAGGGAGAAGAAAGTTCATCCGTTGACAGCTTAGCTAGTATTTCTGGGTGTGTTTCTTGAGAGGGAATCTGACAGCAAACAAGAGATAGGAGACTTTTTACTTTGTGAATTGTTAGAAAAGTAATTTTGAGTGTTCTTGTATTTGAATATGTCATGTTACGAGATGATTTTTTATTAATATTCAGTTGTGATGTCCATATTGCATGCAGTTAAATATTGTATTACAATCTGTTTAAATTTCTCATATTGTTTATTAAACATGAGGCTTTCGAAAGGTTTAGAATTATATTGAATGTCCATGTTCAATTGATGTTTCAAATTCTTCATTTTTGTAATTTAATCCTTTATTTTCGATTAGAGATTAACGTGTTTTCAAAAATATATCATGTATGTGTATACATTTATTACAAATGAAATATAAGGCATTAATGAGAATTTAAGTAATTTAACGAAATAATAAAATTATAATCTCCAAATTACATTTTAAATCATCATGCAGTGACACAACATTTAAACTTTCAGCCGTTTGCTATTGGGTCATTTATCTTAAAATCCCATCCAATGAAATACAAATGATTTTAACCAATTAGTCGCCGTTGACTTTAACTTAAAACAAATCTACTGAAGACATGCGAAACCAATTATCCAATATTGAATCCAGTTACTGTCACGTATATTGAATATCACAATTGATTGGAATAATGTGTCTATTGTCGGTCACTAGAATAACAAATCTGTCAATCAAATTAGGATTTTATGAGGATATTTATTAGCTATGCGGTAAATGTATTATAGTTTGACTTCAAAAAGTTTTTTCTTTGTTTTTTGTTAAATAGCAAGCAATCGGTAAATCAATAATTTTTCAGATTTATTACATGAAATAGATTATATTTATTTCCTTAAAAATCATTTAAAAATATAGACATCTTGTTACGGGTTTAATCAAATATTATATTATACATTTAGTACTTTATTTAGAAGTAAACAAATTATATCTCATGTATGTGTATAGATTTGATTATAAGGATGGAACAAGAAAAATAACTACGAAGTAAAGATATTTTCTTTCTAATAGTAAACTGCAGCCCGTTAGTAGGCCAAGGCATGCCGTGCCCATTCCAATTTAAGCGACCAAGGGCTGTGGGGTGCTAGTCATATGTCCCGATAAGGGAGTCAGCCTCACGCGGAACTCCCATTATTAGTTCCCAACACGATTGGTACTCATTTTATCGACCCACCTAAGCTGAGTCAACCTCACCCAATCCGGTCACTCGATTCCCGGACATGTGGCGTGGCGATGCGAAGTACTCCCACTAAGCCACTTGGCCTCTCTTTCTAATACATTATATATAAAAAAACCACTTTGGTCCTTCTAGCTTTTCTTAAAGAAACTACCATTCTTTAAAAATTAACTTAGCATTAAAGAAACTGTATGATTCGACTCATTAGTTAGAAATGTTTTGTCAACTACCATTTACAGGAAATCATTATTCATAAGTGAATCGTTTCAGTGAATAAGTGAATAATTTAGTGAATAATAACTTTAAACATTAAAACACACAGAAAATTGTCAATTTTTACTTATCAGAGCAAGTAACGAATATGTATAATTTACTATACAAATAAAGGTATTTGATGGGGTTTTTATTCAATACAAAAAAATAATAATAATTTGGAGTGATCGCTTTAGTTATAGTAAAATCATGTTTGCTGTATATTTAGTTATATAGAAACTTTTTTTGTTCAATAACACATTTGAACCTAAATCTATGAAACTTTTACGTTAATTTTCTTGTTATTTATTGATAGATTTATTATTATTTTTAATTACATTTTAGATTTCAACTTTTGTTAAAAATATAGTTAGTTACTTTAAAGTCATAAAAAGTGGTTAAATTTTTTAATGAAGCCAATACAAGGCAAGGATTGATTGAGTAACTTTTTATATGCCAGTTTCTCTTCCAAACCTTATAAATGGTAAAATCGAAAAATAGCTAAACTAAAATTCTATTTAGAAATTTATTTCGAAACTTTCAAATAAGTTATTTAATGTCATAACGCAGCATTTTTCTAGCAAATCCTATGCAGTTTCTGATTTGGGATTTTTTATGATATACATATACCGATCGAAATTTTTATTAACTACTTTTATTTACATTTTCACGAACATCACGCAACATTACCAAGTTATCCCGAAATTCTAACGATCTGCTCCGACATCCCTCAATTTAAAAAGAGGATTTGAGTCTTAATGTCAGTTTTCATTTATTACTCCCAACCCGAAATAAAAATAATGTTTTCCGATTCAGCTCTCGACTGACACGCTCATTCCAGAGATTTATTAGTTTAATGAATATCTTACTCTGAAATCACTGATATTGTTTCTTTTTCTAGTTTGTTTTAAATCATAAGCTTTCTGCGGCAGTTCTTTTATTTTATTTTTTCGTCTTTTCGTTATTATTTTTCAATTTTTTCTTTCGTTTTCAGCAATAATTTTCTTTTAGTTTTAGTTCATTTCTAGCGCCATGAGTTGTGTTCGTTGTAAAGTGGCGTACGTCATGATTTATGCGTTTTTCGAAGGTTGCTAATTAATGAAGTGAAATTAATTATCTCGATTTATCACAAGATATAATTTAATTAGCAGTTTCATTGATTTTGTATTTTATCGCAATTATGTTAATTGTTTCGTCAAATAGATCGTGTGAGAGAATATTTTCCGAATAAGAATAAATGCAATTGATTCATGCAAAAGTTTATTAAATTCACCTAGTTCAATTGTTTTCTTTAGTACCTATGATTATCTATAATAGAAAATTATACTTTATTCAGGGGACGGAGCACAAACTTCGTATTAAAATTAGTTAGTTTTTAATTAAGTTGTTTAAAATAACTAAGTAGGTATCAAAAGAAGGTGTAGAAGTGTAATCGAACTGTTCTAACTCATATTAAAACATACCGTATTACTAAATACAGACGAAGGGAAAAACGTACAGAATGACGGAAAATAAGTGTCAGATGTTATACCTTTAATTTTTTTTTTGTTTTAATTGAATAATTAGAACAGAATTTGGAAAGGGGTACAGAGAGACGGGTGGGAGAAATTACCACGATGTAATAATAACTTTCCATTTTTTAAAGAATTTCCTAAGGCAAAAACGGGACGTAGGATAAAAAAGGAAGGCATTATCATTTCGTTCGTCCGTCCGTCTGTCTGTTTGACCTCACAACCAGACTGAAAATGAAACTTAAAAGTATCCATGATTAAATTTATTTTATGATGTACTATTTACTTTATTACATTTTTAATTCACATTTCAATCGAAATAAGGGCTTTTTATCAGAAAGTGAAGTTTCGCAAGAAGTTCATTTTGAAATCGCATTAGTTATTTATTAAATTATACTGTGCAAAGGGTTCCACAATTTCCAAATACAGTAAACCCTCGCTATATCGAGCCTCGTTACATCGCGCATTCGTATATATCGCTCCTTGTATCATGTCTCCCAATTTCCCCCCGTTTTTTTTATATACATAGGTATTTTTCTTTAAAAAAATCGACATGAGACAAGATATGCGTCAAGTCATGAAATAGGCTAGGAAAATCAACGCAGCTAACCTTAAATGTATATTTTACTAGAAAATGAATGAAATATGCATGGTATTGCCTGTGCAATTGTGTGTAGTGTTTATAACAATTAATAGTAATAAGTCATCTGCTAAATTATCGTTACCTTTTTTATAGAGTAGCTATATTAATATGATTTAGTTATATCTTTCAAATACATACTGTGCTTTAGTTTAAAAACTTTGTTGAGGGCATAAATCCATCAAAAGTATAATAGTTTTCAAGTCGCTCGTTATATCTCTCATTCGGTTATATCGCGGCTTTTTACTTGTCTCCCTGGAATCGCGATATAACGAGGGGTTTCTGTACTTTAACAATTCTTCTATAAAAAAAATATTTAGTTTAATATTCTCAAAAATTGAAAAAAAATTTAAGATTCAGTTTTTAAAGTTATAAAGTAAGTTTTTATTATCAAATAATCATTTTTTTAAACATTTCAAATTTGTACGGAGCTTTCATTCGCAAATGAAATTTAAGGCACCAACTAAATTTCAAGAAATTTGTCAAAAAATTCTTTTTTTTTAGGAAACCTTAAATTCCAAGTAAAGTTACATTAGATTCTTGGCTACATAAAATGATAAATTTGTAGTCATTATTGCGAGCTTATCGTAAAACTCTAAACAAATTCCCGTTCAAACGAGGGATGAGATAAGATGCTTTGAAATATCAAACATTGACAGCTTGTTACTTTAGCAAATACCTTCTGAATCCTAGTTGACTTCGCAGGAAGATAAAATCCCCCCAAAATTGTATTTATTTATACTTGAAATGCATTTGAGCTGTAGGGAAAACTTTTAAGTTAGGGATCATATGCTAATTTAATGTATTAAGATATACGTAACAATTTAACATAATCCTCTTTGGTTGCATGTATTTTTTGTGAGTAGGGTGAACATTGGTTGTTATCTTTTCATTTTATCCGTAATTTAATTGAGATGTCAAGTAACGATTGGAGATGTTAAACTTTTTATAGTTCATGAAATAAAAATACGGAATGATAAATATAGAGCATTTTCTGTATTTAAAATGCTTCTTAATTGTCTAATAAAGTATTTTTTAACTAAATTGATATAGGAAATAAAAATAAATGTATTTAAAAAATAGGCAAGAAGGCAATTTACTTTAAACAACACATATATTCAAAAAGTTAAGAATAAACAACGAAAATACCCATAGCTTGGTTTTAAAACAATAAATTAAATTTTATATTTTTTTAGCCTTCATATAAAAAACACGCCGGAAATGTTTACTAAAAGCAATCAAGTAAATGCCTATCTTTAATCATAATTTAAGAACCTTAGATAGCAAGCTAATTAAAATCAAATACCGTCATCGACAACATCAAATCAACTACTTACATAAAACAAAATAGCATTTACATAAGACCGCATACGATTTTATAATAGCTACTTAATGCAATAAGAATGATTTTCAAGAACACATACAAGAACAAGGGGGAAAAAATGTACTTCCACCTATCGGTATTAAATTTTTATCATCGGGCTTCGTATTTCAGGAATTTAATCGAAAGTGAAGGCACATACACTACCACTACTTTCTTATCTTTTTAACTACTAAAACCAGTTGCCCATTAAAGGCTATCCTTTTGGGGAAATAAAAAAGTTTCTTTCAGACATTAGTGCCATTGGAGAGCTATTAATATTTACCGAGCGAGGCTCTATCCCGCATTTTAATATTCCTTGGGTAGCAGCTTTAGCGAGGATGTGAAAGGTTATACATACAAGTTCCCTGCAACTTGTTGTTAAAGTAAAGTATTTATTAAAAAAAGGTTTAATAGTCGATCATAATTTTAATTTCTTTTCTGACTTTGTGCAATAAAAACATGATAGATATTTGTTTTGAATTCTTAAGTTAAACTTATGATGATTTGAACAAAGTGAAAATATTTATTGACTAAAGTTTAGCATGTTTGAGTTTATTAATATACAGCCCCATGTATTAAGGGGATAAAGTGAATGGCATTAGGAATAAAGTTAACAGACATTCAGACTTGTTAAATTTTATTCTGAAACATAACCTTACTTTTCAATTTATGTTTTATCCTTCTACATAAACGATTCTCCCTGCCTGTGAAATCGTAATTATATTAGGATCATTTGAGACCTCCAACTAAAGTGTGGATCACACACAATGATATAAATAAAAGGGTATTTAAACATTTTAAGACATATGGCTTTAAAAGTTTATGTGGTAAATAATAATGAAAAAAGTTATTCAATCGTATTATAAAACTTTTCAAGATCACCATAGCAATTTATCACAATATCAAGAGAGTGGTTATTAATTAAACATAACAAATTAAAATGTTAGTGATTATCAATTGAAAAAGTTTTCATAGTTTACTTAAATTTGCTGCAGCAATTATTTTTACTCCAAATTTTATTTAATTTTTCCCCTTCAAAGATTATGATAGCCTTTTACTTTCGCAATACGTAATTTGTCAGATAATTATATTGTTAATTTTAATATGTTACCCCAAAGCATTTCTTGGAAAATATTAATAAAGAATCGAATAAATGTTCTTTGAAAATAACCTATATAGTATTCTTTATATCTCTACTTAAGAGAAACTATTTTACTCAAAAATTCCTTAGAATTAGTTTTGAACGGAATATGACGAGAAAGTATAATTCGAGAAATTTATATGGGATTATGGAATACTTTGCATTGAGAAGAGTTGTGATGCATATGGACTAAGCATATTTACAAGTAAATGCGGATATAAATGCATTAAAGGTTTTCTAAGAAAACTTAACAAATAATGTATTAATGTATTACTTTTAAAATGTAAGTGGACAAGCAGAATTTACAGTCGATAGAATAATATTATTACTAATATTCGTCTTTTGGTAAACTTGTACTATTATTGATCATACTTGAAGTTTCAATTAATTTGATAGATTCACAAAATGTCATGAGGTTTTAGGGAGGTACTACTTCATAAAGTAGATGTTTGATTTTAAATTTAATATATTTACAATTTAGGATTTTTGGTAATAATGATTATTAGGGAATTGTGGTATCATTTTTATTTATAAAATTCAGTGTCACACGCATTAACATAACTATTTCAGGATAAATGTAAACCATTTTTAAATCATTATTACGCAGCTAATTTGCAAGAAACAAAAAAAAAACTTAACTTTTTTTCTTAAACTTAAAATTAAATTTTTCGATCGAAAAAAAAATTGAATTTTTTTTATCAGATTAACTCAATGAAAGAAACTTCATTTCTTTACGCCAATTCTTATATTATTTCAAATATATAAATCTTAAAGTTCCCATCGTTTCAAAAGAAAACAATTTAATGTTTAGCTCAAAAGAACATGATACTAAAATAAAATTAAATCATTTATTTTTAGTGACTTCAAAACTTCCAAATAAGTAGATTACTCCCAATTAATTCGTTTGATAAAAATGTTCTGAGAATTCGATTCATTTCTTGAAAACTAAATTAAATCAAAAATAATCAGATTTGACTCATTTGCATTTATTAAATTGACATTTGACATTTCGGAATGAAACTAACATAGCTCTTTCAATTTAATAAACGTTACTAAAGAAAGAATCTATTAAAATTTTGGATTGACTAATAATTACTCTATTAAGTGATTCGTTTAAAGAATTCATACCGCATCTAATTGATGTACAATGATATAATACTATTTTTTTTAAGATTATATCATATTTTTAATTAAAAATATGATACGTGAAAGATAATGTACTTTTCAAATAAAGCCCATGATTTTAAAATTAATAAAGTTAAAAAGATGCTTGTGCAAATATTCATTTTAAAAATTCCCTTCAATTTGGTTGGTATTATTTAATTATATGTGGAATGGATATTATATTAAAAATTTAAAGGTTATGCTTGAAATCTAAATAATTTCTTTCTGTCGATCTTTGAGTAATTAAATTCATTGAATCTGTTTAAATTTCTTTATCTATTTTAGGTGTAAAATTTAAGATGGGATTGCTTTCTATCCATGCCCAAATATTTACATATATTTTTTAGGTGAATGGTTTTGCATAATAGGCGATCTTTTTGACATTCAATTTGCCAGTTTGAAAATAGAAAAAAAGAATAATAATATTAAATGAAAGCTTCATTTTCTGTAGATAGGTGATTAATACATTAGATAAAATGCAAAAATGTAATTAAACGTGTTGTTGTTTAAAAAAGACTAATACTACAGATGAGGGATTAAAAATTTATTATATAAAATCATTGGAATATCACTTTTATACAATACCATGTGTTAGTTTTCATTTAGACGTAATAAAAGGTTATTTTTTTACAATATCTTTTAAAATTTATCATGGGATATATCATATCTACGATCGTTAATTTGTTTTGGAATAATTATAATGTGACAAAACGTACAATCTTTAATATAAGATTTCTGATTGGATTTTGTAGTGAAATAAAGGAATATTAATTTGCTAATAGTGCTGAAAGTCTTGACAATATTTCATTTCCTTTGAAGTAGAAAGAAAAAATCGGCTGCCATAATGAAATGACAATTTTATTTTATCTTTTTTGCATTTACTTTCTCGAAACATTGGGTCCCTCCGCATTAAAATGTCTTTCAATGCTCATTTCATGAACTCGGATTCGATCAATTCTCCCCTCCTTTTTCTAACAGCAAATCGCTTTCAAAATAAAGATTATCTTATTAAATCAAAAGATCGGTGTGTAGTGCAACACCCTCCGATAAATTCCAAAATGGAATATTAATCACATTTCATTTTGAATTCTCCTCCGGATGATTTACGGATCTCCCTGCAGGAAGTCTTCACATTCCTCAAAACCATTATCTGAATTGGTATTCATTCATTCACTCTTTTTCGCAGGCACGATATTCTTCATAATAACACACCATCACTTCCAGAACCGTAGTAATGAATGTTCTAATTCAAGAAATATCTCGTTCTAAAATGACTCGTTTCGTTAGAAGAGGTAAGGCTGCTTAACGATCATTACTCTTTGCCGATGTTCGTTTTTAGTTCGTTCGTTAACAGGAACGAGATTTATCTTGCACTCTATGGGAATTTTTATTTCGGAATGCGAAAGTAATAATCCCACTAGAAGATTTAGCTATCTATCCGACACCAGGATCCCAAACAAACTGCATTTTATGTTATTTTTCCCACATATGGCTTTAATGGAAATTAATCAATACATGCATGATCTGACAAAACGCACAATCTTTAATGTAGGAATTGTGATTGGGTATACGTAAAATAAAACGTAAATTAAAAGAATATTAATTTTTCTAATAGTGTTGGTTGTCTTGACAATATTTCATTTCCTTTGAAGAAGAAAAGAACAAACAGCAAACGATGACAAATATAGAATGACAACAGTAGAACATAAATGAAACAAAAAAAAATCAAATACCAAGGAATAAGGGAGGGAGATGAATGCGGTAGGGAAGATGGCCGTCCCAAATTTGTCCATGATATCCCTTTCCTCCCATTACAGTGTGACGAAGTCTCTCTATCCTTGTGAAGCTCTATTTAGACTTACACAGTCCAGGAGATGGTCAGAGTTCATAACTCCAGAGTTGCAGATTGTTCATATGTTGGTATCCATGATACCGATCTTGTGTAGCTGTAGATTTTCTCCCAAACATTCGTGACCTGTAGTTAGTCTGAATGGGCAGTTACTTCTTTATTTGGCCTTAACCCTCTAATGCATGAATTTTCATTTTTATTCCAAAAAAATATATATGTATCTTTAATGCTCACACATTATGGGAAAAATACTAAAAGTATTTTATACCATAATGTGTACTATGGAAAACTACTAAAAATATTTCAAAATAACCCTTTTTAACTATGATTATTTTTTCAAAATAATTAATTAGTATGTAGTACTAATATTATTATTCTTTGAATACTGCCAAAAACGTCATTTCACAAAAATTAATAACATCACTATTTAATTTAGAATACACTTTTACTGCTGTCATCTATGAGGATTATTAGTAGGTAAAGCTTTAAAATGAAATGTAATAGATGAAAAAACACAGATTTGTCTAGGAGGAGCTCTAATTTAATAGAATAAAGTGGATTATGTTACTTGTTACCAAACGGTAACATTATGCATTAGAGGGTTAAACTATACTTGTTCCAGGTGTTATGGATGTTTTTCCATTTCTTACCATCACTGGGAGCTTTTAAGTTGTCTCCTCATTAGTTTTCCATAATTTTTCGTGGATATAAGTAATTTTTTTTATTGGGGAATCAGGGGAATTAAAGTTTGATCACTTGTTTCTTGATTTCCTGTTTTACTTTATGTTAATAAACTATGCAAAATAAATAGTAATAATGGACAAACATTTTAAGGCAATTTGATTACTAAAAAGTGGTAGCTAATATCTAGCAACGTGCACCCAAACTATGGTTAGAAGTTAACAAAATGTGTAATTTTCAAAACCACTACAATTTGATGAAATTTCACGATTTGTTGTGTTGCCAGAAACGGACAAAAAAATGTGGTGCAATATTGCTCTTTGCCCGTTAGAGCAGAGATAAATTTTTGATTTTATAGTAATGTAAATTGCAAATAAATTGCTCAAACAATAGATGTATTATCTAAAACACTTATACGAAATTTGTTTATTTAAAACCAATAGAAAAATTGAGAAACAAAATAAGAAGAATTCCATCAAGGTACAGTGTTCTTCCGATTTTAGGGCCATAGTTTATTATAGATTTTTTTAGACTTTTCTAAAGGATAGAAGTACAGCAACAACGTCTTCGGGTGTTTGATTGGTCTATCAATTTTAAGATGTTACCTTTGCAAAACATATCAGATTAAAATTTTATAATTTTAATTATCCTTCTTGAGTGCACTTTAAAATTGAGCAATGAAAGAACGTAAGTAAAACATTCGACACGAATTATTTCAAAAACTCCATATAATTTCAAGTAGAAAGCATACTCTTATTCCGCGTTAACAAAAAGACGAAAGCGGCAGTTTTCCGAGCACAGTCGAGACTATTACCTAGGACAGGTGAAGAACAACAACATTTTCAGTTGATTGATAGTCTTACATCATTGTTGTACATCCTTATATTTCTAGAACTTATATCAATTTTTATCAAATAAAACTACATTGTTTATTGTTTTTTTTAACTTAACCCATCATTTGGACCAAATGTTTAATTTAATTTGTTAACAGCTTTGAACCGGACCACTTACGTATCTAGCATGCAAAACATTTTAAAATTTATAAAATTTAAAACTTCGATATTTTTTATAGAATTTTCTCACGAAAATTTTTCAAAAAAAAAAAAGAATCATTCTTTAGTTTGTTTTGTTGGACTTCAGAAATAAAGAATAAAATTGTCATAACAGGGGAACTGTTGAATATAATTTTCCGAATTCAAGCTCGTCTAACACTTGGCAACGCTCTATTATTCAAACATTTTTTTTTTTTTTTAGTTTTCCTGGTTTAGAAATGATATTGTTTTATATGACATCTCCTATAACATTGCGATATTGAAAATTTACATTGTATTATTTCAAACACATATAATATTTTAAAACAAAACAAAAGCATACTCATAAAAAACGATAAGATAGAGTGAATAAAACAAAATTTATTGATGGATATCTTCTCAAGAAATATAATATATTGTAGAACTAAAATTCAAATTGATCAAAACATCCCCCATAAGCTAATTCTAATGCAAATTATCGTTTTCAATATCAAAAATTCCAACGATACCTCCTTTACAGCTAATGGTGGGATAACATTCTGATTCCCCTAGCTTACTTTCCTCTCACAACTTGTCTTTTTTTTTCATTCTGAAGTTTGTTTCATTCAGTCAGCGCATCACTAATAGTGCATGTTTTTAGATAGCTTGATTTTAAGTAGAGAGGTAAATCATAGTTACACTCTATATCGATTAGAAAATGCAGAGAAATAATGAAAAAAAGGAAGGAGTAAAACGAATGAAGGGCAATTTGGGGCATAAATGGAGATAATATGTAAATTATTCTGATAAAGAGGTTGTAAAAATAATTTATTATCTCTATTACATGAACAAAGATATCAAAGTTATAAAAAAGTTTTTAAACGATATTAAAAAAAAAGTACGGTCCATTAAAGTACCGCACTTTTCTTTAATATTGTTTAACTTCTATTCATTAAAGTAAGTTTTATGGTAAATTAAACTGGTTGAAAACCACCAAACATGTAAATTTTTCTTAATAAATCCTAGTCAAATGCAGCAACGAGTCAATGAAATATTTCATAAATTATTCATGAGTTTAAATTAAAAAATAAATAAGGTAAAACTATCAAACTAATATCATTTAAGAATAAGCAAACATATTATTTTGAATGCTAATTTCGGCATGTAAAACAGTTTATTAGCATTACAAGCCTTTTTTAATATTTAATGTCCACCCTATTTAGTAATTGTTGCTGATTACTGATCAAACTGGGCATAATTGTTCGTGTTGCTCTTTTGAATTATAAAATTTTAATACTCAAAAGTATAGATTTGTATAGCAAAAATTCACATGAAGTTCGCGCGTGCAGAGTTAGTTAACTTTATTACTCTTCTTAATACCTAAGTGTAAAATACTAACATATTACTGACCACAATACATCATTAAACGGCAAACAGCCGATAACATAACTGCGGTCAAGTGCTGCATCCCTTGCGGTCCCCCAGCTTGTCCATCTCAAGCTGTTCCTTTCCATTATCGCCCTCCAGGTCGACCCTTCTTCCTTTTTCCATCAGGTGCTCATGTAAGGGCAATGCGAGTTGGGTCTGATGGAGGCATTCGTAGTACATGTCCTATCCACTGCCATCTTTTCATTATTATTGTGGATGAAGGTTTACTATTTGATTTATCGTATATTTCATAGTTTGTTATTTTGTTTGGCCAATATATTTTAAATATTTTTCTTATGCATTTTGCTTGAAAAGTATCAAGTTTATTTTCTTGTTGTCTGGTGAGCTTCAGGTCTCACTACCGTAAAGTAGGACTGCTCTTACCGTAGTATTAACAATTTTAATCTTAAGTTTTAAGTCAATGCTGCCTGACCTTCAGATTACAACTGAGGACATAACCCAATAATGCTTGATTTTTTAATTAAAAAAAATGTTCTTGGGTGGTCAGACATTACGGGAAATATTTTTTTTAAATATATCTTTGTCGTGGAATTTAATTAATATATATTTTTTAACATTGGAATAGTTTTATACTGGAGAATGATGTATTAGTTACATATTCTTTTAATTGTATGATAAACATAAAATAATTTTTTTTTTTAAATACCTAACTTTTCTCTTTAAAAAATCAATTTAGCTTCCAATAGGTGACAAACAGCTTAAGTTTCTGAAAATCAGCATTATTTAAAGTGGATCAAAGTGTATGTTGCCAAAAGACATCGGTAAAAGGTACATACTAATAAAAAACGAACAGTAAATTACATACATAACACCCTTTTCCTTTTCTGTAAATCCCCTAGTATGTCACAGACAGCCTCCAAAAAAAGAAAATGAAATAGATGAGAAGTTGTCGCGACTTCTTGATGGCGGTGTCTATCACGTTGACCCACT
This sequence comes from Hylyphantes graminicola, assembly GCA_023701765.1. NCBI lineage: Eukaryota > Metazoa > Arthropoda > Arachnida > Araneae > Linyphiidae > Hylyphantes > Hylyphantes graminicola. Next base: position 49,731,379 of record CM043113.1, read on the forward strand.
GCCTCCAGGGGAACGGTTGACCCCACCAGGGTGACAAATGGCGCTCGTGTTCCCTACTTCCCTCAGACCACATTAAAGGGATGGACGTACTCAAGTTTTTTCGAGCTGATAGGAACGAGCATGCATAATAAATCGTCTCGAAGACAGGCTTTTTTCTTTGGGTTTGTTTTTCCTTTGGTTTAACCGAGGTGTTTTTTGTTTGGGTATAGTTTTTATGTTCTGTGAAACAATTTCATTGGGTGTGCGTGAGGTAAAATGAAAGCCTTTCACGGGAGGTTTTGGAAAAGTAAACATATTGTGGTGTTTTGCTCTTCAAATTTGTTATTTAAAGAGTGTGTTTTTATCTATATTTTATATTTATCTCCTTGAAAAATATTTCATTTTTTTAATAAAAAATGATAATATTCATAAAAAACATAAGTACATTTTTTTCTTATCATGCAACTGTTTTTAAGCTAAAAGAAAATGCATTTGTGCAAGCTTACTACTTCACTGCATAAAATGAAAATGTTTCATCATTACTTAAAAAAATACTTATTCAAAAAGTTTATCAAATGCTTTTTTTTTTCATTTCAAATTCATTACTCATTTTTTAAAAGCATTGTCGAAATTACTAACGCATTTTTAAATGTTAAATGCGAACTCAAATTAATTATACAGCAGTTTTCACGTACGGTAATTCAGACTATTTGGTGCAAAAAATGGCAAAAACTCAACACCGGATTAATTTTCGTAGAATTTGTTATAAAAACTTATTTTTTTTATAAAAAAACTATTTTTAAAGTGAAATGCACACAGTTTTATTTTTTTTCTTTTGTACCTAACCATTAATACAATGTTTGCTCTCAAACAGTGTACCCATTCTCTGTTTGTTCTTTGAGAAACATTTATTGAAACAAATCACCGTTATAACATTTCTAAGCAAACAATGATAAAAAAAAATATTTTATTTCTGGCCGAGGATTCCCATTAAGTACAATTATTTTTCCACGTACAGAGCTAATCTCGAAATGTTCGCAATCCCAAATGGGTAATTTGCGATCGGATTGGAAATGGCATTGAAGCATAAAACATTCTTCATAAAAAGATTTAAAATAAAAGGTTATTGTTCGCATGGACAAACAAAATAATTCTTTTTCGCTCTCGTTGCCATTTGTAATTGTTTCAGAACTTAGCTCATTTAAATAATTAGCATCATGTATCGCCATCTGTTGGTAGAAATTCAAATTATTTAACTTTGACAATGAGTTGATTATTCAAGAATTGTATATTGAACGTTTCTAAAAACAAAACTCTTATAACTAAAATATTCGATTTGCAGATTATATATTAAAAAATATCAATGTTCGACCAGTGGTAATTGTCTAACATAAACTGTAAACAACTAATTAAAAAATTAATTAAATAATTCTAAACTCCTTAATTGTGTATTGCAATTTTCCGGAAACAAAAAAGACAATAATTAAGATATTTAATTTACAGGTAATATACGTAACGAAATAATTTTATCAATGTTCGAAAAGTAGTAATAACCTTATATATTCTGTACACGGTTGCTTAAAAACTAAAAATATTAAATAATTTAAAACTCCTAATTATATTTTCTATATAGTAATACATAAATAAAATGCTTAGTATGCGTTAAAATAGTTAATAATAATTTGATTTATTATTCAATGTACTTGATAATATTGCATATCTTTAAAATAATATGAGACAGACTATTTTAAAACTCTAAACATAAAATAAATAAATAATATTTATTCAGAACGAAATATCTCAAAATACTTATCGTGTGTTCTATTTTTCTGACATATTTAATATAATTTCTTTTCTCCTGAAACTGATTCTAAAAAACATCAAGTACTAACATATAATATTACATCGTAAAACTAAAAAGTGAAGGATGCAGCAAGTTATATTTTTTATATCAACATAATTGCATTATTTGAAGGATTTCACAATAAAAACTAAATATTTATCAACAATAAGAAGTACTAATGGAATTTAGTAATAGTACAGTGTCTCCATTGGAAAGATAAAGTGCAGAAAGGATTTCTACCTCTGTTATTCACTATTATCGAAAAATATTTTTTCAGCACATTTTAATACTTCTAAAAGTATAAATTATTTCAAAGTAAAATTTTTATGAATAGTTTATTTTATTCAGTATTTCAAAATATTAATGTATTTATGGTGTTTTCTATTCAGAAAGTATCCTAATGACGCTGTATAATTTAGTTTTCCCATTTTTGCATCCAAATTTAATGCAGCAAAAACGCAAGTAAGGCATTTGACATGAAAAATCTCAAAGACAGCGTAATTGCGTGTAAAAAACTGACTCTTATTTCACGTTAACTCAAAGAAGAAAGCGGCATTTTTTCCCGTTCACAGTATAGCATCAAGTGCTATTTTCTACCCGATTTCCCTGGAATTCCTAATTCCTGCGGTTATTCCACAAATATAAACTGGCACACGAAGTAACATTTGAACTCCAAAATATATTTCTAGTGTACCTTCACAAAACATATTATAATGAAATGTTAACATTTTAATTTTCTAGCATTTCAAGTAGAATTCAGGCTCTTATTCAATGTTGACTCGAAGAAGAAGGCGTCAGTTTTCTATGCACAGTGCTATTTTCCGCCCGATTTTCCAGGAATTCTTTATTCCTGCGGTTATTTCGCAAATATAAACTGGCACACGAAGCAACATATGAACTCCAAAATATATTTCTATGGTGCCTTCACAAAACATAGTATAATAAAATGTTAAAATTTTAATTTCCTTTATATGAGTCCTTGAAAATTGAGTGGTGCTAGAACGTAAGTAAATCATTTGACGCGAAAACTTTCCAAACTAACTCCAAAATATAATTATAGCGTATCTTCACAAAAGCTTAGTTTTTAATGCAGCCTTATATAATATAATAAAATTCTATAATTTTAATTTCCTTCTAATGAGTCTTTTCAAATTGAGAGGTGCAAGAACGTAAGTAACACATTTGACTCTAAAACTTTAAGAAACTACATACCATTTCAAGTAGAATTTTGAATCTTCTCCAATGTTAACTCAAAAAAGAAGGCGGCAGTTTTCTACGCACAGTGTAATATCAAGCGCTATTTCCAACCCGATTTCCCAGAAATTCTTTATTCCTGCGGTTGTTCCACAAATACAAACTGGCACGCGAAGCAGCATTTGAACTCCAAAATATATTTATAGTGTACCTTGACAAAAGATATAATAATAAAATGCTATAATTTTAATTTCATTTTTATGAGTCCTTTAAAATTGAGAAAATTGAGCGGTGGCATAACATAAGTAAAACATTTAAAGCGAAAACTTTCAAAAATTGTATAACATTTTAAGTAGAATTCTTAATCTTATTCAATGTTAACTCAAAGAAGAAGGCGGCAGTTCTCTATGCACAGTGTAATATCAAGTGCTATTTTCCACCCTATTTCCCTGGAATTCTTTATTTCTGTGGTTATTCCACAAATATAAACTGGCACGTGAAGCAACATTTGAACTCCAAAATATAATTATAGCGTACCTTTACAAAACATATAATAATATATTCTATAATTTTAATTTCCTTCTTCTGAGTCCTTAAAAATTAAGCTGTTCAAAAACGTAAGTAAAATATTTAACGCGAAAACATTCAAATATTGCATAACATATCAAGTAGAATTATGACTCTTATTCAATGTTAACTCGAAGAAGAAGGCGGCAGTTTTTTTTATACAAGTGTCTTAATATCAAACGCTATTTTCCTACCGATTTCCCAGGAATTCTTTATTGTGGCCTTATTATTGCGAAATAGGATGCCAGTTTATATTTGCGAAATAACCACAGGATATAAATCATGTGGTTATTTCGCAAATATAAACTAGCACCAGAAGCAACTCGTAAACATATTAATAGTGTACCTTCACAAAACATATAACAATAATTTTTATAATTTTGCTTTCTTTCTTATGATTCCTTTAAAATTGAGCAGCTCAAGAACGTAAGTAAAACATTTGACGTGAAAACTCAATGTTAACGCAAAGAAGAAGGTAGCAGTTTTCTATGCACAGTGTAATATCAAGCGCTATTTCCCACCCGATTTCCCAGGAATTCTTTATTCCTGCGGTTATTTCGCAAATATAAACTGGCACACGAAGCAACACTTCAACTCACAAAGATGAGGAGAGCGCAATTCCGTATTCAGCGTACGAGAAAAAACTCATCTACGTTGATAGAAAAGTTTTTCGTTTTTTATGCCGAGCGGCGATTCGAGGAGAAAAAATGGGATTGGATATGTATATATGATGTCTGTGGTAATGTCAACCGATTCTATTTCGATTTATTATTCAGTAGTCGGCGAACATTCATCTTTGGAAAAGTCAGGAAATTCACGATACATATTTGAGGAAAAACTAACTTTCAAAACTTGCGCCTGCTTTCTAAAATGGTGGTAAATATTGTTGTACTACTTATAGAGTGTGTGCTAATTATGTAATAAGCAAAGACTTATTATCAAGTTCATTGCATAAAATTTGTACGTAAAGTAAGGAAATTCACGGTAATCTATATTTGAGAAAAAACAACTTCAAAACTACTTATTTCTAAAATAGTGATAACTTTTCTTTGTTTGTATGTGTTTATAGTGTTGTACTAATTACGAAATATAAAAAAAAAATCATCATATACAAACTATGAAACGTACTTAATCAACACATCTAATTTAAAACCGTGTAGATAAGGATAATTAAAATATGCTTTCATACCAATAAAAATCTAAGAATAATTATCATTTTCACACTTAATAAAAGCAACCTTCCTCCTATGATAGCTTTTTAGTCAAGTGATGATTATATATAGTATTCACAACCATATTTATAAACATTCAAAGTGGATTATAAAGAATTAATTTCTAAAAAAAGGATCGTGATTTAACAATAAAAAAAATTTGATTGTTCATTAAATATATTGAAAAAAATTAAAGCAAATTTTGTTATTAAAAAAGCATTTATAAAGAATTATACAACAGTTATTAAGCCTATGGTTTGATGTAGTTCGCAGCAACATAAACAGAGCATATCAATGGAACATCAATTTACACCTAAAATAAAATATACCCTATTTCTATATGAATATGTGTTTAAAATATATAGCCTTACAAATTGCAGCATTTGAAACTGTTATTATCATTTAGACATTCGTAATATCTACAAATTTACCATTGGCTTTTAAAATTTTTATCTTTTCAATAAAATATTACAAATGGCTCGTTGTTTTATAATGTTGTACAATGCTGTAATATCCTTAAATCTTGTTTTAAGGCACTAAGTTTCGATTTATACTTTCTTAGAAATAAAAATTCTTTTTTTTTTGTATTATTCAATGAATTTCTTTCTTTTGACTAACCTATTCCCTTAATATCAAATGACTTTGGAGTATAAGTATATTCTTAGACCTGAATTAAACGCAATATACGACGTTTTACTTTGAGCATATTTCATGGACGGGCAGGATGATGAACATTATATTTATCAATATGAAAAATATGAAAAAACACAAAATTTATTCTATTTTGTGTTTTTTCATATTTTTCATAAAAGTTAAAATATAGAATCGTAGTTAAAATATTTAAAAGAGTATAATCAAACAAAATGTCAGTTATTTGCAGATCATAATGTGCATCAACAGTCTAAGTTAAATGGAATCGTTTTAATATAATATATTTCTAACAATGCGGTGTAAAGGTTTTTGGCTGTGAGAAAGTACAAATCGGTGAAATCAATTGGAAATTGGTTTTGAATAAAACACAAGTAGTATTAGAGACACACAAATAATATTAGAAGACTAAACGTTTTGTATTCTGATGTTTATAAAATCCAATAGTTGTATAACAATATATTTTAAACAAGGGCCAAAAATTTATTTTAATTCATTGTATTCATTATATATTTATTTTGCTAATCTTCTTTTAAATTTACCGATAGAAACACGAAGAATATCTACAATATAAATCGAAAGTTTCGTTGTTTATCATATAAATAGCTTACATACGGCCGATTGCAGTGGGTGGCCAATACAAAGATTTTTTATTTATCCATCGACGAACTCTATTTTGTTTACAAAGCAACATAAAATAAAAATTTTACTAATGCAATTTGTAGCTAACATAGAATACGTGAATCGAATTTAAAAATAAGACAGATTAAAAATGCAAATACAACGAAACAAGCGCTGCAATCTCAGAATTAAATTCCGATTTATATATTTTTTCTGCAATTCCAGTTTCTTTGAGTTTGCATCCTAAAACAAATCCCCAACTTAAAGTAATGGTAAAAATGAAACTTTTGGGAAAACGTCAAACTTATCTTCGAAGATAACAAGCGCGGATGCAATGTTGGGACGAAGTTTCCGATAAAAGTTGTAAATTTTTCGTCCTTCTGCATGTCATTTAAAATGTAGGTTGCGTCAGTTTTGATAAAAATTTGACGTAAGCTTCTAAAATCCAGATTCCACTAGAAGAAGTAATATTGGGAAGTATTCTCGAGTTTGAAAGTTCAAGTATATAAAAAGTAATTTTTTTAATAAAATTGATGGATTTATTTAATGTTGGATGATGGATTAATATTTATGGTAATTGTATGAGGAAGAAACTTTTTTAAATTAAAAATTCTTAGTTAACTTATACGAAACTGAACCAATGCCTGATTGATGTAACTTATTTAGTAAAATGATTTAGCCCAAATAGTGAACAAATTCTATCAAATCGCCATTTTTCATAAATGAACTGAATTTAACTGAAAATTTTGTTTGGTTGGTAATTTTTTGCACTATTTTGTAATGTAATTCAGTTTGTCTATTATTTAAATCATAATATACATCTTTTCAGCATAGTAGGGTTTCAAAATTTCTCCTGTAGGATTTCCAATTTTCAAAACAGTCGGTTTTAAATATTTTACACCTATAAAATTGTGGCTGTTAATTACAAAAAAGGACAGCTACTGGTGTCATTTATGGTTTTTCAAAATAAAAAATATATGAACCATAAAGTTAGCGTAAGAAAAATACAAATGTATTTGTACGTTTTGTGTAAAGTTGCAGCATGAAACATGAAGACAGCAGTTATTTCTTTAAGTTTTAGGGAGTAAAGTTACACCATAAAATCTAGTTAGTTTATACAAAAAAATTGAAGTTACCACAAAAAGTAAGGTTGACAAATGACAATGATTGCGCCCTCTAGAAGGGTGAGTGTAGGATTTATAGCCCATTACCCGTTCGCCAGAAGAGACAGTCACAAGAGACACACAAAGAAGGACGACACAAACACCTAGGCAAATAACAACATTTATTGACAAGTACAAAAATCCATGCCTTTACCGGGATTCGAACCCGAGTCCAGCAGCTCCAAAGGCTAGTACACTAACCATTGCGCCGATGGGCCAGCTAAAAAGTAAGGTCACAGTGTTTATTCCTTTTAGAGTGGTATTTTTCGGGATTATGTATCAATGCACCCGCACGCTTTCAACAATGCGATACGCTTTTTGCCGAAGGAGTCAGTAGTGTCAGCACATTACTCACCATTCACGCATTTCATAAAATATTATACGATTTAAAGCTGTGTGCATTAATAATCGTCAGTTTGCACCATAAAAATAAGAAATAGTATATGAACATTCTGCTGCTGTTTTCATTTATATAGCATTATCAATTATTTACAAGATTTTATCTTGCCATCCTTTGATTACAAGAACGTCGCTTTAGCGACTACTCAATGCCTCCATATTGAAAGCGAAACTCTAATTTTTCTTTTTTCGACAGTTATGATTTCAATTGCCCTTCCTTTTGTCGAAAAAAAAGATGAAAAGATCTACTAATATTTAAGGTTATTCAATTATTAAAGTTCAACTGGATAGCTTCATAAATGGTTAGATGCTACCCCGAGAAAACATGCAGTCAACATTGCACCATTATCTTACTCTGTTGCGAGCCAAGTTTCAAAATAAGAGAAACTTCGTAGACTTCAATATTTTGTCCTTGACATATCATGCCTACTCTAGTTGTCACATACTATGTTGGATGTTTGATCTATGTAATCTTACTTGTGGGACTGCGGAAACAACCTGTACGGTGCAGGAGTCTTCTTCGGTATGCATCGTTGGACTTTTCTCTTTACATTTTGAACACTTTTTTTGTTTCAATGTTTCAAACATTATTTTTTTTCAATGTTATTCCAAAGCTAACAAACAAATAAAAACTAATTCTACAAATACTTTATTTTTTATTTTGGTTGATTGATTAAAAATTTAAATTAACTCTTCAGCACTAAACCGATTAAGAGTGTAATCAAATAGGTTTTTGCCAACTCACTCAATCATTTCCAAAATTGCAACAGGTATCATGACAAAACCTTTCACAAAGATTAAAGCCCTAACCTAAATAAGCCAACTGACGAGTATCCCAAGAGAACTTTCAAAATTCCACAACCTAATCTGTTGTGGTGATGACACTTTTCGAAGAAAGAAATTGAAAAAAGACAAAGGACAAGAAAATACTTCTCCGCCAAAACAGGACACGTGGAAAATGGGATAAGGAAAAAAGAAAACATCACAACTTGAGATAAGAGGTGACTTAAGGAAGGGTCTAGAATGAAAAAAAATCACATATGACACCAAAATCCTTTCAGACGTAAGATAAAGATAAACTTTTGGGAAAGATGAAATTTCTTACAACGAAACCAATTTATTACTTTTTTTTGAAGTCATTGCTTTAAAAAATTGAAAGTTTTTTTGCTACTAAATTAGAAGAATTGTTTTCATATCATTAGATGTAAGGACATCTTTTTTTTAAAAACAAATTTCAGGAACTTAAGAGAGCGAAGCATGATGCATTTTTTCTTCAAAATTGCATGTCACGAAAAAAACGTGACATTTTACGGTTTAAAATCGGAATCTGGGTGTCCAGTGTACATCAGGAAGTATACGATATTATTCTATGTCTCTTAATTTTGTATTTTTTACTGTGAACTATTCTTCTTCAATTACGGCTAACACGTGATAGACGAAAAGAACTGTACTTCTAATGTCTTCCTATTCCAAGGAAACGGCCTCTAACCTTTACATTTGGTCTCACTATGATCCATGTAAACGTTATCTAAGTAAACTAATCTTTCAAAATTGCAATAATTAACTGCTTAGATGTTTAAAATTACACTGCCTAATTTTCAATCTTTTCCACTTACTATTAAATTGCTTTGAAAGTTCCACTAAGCCTCATCAGAACAGCCATCTTTCCACACTTGATATTAATGTTTTTCAAATCCATAGCCCAGCTGATCCATGTTCATCCCAATCAGACTCACCTTTGAAAACCCCGCACAGTCAAAACAAGAAGTATGCCTGTACTAACTGCTGCACTGGTCTTTTACTCAGCACTCCCATATATGTAGGTCATTTTTTTAAACGTAAAATTACTTTGGGCAAGCCGTATAAGAATATCACTTATACTAGGGATACTTTTATTTCAAACTAGCAAATAAATACCCGTTCTCTGCACTAAATGTTGTCCGACTAAAATGTTAAAACGATCCAAGTATATGTACCATTTAATCCATTCTAGGACATAAAACTAATGTTATTTTTCCGCTCATTATAAAGTATAAAATTCTGTTACTTATACTACTTTAAAAATCCAAAATAAAAATACACTATAAAATGAACACTTAAAAGCCACCGTTAACGGTTAGGGAGCTAGCCTTTGGAGCCTCTGGGTTCGGGCTCGAATCCCGATAAGGCATGAATGTTTGTGTTTGCCGAGTATATGCGGAGTACGTGCTTGTTAAATCTGTTACGTCCGAAAGTAAAGTGGATAGACATTGCGCAGTTTCCGACGGGTACAGGTCTCAGAAGACTATTTCCCTCCCCTTTCAGGGATATGATTGTGGAGTTGGTGCTCGATAGATGACAGCATCTGTCGCGTATGTGTGTGTGTGTTGTGACTGCATTACTTGCCGAAGGTTTATAAACGGGTCTCTGACCAGACCACACAAGCCTGATAATATATGTCTACCTACCAATCACCTATAAACCCACAACAAAATCCTGCAATGGATACTGGACGGAATTACGTCACTTAAAACATGTCACTCACTAATGTGAGGAAAGTTTTTAAAAAAAATTATCGGATTTGAGCCCAAGTGGTGTAGATTTTTTTTTCAGAAAAATCGATTTTTCTTTATAAAAATATAACATTTTGAAATCTGAAAGTTGAAAAATTATAATCAAAGTATGAACTACGCATTTGTGCTGAGTTACAAATCAAACAAATGTCTAGTTTATGAATCTAAAGAGACACATACACACACAAAACAAACTTTTTTTTATTATTATAGATCATTTATTTAGAAAAAAGGAAGATATATTTAAAGTACCATGCACCATTAATCCATTCATCTGTCTCAATGTTTAGGATATAAGAATTTTTTTTATAGATATTTTCAAATTAGAATTTTTGTATTTTTTTTTTGCATTTAACGTAATTAACAGCTACAATTTTAGCCGTAGCTGTTGTTTTTTTTATGTCATACTAGCTGATTTACCCGGTGTCGCACTGGTTGGAAAAAAAATAAACAGTAATGTAAGCTCAAAAGATGTAAAATTACATATATTTATTGTTATTATATTTAAGAAGGGCACGGAAGTTACTCATACATAAAACCTTACTATAAATGAAAACTGAAACATGTCAACAACTTATATTTACTTAAAAATAAAAAAAGCTATAAAATAAACAGAAAAAGTCATATAGTAGTTTCTCGAATAAAAACATTTAGCTCATTTGGCGCGTTTTTGCTAATTTAGCGAGGGGGGGGGGGTGAGACGTAGCTACCAACACACCCATTCAGCTCTTGCGTAATGACCTTCGCACAACCAACCAACTTATTAAAAAAAAGTCATTTGGCGCGTTTTATGTAATAACTTGGCGAGTTTGGCAACGTATTTGGCGAAAAAAGGAAGACATAAAAACCTAATTTCAGCTGTAATGCGATGGCCTTCAAAAAACAATATTTCTTTTAACAAGTTCAGTTATTTCTTTACTATGCTTACAAAAAATTCATAATTAAAATCATATAGGCTCAATAATATCCTAAAATGGGGACTGGTTGGATTACGTCACTTTAAACATATCATTTTTTTTTTTTTTTCGAATTGTTAATTTAGTTTCTGAAGGTAATGGCAACAGAATAACGTAAACATTTTCAATTTATTTATTTTCTTAAAAGATTTATTTAGTTTCTTCTGCTGAATGACATCACGAAAGGGAGAAAATGATCGGATTTGAGCGAAAGTGGTGTATTTTTTGTAGAATGTATTGAATGAGAAACATAAAAACGTTCGAAAGCGATGGAAGGAAGGATCTTATTCGAGCCTATGCTTGTTCCGGAGATGCTTAGCCTATGTTTGTTCCGGAGATGAGATAATTTTTGTGCCAAATTTCGTGACGATCTGTTGCGGGGATCTTTAGATTTCGTGTCTTATACAAACAGGCAAACGGAAGTTGCCTTTTATGTTGTACTGTTGAGTATTCAGAAAAAAATATACAGTTAAAGAATTGAATGCATATTTTAATACTTAGGGAATCAAATTGTGTTCCTGAGTTGCATTTGTTCAGACATTTGATGAGCATAAATTACAGACATTTGGATATAACGTTGTACGTAATTGTAATATTATATTATCGAATAAGAGTAAAGTTAATGTATAACCTCTGAAGGCTACCTATTTTCCTACAATAATTTGCAAGTCAAGTACTTTGAAAAATAGTTTGTGCAAAACTTTTTTGTCGCATTGGGACTGTAACATTTTTCATAACTTCATATGGGCGAGAGGGTGTTGTTCATTTTGTGTACTTTTGTTATATACTACGCATTTTCATTACGTATATTATAGTAATCCTTTCGTTAGACATTTTAAAATGTTTATCTGATCTTTAAATTTCTGACTCAGATGCCTTCTAAGTTCAAATTATTTTGAATACTCAAAGATCTTATCCATTATATTGATTTATAGTGTGTATTTATTTTATTATGTCTGAATCAAATACTACAATTTTCCAATAAATCGCGCAAGATATAAAACCCATCATAGCCGAATATAAAGTACCCAACATAGCACCATCAGCTGTTTTCCAACTTAATAATTTTATATGAATTTGCTGCATTCAAACAGAAAGTAGTTTCAGTTTCGCGTATGCATCACTTCTTTAGAAATCTGAACCCATGACTAGCAGAAGCTGTCTTTGTATGGGATATCATTTTCTTTTTTTAAGAGCCGTTTTCAAGTAAATGACAGACCTATTACCCTGAATGGACCACTTGTTCCCCCATTACATTTGTATTTTATTCTTCCCATTGTTGATGTTGAATTTTGGCAAAGCATCAAAATATATCTAAGCTTTTAGATGGCTTCGAATGGCTCTTTGGGGTTGTTGCCTCCATGAATCTTTTTTTGAGAGTTTCCAGAAGAGGAAATAAGAAGATAAGTTCAAGAGTTGTAGTAATCCACTCAATATTGAGTTAGTGCTTTTCGATTGAAATGCTTGTTTCGTATATTTTGTTTTCAAAATAACCTATTCTAAATTTGATTGCAAGTATAAATAATTATTTTAATTTTAAAGTTTGTAATAAATATGTAATATCAATATTTAATTCTTACATTCTTACTATTTTTTTTACTGTCCCGCCATTTTAAGATCATTGGCTCAGCTCTGACATCAATTTATACTCCGACAGCATCAAGGAGATTACCGACCGTGTTTTGCACACTCATAGTTCTCCCCATGGACACGACACCAACCAAACATTCCCCATTTACTTTTGTTATGTATACATTAAAGTCAATCTGTACTTTAAATATAAATTAACCTCAAGGAACGGATTAGGTTTCGAAAGTTTGTCAACTTATAAAGGTGATAACTGCCATTTTATAAAGGACATACTTATGTTTTTGGAAGCAGAATATACATAAATTATTAATAATCCGCTAGTAATGTGGAATAAATATATTTATTTTTGAAGGAATATATTTAGTGACATGTTTTATTACAAAATGATACTAGTGTGCATTTTATTTTTCATTAAATTTTTAAACTAAACGGTGAAAACAGTAAAACATGTGATGAAAATGGACCAAATATTATGAAACGTTGATCTGAAAAATAATTTTGCTCTCACAACATTTTTCAAATAAATTTATGTTCCCTAAATTATATATATAGCAATTAGGAAAAATGATAATTTGAATGAAACTTTTGCACATAATTGTTTATAAATTTTACATTTGCATCACATCTTTCTTGGAAAACAGAAGGTAAGTAGATTGTGTGTGTTTCGGCTTTGCATTTCTAGGCTCCCTTAGAAAACTTGTTCAAGAAGACACCCTACGGACAACCAACGCAACCATCCAGAAAGATCGCACACTATTACAACACGCTATTACTTACATATAACTTTTGGCTCAATTGATTTAACGAGTACGTGTTGCACAGTGTACTCAGGAAACACATGAAGAAGGCGCGTCCGTGGCCGAGTGGTTGGCATCAGGGTTCAGCCTTCTCAGGAGCGCGGGATTCGAATCCCACCTACTGCCAGTCATCCTATAAATCGGATATCTGTACTGGGGAAGAGTAGAAAAAATCCAACTCGTGACGGATGGGCCCGAGTACACTGGGACAGACGTGCTTGTTAAATCTGCGGTGGAGTACAAAGTCCCGACGGCGTCAGCGAACGATGTCGCTCGAAGTTCCGTTGGGTGCCCGCTCAGGTGTCGACCTCGTCACTTGACCAGGGTTCTAAATTACGAAGCGTTATTGGCTGCGTTAAAGCTCTTAAGGTAGACTAGAAATTGGCAGTCGGAAACGATTACATTACCATTATCTTTACCCAGAGACATAACATAGAGTGGACTGCGCATTCATAGTAAAGCAGCTTAGGGATGGAAAACCAAAACCGGTTTTCAAAAAAACGGTGGTCCCGGTTTTGATTGAAAACCGGTTTTTTTGTATGAGGCCCTACGGTACCGAAAACCGGTTTTTTAGGGAAAAACCGATGGAAAATGGAAAACCAGTTTTTTCTAAAAAACCGCTATCCCTTGCAGATTAGCATTATGTCCTAAACATCATAAATCGCCAAGAGGGGAAAGGTTGCTACATATGGCAACTTAACGCTACCGTTTCGTTACGAACTATTCCAAATTGTCGCAAGACCTGAATATCAGCTAGCAAACCGAAGTGGAGACTACCATCAATATCCATGCCACGTGGGTTTCTACCAATCACGGCAGCTTGAATTTTTTTTAATGTTTTTGCAGACGATTTTTTGAGCATTGTTGGAATTTTTCTCTTTTGGCTTAAATAATAAATATTTAATTACATTCTTTTAATCTCTGAGCATGTTAACAATCGTAAATGTTGTACTCTTAATTCAGTAACGTTTTGTGCAAGATGCCAAATGCTTGTGAATTCCTAATTGTAAAGAGGGGTATAAAAAAGGATTAGTCACACTTTCACGGGTAAAATTTATTTAGTTCTGCATACTTTTAGTAATTGTGTGTTCGTCATAAACTATAATTTCTATCGAGGGAATTTATTCTAAAAGCTCTTTTATACTGAAGAATCATATTCATGATTAAATCAACGTTGTTAGAACTCTAATTATAATAAATATTTTGGGCCAAGTCAATTAAATTAATGGTCTGAACATTGACAGCTTAGAAGTAGAATATTTTTTTTACAATTTGGTCAAAACGATACCTGTTTTTGCAATCGTAGTTTTTGAGTTATTTATATTTAAAAAGTAGAGCATTTGTTGAATTTGGAATATGTTGATGTGTTTTAGAAAGTTGATTTATTCCAGGTGAAATAAAGGAAGAAGCAATATTTCAAAATATATATATATATATTTGATTTTTTTTAAATAAAGGAAGAAGCAATATTTCAAAAAAATACATATTTGATTTTTTTTTAAAAATCGGACCGTTAGAACGAAAGTTATAGAGACGGCAGAAAATATTCACCATGTCAATACCAACTTATATTACAGCAACACTCTACATGAACCTACTCATGTTCTTTTCAATTAATTTTTAATAAGAGTCCACATTCAATTGTTCAAGTAATCTTAAATAGACGCACAAAATCAAAGAAATAATCTTAAGAGGATCTTAAAATACTAGCGATTCATCCTTGCTCCTTTCCAAGCTTCTTTATCATAACATTAGATTGTCGGCCTCTGTGTTCAGTAGGCTGGGCCGAAACAGGGGGTCAAAAATAAAATATTTTGTTTTCGCTTAGCGATAGTGCGGAAAAGTTGTATTTTTCTTCCAAATTGAAGATCCTAAAATTTAAAAGTGATCAAAAAATAATTTCATGGGGCGCCAGCGACAAGAAAATTGGGGGTCATAAGACCGGGGGTCAAAAATACAATTAGCTTTTTTCGCTTAGTGATAGAGCGGAAAAGTTATACTTTCCTTTCAAATAAAAGTCTCTAAAATTTAGAAGCAATAAAATAATGCCTTCATGGGGCGCCGGCTAACAGAAATTTGTTTTTTTTTCCAACAAAAAATGGCTTTTTAAGATATTTTCCCCCTAAAAAAGCAATTTATATAAACCATCAACAGAAAATAACTGAAAGTAAGAACGGATACACACTAAAATTGAAAACAAATCATAATTAGATTTATTAAAATAGAAATATTCCACTATGTAATCAGTAAGTTATACATTTTTAGGAAATCGTCACTATAAAAATTCAAAATGTAAATATACACAATAAAAACATTTAGATTCATTTTTACTCATACTTATTCAATTTTACAATCTTTTTACTTCCAAATGCAATAAAAAGAGACAATGATTCTTTTTTTTTCGTGGATGAAACCATCCCTAGCATCTTAGCACCAAACTACTGCCTCCGTGATAAGCTTTACTGTTCTCTCAACAGCTCGGGTACGACAAGAAAATTTGGAAACTCTATGAGAGACCATCACCCATTGTTGGTAGATGACTCTTCAATTAATTGCTTGAGTTTTTCGTCTTTAATTTCCAATTGATGGCTCCATTAGGTGTGCCTTTTGCCATGAAATCATCTCCACAGAATCAGTAGCTTAGAAGTTTATAGCAGGGATGGCGAAATTTTCATATTTATTGTTGACTGAATATTTACTGTTCCTTACTTTTAAGTATTCTTCGTATAACTAATTTTTGAATAAATTTTGATTAATCTGGCAACTTTAGCTGAAATATATTCTTTGGAGAAGCTATCTATCAATCTGTATAACAGGATCAACTACTTCTTTGAGTTGTACTGAAAGGTAACGAGAAAGTATAAGATCAGCTTAAATAGATGACTGAATCCGTTGAAACAAGACGGCTTTAATTAATATGAAAGTATATTGGTTCATATACCTTTACTATATACGTCGGCAATATCTTAAGAGTTTCCGTAGGATATTTTTGGCTGATTTTTTTATTATATAACCGAAGAATGAGGTTTGCTGCTGTGAGCTATCTTGTATGGGACAGCTTACCAGGGTTCCGCACTGCTAAATAAGGGGTGCAATTACTGCTTGATGCTGCCAAACATATATCAAGAAGATACTTTTGATCACTACTGAGATCTGGAAATGATTGATCCGGAAAATTTTGTTTAAACTCGTTGAAACCTGCAGTCTTTCCTACTACAAATTTATGAGATGTCGCATAGGTAGTTCATTTCCATTAAACAAACAAATAAGCCTTTGTGGAGGTTATCTAGCTTCTTTTTTCAACACAATGTAGTAATTTCATTCTTATTACCTGTATTGATACCAGCTTATTACCTGTATTGATACCAGTTCAATCGCATCTAATGGCTATGAGGTTTGTAATATTTAAATTTTTGTTTTGAAAAAAAAATGAATAATTCTTTATGTGAAGTTTAGAGAGCTCCTTGATTTCAAAGTTACATAATCTAAATACTTTGTGATGCAAGTTCTTTAATTGGATAGATGTGCTCCTGCTCTTCTGAAACTGTTCAGCGGTGGAATTTATGAGCGTGGATTCACATGGTGCGATCCCATTACTAAGACAGGCTTGCGCTTGCAATACCCCCATCTGCCCCCACACGTTCCACTCTTCCTACTTTTTTTTATTACGTATAATTATTAAAAAATGACCATAGGATAATAGTATATATATTTTAGAAGCTATTTAAAGGTGTTGGACATGTTAATGTGAACACTTTTCCGTTGAAAAACAAAAAACCTGAAAAATACGACAAATTTCGAAAATTTGGTGCCGTGGCGCCCCATGAAAAAATTTTTTGATCGGAAAAATACTTTCAGTACTTGATATAGATGAGAAAAGACAACTTTTTGTCACTATCGCTAACGATTTTACGAACTTTCATTTTTTCGGCCCACCCTAGTGTTCAGGTCGTTGTGGAAAAAATCGCCAAATGGTAAACTCGCCATAGATGCGAGCCAAACGCGACACAGTCATGTGACTGTGTAAGTTAGATGTTTAGGACACTTTAGGTTTGCCAATGCGCAGTCCACTCTATGTTATGTCTCTGTCTTTACCACAGGCAGAAGGTAGGTAATGTAATCGGTTCCGGCTGCCCATTTCTAGCCTCCTTTAGGAGCTTTAACCCAGCCAATAAAGCCTCGTAATATAGAACCCTCGTATACAGAAAAGACGTTACACCAACACCTATACCTATTTGTCGAATTCCGTACCAGCGGTGTCTGGTTCATTCTAAAACACCAATTAAAAAAATGCAGAAACTAAATATATATTTTTTTTACATGTAATATGCCGCACTTTGAAAGAAAGGCATATTTATTTAAGTATTAGGCATACATTTAAGTTATCCATTTTAATTGATACCCAATTATATAAGTAAAGTTATTTAATTGTTCGAAAGAAAATAGTTTCGACCAACTTGTTTATTAACCTTATTATGAGTCTCTAAATTATTTCTACGAATAATTATACCCAATCAATCACGTTATTTAAATCTTTACGTTAAGCCCTATCATACACCCCAATCTCGGAAATAATTGCGCCCTCCACTTTGACAACTACCTTTCCTCTTCTTAATTGCACGCCCCGTCCCTTCCCAACTACCAAAAGCCAAGAAGTCAGCTTTCCCACGTTACATAAAGTCCCAATTTCTTTCCATCACCTCCGGGGCAGGGAGTCCCTTGACAAACGATGTCAACTTATAATTTGCAGCCGCCAGGCGTAGTTTGGGAGTCCCGATCAGGGTCTTTCTTTGCTCGTTAATCACCATGGACTAGGACGGGCCCGAAGATCGCGGGGGCGGCGCCAAACAACGGGGCTTGTGTGAATAATAGCCCCTTCTGCTTTTATTGATGAATCCGCGATAAAGTTGGCACATTCCGCTGATGAGTTGGCGCCAATAGTAGGCCCTAATTAAATGACTTTAAATCATTTTTCCAATGGTGAAGATCCGATCGGCTGATAGGCGGCTTCGGCCGATGGATATCATCGGAATTGACCGAGATTCGCCGCTGTGGATTAGGTGTGTAGCGCTTTATTGAATAGGGGTGTTGCTAAGTAGATTTCGGAGGTGAATAGGCGATTTATAATGGTTCGCAATCGATGGCGATTGTGGACTGCGATAGATGGGAAAGCGATAATTGCATTGAATGTGACTATTATAACTTAAATATTTTAAAACAATATAGTTTTATGAATTATTACTATTTTTCTAATTTAACAACATCTACAATTGTTAGATTAAAGAGTTCAAAGTTGAATTATAAAAAAATAATTTCCTAAAAATAATACCTCACCCATGGCAGGAAAATGGATAATAGCAACAAAAATAAATCTCTTAAACTTTTGAATTGGGGCTCACTACAAGCCATCACTTCAACTGTTGGCTGTGCCATGAAATGAAATTGTAGTGTTTAAACTTCCGAATTACCTATTAATGTACAGATATTATCACAAATTCACTCCCAACTGAAATGAATTTAATATCACTAAAAATAAATAATCATTAAAAAAATGAATTTTGTGTTTATTTCTAGGAAGACTTAATGGCCTCAGAAAAACTTGTTTATTAAGAAAGAAGCCGAGTCTATGAGTCAATTAAAAGTCATTATTTGACTTTTTTTAAAAAACTTTTTTTAAGCTTTTCATCCATTTTTGTGTACCGTAGCTTGATATAACAGCACGAGTGACGATTATTCCCTATATGAATAGTTAATAATTATTTTTTTACGAAATTATCTTTGTCAGGTTTACAATTGCATCTATACCAAAGGAAGAGTAGTTCCGGCTATCAGTTTGTTTTACGAAGGTCCTGCTTGTATTTTTAATTTCTTGATATTAAAAATTTAAATTTTAAATTGATCAATGTTGGAAGTTACATTAGTCCATAGTTGGAGAAAAAAGCACTTACATTCTGCCAAAAGGGCTTAGTGGTTAGTTATAGACTCACTGTCTAATAAAGACATCCAGTGATTGAGAAGGCATAATTGTTTATTACATTTTTTACTTTACTACTTTTACTTTATTACATTTTCCGTAGACAAGAATGAAAATCGCTGTACTAAAGGCTAAAAGACGCCCGAGTCCGTTTTGAATTTATCGGCTCGGACGTCTTCAATAAAATTATTAAAACTGTAAACTATGGGTTTATTTTAGGCTGCCCAAGGTATGAATTAACAGGCCTTTTGGAGAGAACTGTACATATAATAACAAGTATATTCTCTTGAATTACTTTGTATAAACAATCTGTAGCCAAGTTTTTTTAAAAATTGCATAAAAAATTGCACTCGTTATCATTTATAACAAATTTAATTTTCCTGCTCATTAAAACAACCAATATCCAGCATTTTATATAATGTACAAGCTCCTGTACATAATATAATATTTAAGCAAGTAAATTCATTATTGAAAAAAGATTGCTTCAAAGTATGTTACAAATTCTGGTAAAATGTTGACATCGTCAAATTTGCTGAATACTGATGCCCAAAAAAATGGAAAAAATGTATGTTTTTTTACTTTTTCTTGTGAGCTTTCATTATTTATATAATACAATAAAACAAACATAGATTCAAATTTATATTTTAAAAAGAAAAACAAAAAGTTGGAATGGGATGAATAAAAAGTCTTGTCTTAATCTCCAAAAACAGTAAAAATACTATTTTTCAATACATTTTATTCGCATTCAAGTATACTTATAAAAGCATTATACATTAAAATGTATCCTCTAGCCAACTTGCTTTGTTGTTCGACAGATACATTAAAGGCTAATGACCCATCGTTTTCTTCCTTCTGGAAATATGAATCGCGAGTGTTTTTTGATGTTTTGCCAGCATAGAACCCCAAAAATAAAACATCAAGATATATTTATGAATTGTTCTGAAACGCGTGGTATAAAATAAGCAAAAGTATATATCAAAATGCTTCTGAATTTTTTTCTAGTTCAATGTTTTGTTTTTCAATTGAATGAGTGAGGAAGTAGATATTGTTTAAAGTATCGTAAATGAGTACGTCAAGAAAAAGTTTATTTTCGAACTATTGTATGCATAATTTTATTTTGCAAAGTGAATAATAAAAAAGGGAACTTGGTTACCCTTGGACATAATGGAGCTTGGTCCACTTTTAAATTTTAGCATTTAAAACTATTTTAGTAGGGGAGACCGGGGTTAGTTGGCATAAGGGGTTAGTTGGCATTGTGCCGTTAAAACAATTCACTGTTTATTAAGAACGCTACTGAGCCTGTCACATGATCGTCATTTAAACGTCCAACTTGCATGAGAACGCCAGTTGGATCCAGGCATTGCTTTTAGAGGAGGATGGAAAACGTGATTTTCATATAAGAAAGTAAAATTTTGATTATTCAGTATTTGTCGTTTTGTACAGTAGTATAGTCATTCAGGAATAACACTCACAAGTTTCTAGTATCTTTGGGCATTTAGCTACGAGGTTACAAGTCCATTTCTGCTGTAGTTGATAAACAAAAGTTTTGGTCGCCATGTTTATTTTACTTGCTCTATTGGGGTTAGTTGGCATAGGGACTCGGGGGCTAGTTGACATAAGCTGGCTGGGTATGCCAACTAACCCCGCAACAACGGGTAAGTTGACATAAGTATGCCAACATTCATAGCGACCTAATTTCAGTTAGGTATAGGCTACTTCATGATAATAAATTATTATGATTTTTATCTATACATATATAAATGCGGAAGGCGCTTTCTTTTCGCAGTCATAACTCAATAACGGCTGGACAGATATTAACTTTTACTTTAGATACTTTTACGTAGATTTGCCATACTCAGAGTTTTAAAAAATGGCATAATTTAAGACTATACAAATTTCAGCTCGATTTCAAGCAAACGGTTATCTAGTTATTATTATGTAATAAACGGAAACTGTAAGTTCACTTTTTCTGCCTTACCTATCTATGATAATGTAAATATTTTTTGTTGAGATTATGAGTACCTATAAACGAAAAACTGAGAGGGCTACAATGACAGCAGATCATCGAAAGAGAGCTGTTGAGGCACACTTACTTGAAAAAAAAATTTGAGAAAAGTAGCGGATGAATTTAAGATCGCTGTTAGAAGTCTCGCATGGTATTGTAAGATCGCAAAATCAAAAATGAATTCTCTCTGCCTAAAGGGTACCAGAGGGTATTGGAGGACATGGGATAGTGCGGCAGGTGTTCACTCCTGAACAAGAATTTGCTTTGAGTGAATACCTTGTGAAGGCAAGTGACGTATACTTCGGCCTGAGCCCAAAAGAGGCAAGAAAGTTGGCATATCAATATGCAGTTGCTAATGTCACTGCACATCCTATTGTTTGGGACTCAAAAGAATCAGCAGGTGTTGACTGGTTTTCTTTTTTCCTAAAACGTCACCCACAACTTTCAATACGTACCCCCGCGGCAACGAGTTTGACTCGAACTTCCAGTTTCAACCCACATAATGTTCAAAGATTTTTCAACCTCCTATAATCAGTAATGAACCAACATTCATTTACCGCCAAGGACATATGGAATGTTTAATTTTAAGTTTAGTAACATTCATTATAATTACACCTTACATAAAGACGAGTAAAAACGCTTGCCTTACTTATGCCAACTTACCCCACTACCTATGCCAACTAACCCCGATACCGGGGTAGGTTGGCATAGTTTGACTGGACAAGGAAAAACATTTTTCACACAAAGTGGCAACAATATATTTATTCAATTATATGTGTGATTTGTAGCCAAACTGTTTACCTACATTACCAACTTTTTACATTTCAAATATCTTCAAACCAAAAAATTAGAAAAATTCTGAAGTGAAAACTGTGCCAACTAACCCCGGTCTCCCCTATATTCAAAATTTCTGTTGTCATCGGATTGCCACATTAGATTGACACATTAATCTTCTTGAATTGGCATTGAGGAGAAATAAAAAAAAAGTTTCTCATCCCAAAAAGTAAACATTTTATACATAATTTGTAAGATTTTTTCAGACAAACATATTAAATTAATTTTAAGTATGTGGTATTTATAAGGACCATCATTATTGATAAATGAGCCATCAGTATTAATAAAACTATCTTCAAAAATATGTATATATATATATATATATATATATATATATATATATATATATATATATATATATATATATATATATATATATATATTATATATATATATATATATATATATATATATATATATATATATATATACTAGGGGGCTCCGCCCCCTGCTCGCTATCGCTCGCCAACCCCCGGAATTGCTGCGCAATTCCATTTCCTGTTTTGCGGCCGGTAGAGGGCTTCGCCCCCTGCTCGCTACCGCTCACCAACCCCCTAGAATTGCTACGCAATTCATCTTTGTTTGCTCCGCAAACATACAAGACTAATAAGTGGGTACTG
Source organism: Hylyphantes graminicola (assembly GCA_023701765.1). Lineage (NCBI taxonomy): Eukaryota > Metazoa > Arthropoda > Arachnida > Araneae > Linyphiidae > Hylyphantes > Hylyphantes graminicola. The sequence continues at coordinate 49,754,332 of CM043113.1, forward strand.
CCAATGCAGGAATGCTCTTCTATACAATCTGCATCGTTGAATAAAGCATGCTTCCTGCTCATTAAACAAATTATTCATCCTCAGTGAAAAAAGATTTGATTGGTCGATGCGATGACGTCAAACTCTTAAGCTTATTTAGTTACCACCTTTGGCTCAGTGCGTTTAATCTTCCCCAAAAACATTTGAAGAACTGAATTGGTGATTTATTGACTGTTTACTAATTCAATATTTTTATTTCCTAATGCAAAAAATAATTTAGAACAATCAGGAAGATATTTTAGTTAAAAGGACCCTACCAGCTTGGAGAGTGCGAAATACGAAAAAGGGTAGATACATCGGCTTCGGCTGTTTTTACCAAAGAGTTAGGAGCAGAGAAGTCTATCCAGAGACATTGAATGGAGTGGATAGCGCATTTCAAACCTAAAGTGTCCTCATAATCTTACTTACACAGTCACATGACTTTGTCGCGTTTGACTCGCACGTATGGCGAGTTTACCTTTTGGCGAGTGTTTCCACAACGACCTGAACACATGAGGCCGACAATCTAATAGTATGATAAAGACGCTCGGAAAGGTGATGAGGATGAATAGCTAGTTTTTTTGTGGATATTTTTAATAGATATTAGCAGGACCTGATTTCTGGCAGGGCAAATGGGGCACGTGCCCAGGGCCTCCTTAAAGGGGGCCCTCAATTTTTCTGCATGGACATTTATCATTTATGATGAATACAACTTCCCCACATTTTTTAATCTGGATTAAACAAAAAAAATATAAATTCAAGAACAAAAGTTTACTGCGAAATTGTGCTTAAACTCTGAATTGGTTTATTCACAAAAGATAATAATTATAATAATAAGAATAATTTTTTTGGGAATTAAGCATGCTTTCCAATCTAATTACTTCGGCTATATTTTTGAACAGTGTAAGATAAGAAAATACACGTAAATATTTTATCGATGTATGTTTTGGGGCCCCAATTTTGCTCGAGCCCTGGGCCCCTAAGCCGGCCCTGGATATCAGATTATTCCTTTGCTATTGTACGCCTGTTTAAGATTACTTGAACAATTGAATTACGTGGACTCTTTATTAAAAATTAATTTAAAAGAACATTAAGTAGGTTTTTGTAGAGTGTTGCTGTAATATAAGTTGATGATTGACATGGTGAATATTTTCAGCCGTCTTTATAACTTTCGTTCTAAAGGTCCGATTTAAAAAAATTAATTCAAATATGTCTTTTTGAAATATTGCTTTTTCCTTTATTTTAAATGGAATAAATCAGCTTTCTAAAACGCATCAATATATTCCAAATTCAATGAATGTTCAACTTTTTAGATGTAAAGAACTCAAAAACTACGATTGCAAAAACAGGTTATTTTTTACCAAATTGTACCAAAAATATTCTACTTCTACGCTGTCAATTTTCAGACCATTAATTTAATTGACTTGGCCCAAAAGATTGATTAGAATTAGAATTCTAACAACGTTGACTTTATCATGAATATTATTCTTCAGTATAAAAAAGCTTTTAGAATAAACTCCCTCGATAGAAAGTATAGTTTATAAAGAACACAATTTTACTAAAAGTATGCAGAACTAATTTTACCTGTGAAGTATGACAAATACTTTTTTATACCTCTATTTACAGTTAGGAGCATTTGGAATATTGCACAAAACGTTACTGAATTAAGAGTATAACGTTCACGAATGTTAACATGCACATAGATTAAAAGAATATATTTAAATATTTACTATAAAAACCAGAAGAGAAAAAAAAAGAACTATGAGCAAACAATCGTCTGCAAAAACATTAAAAAAACACCAAGCTGCTGTGATTGGTAGAAACCCACGTGACTTGGAAATAGATGCAAGTCATCACTTCGGCTGGCCAGCTGATATTCAGGTCTGGCGACAATTTGAAATAGTTCGTAGCGAAACGGTAGCGTTAAGTTGCCATATGTAGCATCCTTTCGCCTCTTGGCGATTTGTGATGTTTGAGACATAATGCTAATTTGCAAGGGATGACGGTTTTTTTTCCCTAAAAAAAACAATTTCCGGTTCAGCCCGGCCACATTAAAAACCGGTTTTTTCTGTTAAAACCGGAGCCAAAACACCAGTTTTTCAAAAAAAAAAAAAAAAAACGATTTCAGTTTTCCCTCCCTAAGCTGCTTTACTATTGAAGAGCAGTCCATTCTATTTAATGTCTCTGAGTCTATCAGTTCATATTTATGGAAGCACGGCTGTCTGAATTTTCGAGCTACTGCTCATAACAAACCGTCGCTGAGGTATCCCAAGATGCACCACTTTAGCAGCTTTTTCAGTTACTGCGCATAACATAGTAGCCGAAATTGTGGAAACTGCCACTGAGTATCCCAAGATGCACCGCTCTAGCCTGCTTCTTTTGTTCGTTACTGCACACATAAATATAGACCACTCTATTCTCTTTCCTAACTCTATGGTTTTTACGATCCATGGTCGGAAACTCAAGACCGATGCCAACGGTTGAAAAATAAGCTAGTTTCCGTGGGACTGCTCCAGTACATCACGTAGCTCTAGCGCTAAACAACGATCTCTACCAAAGCCATGGAATGCAACCTGAAGCAGCCCAGGCACAAAACAAGCACACCACCACACTTACTTTCAGCGTTTCTGACGTTTCTGATTGGCTGAAGCCGCGTAAGTCACATGGGTTTCAAGCGTACGACAATTACAATTTTATATTATATAGATATATATATATATATATATATATATATATATATATATATATATATATATATATATATTATATATATATATATATATATATATATATATATATATATATATACGTAATATGTACCTAATATATTAATTATAAAGTTAAAATACAAATTATGAAGTTTCATGTGGGCTTACAGTAGTTTTAATCCTGCCAATTGATTAAATTTTTTATATCAAAATATAATATAAACTGAAAAATATTAAATGCATAGACAAAAAACACGGTTCTTCTATGCATTGCTTCTGCCTTTTCGAAAATGCAGACAATAAAATCGTAAATGGAACATCTTGAGATTCGAGAAAAAATAAACTGCTTTGTTAACAGGAAAACTCTTAAATTGATTATTTTAGTAAAAAAACACACATTAAAACTAAGTTAATTGTATAAAAATCATTTTTTTTTATTTACGTGTGAGCAACTAGTCTAACTTGCAATGTATACATGCATCCGTAAACAAAGAATATATATTGCGGAAACACAATAAATAATAAAACAATATTTCCGGTCAATGTAATCTGGCCAGGTGCATTAGGCTAATTTATGCTATTAGTTGTTTCTGCTCCACCTACATTAAGCCATGTCATCAAATCCTTAATAGATTACAGCACAATCTCGGTACATTAAGCACACATGTGCAATGTTGTATCATAAAAGCGATGGATATGATTGGATGGAACTTCCAATTATTGTTTTTATGACAGAATTTATTTTTGGTGATGGTTTCTTTTGAGGCTCATAATTTTACATTGAAATTTTTTTATAAAGTTCGAAGCTTAAATATTATGTAGATCTTCCATAAAAAAACAGATATGTTTTCCAAGTATGCCTGTCTTATTGATATTTATTATTAGGTGAAACAAATTTCAATGAACATAAACAAATGAAATCTTTCATAAAAAATAGAAGGTAAGAAGACGTTGAAGAAGAAGACTAAGACGTTGGTGCATTATTATTTCAGATATCCAAATGTAGGTTACTAAGTAGTTTTTTTTTAATTTTCTCCACTTAAAATATTTTTTACAGTTTTGACAAACTAAAATTTCATTTTAATATTTATTTTGGGAAATAAAATGAAATTATCGCCTTAAAATTTCATATTTTTTTCAAGAAAAATTAAATTACACTTTTTTTTTATTTTTTGGGAAAAATTGGTCTGATTAACAAATAGAACGCAATAAATCTTTATAAAGTGACCCAAATAGAAAACTCAACCAATTTATTCAAAATGTTATGCATTAATAAACATCCCTGAATAGAGTATTAAGTTGATAGATCTTTTTAACCCATTCTTGGTTCTAACCATATACAGTAGAGTCCCGTTTATCCGAATCCCGGTTATGCGAAATTTGGTTTAAGAATCATGAAGTCATTTGCACGAACTCTTTTTCTAACTTTTTCCAAAACCAGGTGTCGCTGTGTTTTTAAACTATAAAAAACTTTTTATCGCCTATTAGGCGCGATTGCAATTCATCAGCGAGCTTTTTTATCGCCAATGAAATTTGAGGCCCCCTCTATGAATAATTGCTTTTCCCTTGGGCAGTTTCAAGTGATTACCCGTCTTTGACTAAGGGGTTGGATTTACAGCCCCCCTCCCCCCTAGAGATAAGGACAACTTTGAACGGGAGGTTTTTCGGATTCTGGATGTTTTAGTTTCATGCCATTTTAGCTGGTTTCCTTCTGAAACTCAAGCTTACTATAATAGCTTTTGGCACAGTGTTTTGTAGAAGTAAAGATATTCTAAAAAGGGAATATTAGTTTTTGAAACCATATTACGTGATTAAAAGTTAATCTTTTGTAATGATTGCCCAAAAGAATAATTTTTTTATGGCACAAAAAAATCTTTTCTGAAAATTAATTTTTAAATGTTTTAAAACAAATTTGCAAAAATTAAAACTTTTTGACTATTCAATGAAGTTGAAGTATTGGTTTATTTTAAAGTTTTGCGGTATGTGTTCATTTGCGATTTATTCAGCGGTTTAAAAATATGTTTTCGGAAAAAAAAACACGTTTTTGGCTTAATTTATAATTTAAATTAACGAAAATGAAAGACAATGTAATGAAATTATTGAAGTGGGGTCAAAAATCCGAATTTTGCTTTTGGTGAGTGCTGAATCCTCCCAACAATGTTTTTTTTCTTTAAAAAAAAGTTTCGTCTGTACGGTTCGTTGTACAAATACATGTGGAAAGTCTATGTGGGTGACAGACGATTCTTGCAATCACAATATGATGCATAGAATGTATACTTTCTTCAAGAAAATGTGTTAGAGAAAGCTTTAAAAAATTTAATATTGGGGTATATTCCAAAAGGAGATATTATTGCTTGACATGCAAATCTAATACAAAGTAGTTTGGAAATTAAATTATGACACTCGCTTCTCATTTCGAAATTAGTAATGAACTTGGTTTTCTAATTCTTCAGCTATCAAGCAATGTAGATGATATAGAGATAAAAGAATTGAAGAATTTTTTTCACTCATCTGAACTTTCAGTTGAAGAAATATAACGTCGAAAAATATGGCGATGTAAAATAGTTATAAGTATCACGGTTTTAATTTGCTTCAAATAGATAACACCTAGAAACAATAGATAACTATCCCAAGGAAATATATTATGCTACTATTTTCAATAAAAATATGACGATTTTATTTTATTTCAGTTATATGATTCTTGAAAGGATTTCTTTCGGAGAGTTTTGGGCATCAGATAATATTTATTGAGGCGTGATACGACGGCGACAGTATTTCTTGACAATTTTTTATTATCATAAAGTACAAAAATTGTTTAAGATGCGCTTATAATCCAATATTTACTTTTGGCCATCTTATGCGACTTTTGCCCTATTGTGCACCGTGGCGAAAATAGGGGTCACCGTATTTTCACAAAAAAAAGTATAAACAATGTCACTTTTGTAACGAACACTGCGAAAAAAAAATCTGTAGGAAATCCTAGAAAATTTCTAGTAAATATGTACGACGGCGACAGTATTTCCAGACAATTTTTTTTTGATTATCATAAAGTACAAAAATTGTTTAAGATGCGCTTATAATCCGATATTTACTTTTGGCCATCTTATGCGACTTTTGCCCTATTGTGCACCGTGGCGAAAATAGGGGTCACCGTATTTTCACAAAAAAAAAGTATAAACAATAGCACTTTTGTAATGTACACTGTGAAAAAAAATCTGTAGAAAATCCAAGAAAATTTCTAGTAAATAATTACTAAAAATAGTGCTGTAAAACACAGAATATATTTTTGTTAGCATTACATGTATATATTTTGTAGAATTACAGGAGTAGATTTACAGGAGTTACAGTTAATAGGCACCGTTTTTTAATGTGCAAATTATATTAAAATAGTTTAAATATACATTCAGATTAATAATAGATGTTTTGGAAAATACTAGCAGAGAAATTTATTTTTTTAGATACTTTTCAATTGCTAGGCAGTAAAATAAGTGAATCAGGAATTATTGTTGGATTACACTGGCAGTTGGGTTAGCCTAGGGTTACCAGGTCCATAAAGTAAAAAACAGGACACTTGCTTTTAAAAAGCAGGACAACAACAGGAAAAGCAGGCCACATTTAAAATTGAGACGAAACCTTATTATTAGCACATGAAACATTATTACATGAAACTATTTAAATATTATTATTAGCAAATTTTCTCAGAACATAGCTAACTAGATGCATTGTAATTTAGAGCAACGCATAAAACACGTTCTGGAGAAAACAAAAAAGTAAGCTATTACACTTTGAAATGATACAAACTTCTTTAAAGATCTTCAAAATTAACCCTTTCAGTCCCAGTGACGTCATTTGGCATGTTTCTGATCACAATTTAAAAAAAATTACAGGGCTGACCATCTATAGGGATTAATAAAAAATATATTCTAATAAAAAAGTTTGAAGAATTTAATGCTGTGCTTTTTTTATATCATAAAGGGCTATAGACGATCAGAAAAAAAATCTAAAATGATGGATGCCAAATTGTCATTGGGACTGAAAGGGATAATTAAATTTTCAAAAATATGGACATTTAGGATTTTTTTGAAAATAAATACGGACAGCAGGACAGAGCCTCTAAATACGGACGTGTCCTGCTAAATACGGACGTCTGGTAACCCTAGGTTAGCCGATATTTGAAGAAGTCATAGTGTAACCGAATCTTAAATTAATCTTCAAATTGTAATGAAAATTTGATATTTATTATTAAACTTAAAAATTTGAAAGTTTCTTTTTGTTGAAATTTAAGTTTAGTTTTTATTGATATAGACCGAGGTTGGTGACAAATTTGTGTTGTGCAAAATTCGGCCCTCTTTAATTAACTATATTTTATAAAATTACTTGACCATACTACAGTAGTACATGCGGCATTTACTAATGACTATTTTTAGATATAAAACTCAAATCTAGTTCCGGACAATTTTCGGTCAATCAAATCTTAGGTTGTTTTAGTATGAGAAAAAAATAAAAAATCTATATATATAGATGTTTCTTTAAAAAATTGGTCAATATTTTCACTTGTTCGTACAATCTTACAACTGAAATTCCGTACATTGTACGGCCAAACCGTATTGCCGTAAACCGTTGGCAAGCATCAAGCATGTAATATTCATTGAGCATTGAGGCGTGATACGACGGCGACAGAATGTATTTCTTGACAAACTTCATTTATCATCATGAAGTACAATGAAATTGCTTAAGACTTGCTTAAAATACAATATTTACTTTTGGCCATCTTATGCGACTTTTGCCCTATTGCGCATCGTGGCGAAAATAGTAATGTACCATATTTTCACAAAAAAAAATAAGTAAAAACAGGGGCATTTTATAATGTACCTTGTTCATGTATCCATTTATGACTTTACTGTTCGAAAATGGCTTTACACAAACTATATTGATTACAATTCATAAGATAGTATCCTCTCCCCTCACTTGGGAGGGAAGAGAGGAACGAACACATATAAAACTTTCAAAATAAATTTGTAAATTAAAGACTCTACAGACAGGACTCAATTCTATAATATATTCTAACACCAGAAATCTTGTCCAGGGCCCTAAACAAAGTAGGTGACTTCTCCAATCGTCACATGTTGGACATGCCTCAATATTGTTCAAAACATAACACAAGCATTACAGAGCGGCAAAGCGTGTCACTGGTCAATCGGGGAGAGGCAGAGAGCAACAAAGACACTTCTTCGAAATGCCCACAGGTTCTTTCTTCCCCTTTCACAGATCCCCTTTCCAAATCCAAACTCCTTCCAGATGTTAGCAGATCTGACACTAATTGACTTGGCAAGCACATTGGCCGTTGATCGCCAAATGTGGGGTTGCCATAACTCGCTTTCACGAATTAGTAACTATTTTTCTCAATTTTTTTAAAAATACAAATGTTGAAATTCAAAATTTTATTTCGTTATGAATTGAAAAATAAAAATCTCGATTGTTTATGAAAGTTGTAATTATTGCAGTATCTTTATTTTTGACTGAGTTGCATCGTCACACACTAGGACATCAGAATTCTTCAACGATTTCCAAACTTTAAAAAATTATTAAAAATACTCAATATGTGATTTTCACAAAAAAATTTCGTAAAAAGTATTTAACTTCTTTTGTTCTTTAAAATGGTGCCAGAAACTAGTGGCCTATATTAAAATTGTGGCGGCAATTAGTCTGAGAAGATTCTCCATAGGAATAACATTACGATTTTCAAGGGGTGAAATTCGGCGTCATGACTCTTAACCGAAAGGTTCGGTAATTTATTTTGCTAAAATTTGAAATGTATAAGCATAAATACACAAAAAATATATGCGTACTTACAAAATTGGATTTATTTCACAAAATATGCAGTAATTTTGTATTTTTGCTGCTCAATTTTGGTCCTGTAAATTTCGGATAAACGAGACTCTACTGTAGACGTATTCATGATGGAGAAAAAAAATCACTTGGCCAGGGATAATTAGAAATCTTAGTTTATTGCAGCTTTACGCTTTTTAATACAGAAAAATCGTATCTTTTAGAATAAACGACTTTGGTAGCAATAGTTTAATTATTCAAAAAGGTGTACCCCAAGGATCAATTTTAGGTCCATTATTATTTATATTTTTTATAAATGATTTATTGAATTTATCTCTTTTTGGAACAACCTACGCCGATTATACGGTTTTAATTTACTCTGCCAAAACTCATAATTTAGTAAATGAAATTATAAAATCTGACTTTACTAAAATTAAAAATTGGTTTTTAGAGAATGACTTTCTCATAAATAGTGACAAGACAAAATATATAAATTTTAATCTGATGCCTGATTATGCAAATGACTACATTATCTAATACCATATTTTTTGTCATGAAACTGATCCTATCTGTAACTGCCCTGTCATTTCTAATGTTCAAACTATAAAATATCTTTTTTTAGTTGTACACCAATCTTTTAAATGGAATAATCATGTAAAAAAAGTTAATGACAAATTAAGATACTTTGTTTATGCTTTATATCATTTGAAAAGAGTTCTTTGTATATCTTTTTTGAAACAATTATATTTTTCTTGGGTTCTAGTCAATTGTTCAATATGGTATACTTTCATGGAGAGGTGACTATTTTAATAATATTAAGCCTTTATTGAATACTCAAAATAGGCTAAAAATACTATAAAATACTATAAAAGGATAACTTTCGGAACTGAAATAAATGGAAATATCTTTTTAAGTGTTAGAAAATTGTACATTTATAATATACTTCTTTACTTATATAAAAATAAACCTGTTTGTAAAATAAAAGACCCTGTAAATTACAGTTTCAGGAATAAACCTATTTATGACATTCCAAAATTAAATAAAGAAATATTTCGGAAAAGGTTTTTCATATTTAGCACCCAAAATTTTTTTTTAATTTATTACCAGAAAATATACAAAATGCAGTCAATTTAGCAAATTTTAAACGAAACCTTAAAATGCACATTTTAAACTCCGATGAAGACTCCTTGTTAAACTCTAAGTTAAACTAAATTATTGTCAGTTACATTGTTTTTTTTTTTTTTTTTTTTTTTGTAAATCATGTAAAATTTTAAAACTTTGTTTTCTTTAATTTGTTTCTATTTAATGTAAATCTTTTAGTTTCATTTAAAATATACAGCTGCTATGTGCCTTTTGTTTTAAATTTCTATAAGTTTGTTTGACCTCTTTCTGTTTGTTACAATTATACTGCTTTACATTTTTGTTGCAACGCAAGTGCCGTGCTTCTTTGTTTAGGTTTAAAATTTTGTATTTCCTCAAATATGTATTTTTGAGTCGTCCGGATGGGCCTTGGGGCCTCTGGACGGCCAACATCATGTGTTCAATAAAGTTCTTCTTCTTCTTCTCTTCGTACCGTTCCTATGAAAAGCGTCCATTTACCTACAAAAAGTGCTATGATTAGTTACTTTAAAATAATAAATAATTGCAACAAAACATATCCATTCAAATTCCATGTTCACAAATTAAATCTACCTAATAAATTTATCCTCCAATTTCATCGCAACTATGTATCCAACTAAAGGCAGTAACAAAACGAAGAAACCCACCAACACGTTATGCGTCATGAATGCTTTCTGTGATGACCATCAACACAAATGTATCAGAAAACGTAATAAAGCAAAAAACCAATGGGCCTCAATCGGAATCCCGGCATCCCTGCAATGAATGGTGCCCATCGCCAAAGTGGAGAAGCGCTCATGATCTGCGAAATCCGACATCTGGGTGAATAAACAACATATTTCCCTCATCAGATAAGGCTGAAAATTGTAGCGCATATGGTGCAAGTCAGTTATTATTGTTGCAGTTTTTCGCAAGAATATAAGGTTGTTTCATGTTGCTAAAAGTATCGTATTGTTTAAAGAATTCTGTTAAATTTAATGTTTGTATGTATCAAAATAAAGGAAACATATGAATTAAGTTTTTAATTTAAAATAACATTAAGCTTTTGTTTATTAGTATTAAACAATTCATCTTTTGGTGATATGATAAAAACTAATCGTTTGAATTGTTACTAAAACTGCAAAATAATCAGTCGGTGTACTTAATTCTTAAAATCCATTTATTTAATTATTTATTTTTGTGTATTTTCAAAATATTTCATTTAAAATCTTTAACTTGTGGATTTAATTGTGGAAATTAATTTGTCAATTTGATTCAATACATCCTATTTCTTATATATGTTTAGTTGTGTGCTTTAATTTTGCAATATGCGTCTATATATAATTATGTGATTCATTCTAAAATAAAAAGCAAACTCTAAATATTTTATACTAGATATATAAACTAAGATACATGGTATTTTAGCAAGATTATACTTCATAAAAATTACAGAACACTTAGAAGTATTTTTTGACATCACAGTGATATTTTCGTGTTTTACAGAAATATTGATGTTTTCACGAACCGCAGTCACATTACAACTTACACCAAAGTAGTTTGAACATAGAATATGGGTGTAATTAATCAGTACCAGTGAAACAAACGTTTTCGTTGGTAACACACAACAATTTTTGCAACATCTGTAAATTCACGGCACAGGGTGCAATTTAACATTAAACATGAAGAATTCTTTGGCAGTGTATTTAAATTTTAGAAACATGGGAAATTAACAATTTTAAGTGGTCCTTGAAGAGAAATTTTGATAAAGCTTAATTCGTGTAAAAACATGTATCTGCCCTATAAGAAAACCACTATATAATGAGGGTGGCAATGTGATAAAAAAAATCCGGGCATAAATTGCGGCCCCAGTTTATTTTGTAAGGGCCTATGCAAAATACAGGTATGTGTTAAAAATTTTCATGATTTAATTTGCACCACTTTCCTTTATAAATAAGATATATCATGGCTATGGCTCATCTAAACCTTTAGATGCCTTTACGTCAAAAGATGGCTCCCGCCATCAAAAGCACTAGTAGAGGATGATGTAACCCAATTCTATTTACGGGACAAACACAGCTATTACGGAGTCTAAACATAATCATACTCTTCTTTTGAACCCTGGAAAAGAAACATTAAAGAAGATTGGAAAAAGTCATAGGGTTTGAAGTTCGACTTCAAAAAAGTCTGTATTATTGCCGTATTGATTGAGTGCTTGATACATGTACTGTAAGATAGTTTTCTTGGTTTTTGTCAGATACAGGTAAATAAAGTAATTTTTTTTATGATAGTTGAAGCTAACTATTTTTATGGCAATTTTCTTAACTTTTGTCTCAAATAGTAATGATTAATTAATAATACATGCATAAATATTATCTTATATTTTAAGAGAGAGCTTGAATGGTACACGATTCATCAACACGGAAATTCTTTTTTGTGAAAGCGGTCTATAAAATATTAGTATTACGATCATAATACTAAATGTAAAACTATACATTACTCATATAAAAATTTAATACTCATTAAAAAGTTTTTAAGTAAATAAAAATATTGTTTAAATAACTAGAATTGTTATTAAGATCCTACATTACAATTAACAATGAGCATGTCAACAGATGTATTTGCATAATTACAATAAAAGAAATCGTTATTGAAAGTTTATGGAAAATATACTTTACATAGATTCTGTATAAATAATTTCGGATAATACTGTCATGTATTTGCAATTGTTTTTCTTTAAATATGCATAAAATTTAATTTGAATTTAAAAGCATCAATACACATATATCCAAAAAAATGTCTTCAAGATTTTTCTTCTAATGCATACAACGCATACAAAAGCGGAAACGGATTATAATTTTTCTTAAACCCTCATAACCAAATAAATTATCACACTTAACCATTCGATTCTTCACTGAACTAAGAGTTCTGCAACTAAAAGCCATCCACCCTGAAAAAACAAATACTAATTTAATCCCGTGACAAAACACGTCAACATAAATAACGGATTGCTGATATTCCTATCCGACGCTATGTGACACTGACAGTCCTACCATCAATGTCACGGTCCCCAGTGATTTGTGGGCTTAGTCTGCAGGTTTCGCCTATTCACGCTGGCCGGAAGCGTTGCAGAATCAATATGGAGACAACAAAAAGAAAGGGTTCGGTCGGTGACTGTGATGTATTCCGAAGAAAAAAAGAGAAATAAATAGAGAATAATATGGTCTTATGTTGTCCAAACTGTAGATGGGGTTTTAAATATTTTGGAATTGATTGGGCGAAATACTGGATCTTTATTCAATGTTTGTCAATGGAAATACTAAATTTTATTGTTTTTTAATTTTATTTAATTTATACTTTAACATCCAGTCGGGGCTGTAGGGAGCCTAGTGGTCAAGAGATCTCAGCTTGAGATCGGAAGGTTGAGAGTTCGAGACCCGGTCGCCACTGAAGACCTACCGAGTATATGCGGAGTACGTGCTCGTAAAATCTGTTGGGTCCGAAAGTCCTGTGGTCGGTCATTGCGCAGTTTACCATGGGTACAGGTTCCTGGAGAAAATTTCCCTCCCCTTCAGGGACATGTCTAAATTGTGGAGGTGGCGCGTGATAGATGGCAGCATCTGTCACGTATATGTGTGCATGTGTGTGTGAGTGTGTGTGTGTTGTGACTGTCTTACTTGACGAAGGTTTATAAGCGGCTCTCTGAGCAAGCACACAAGCCTGAAAATATATGTATATCAACCAACCAACCAACATCCAGTCGGCAAAATTTGTCTGACACGTTATTCTTATTGAGATGCTTTGCAGTTTCGCATATTACATTATAAAAATTGTAGGAACAACTGAATCACGGTGTATAACCCTTTCGAATGTAATGTTATGGGTCCGTCTACGCATTGCAGGCTTTACAATAATTTCCAAGGTGTTGATACACTTTGCCCGCTATGTGGATTTTACGAATATGGGTTGAACTGTACGACTCCAAAAATTTATAAATTATTTGCAATTACTTAAAGTTAGCGTGAATCTTTTATCTATTTAGTAACATTTTACATTTTTGTGCAGTTATTTAAGAGGTGTAATGAATTGCATTTAATTGTATTGCATTAACTCGTATGTAATTTAAATTTCATAATTGATTAAATAAGGAATTATGATTGGAATTTTCGAATACAAATATCTTAACAAAACAATTTTTTTCTCTATTAACAGCACAAAACGCAGTATTAAACACTGCTTTTTATTTTGCTTTTTAGGTAAATCTGTTTTTTACTCTTAACATATTAGTCATTTAGGACATTTTTTTTGCATTTTAGGTAAATATGTTTTCATCTCTTTACATCATATATAAGTTGTGGATTTAGTCAGGATATGATTTTTTTTATGGATAAAACCCTTAAAAGAAAGAAATAAAAAAGTCCCAATCATTTTATGTAAAACCTAAAAAAGTTTGTCATAATAAATTTAAATTAACATTTATCTAGATCAGTGGTTCCCAACCTGGGGGCGATCGCCCCTAATTGGGAGATTTATGTTATCAAGGGGGCAAGAAATAGCTTGGGGGCGATGAGTATTCAAAGGGGGAAAATTAAAATATACTGTACTATTAGTACAGTAAAACCACATTCCAATTTTTTTTATCACCATGACATTTTCAAACTGACATTCTTACAAGCTTTGAGGATTTCACCAAATTAAAAATTTCTGATTCTATTGTTGATCCACTCCCTTTCGAATCTGTGGGTTGTGGATAACCTTAAGAACTCTTTGTAGACGGAGTTTGTATATCTGAAGTATGATTGTGAGGTGAAACACATATCAAATAGAGAGGTTATGAGTTAGCCTGCGTGAAACTTATTTACACTGAATCTAAACTGTGGTAAAAAGTTGAACTACCTCTCATCTCGTTCCGTCAATATATTTAGTTAAAAAAGGGTTAGTTCTGTTATCCAGCTCCTCACTTAACAAAGATATCACTTGAACATTTGCCTCAAAGACTTGCGCATGAACTTGAAATAAGATAGAATAAAAAAAGTTTTCAACAATCATTTTTTTCTTTAATTTTTATTGTCAGCTCTCTCAAATTTTCCAGAATTGAGTTTAAGGATCTTAGTTAATTATTTCATTTTTATTCTTTGAAAAAATCTAAATAAAAATAGAAAAAAAAATTTAAAAAATGTTTCGATTTTATTTAAGAGTAACCGGATAAAGCTGCTTTGGTTATTTTTATATATGGTAGTAAGTGTTTGAAATTATAAAATTGCCTTATTAGTTACACTTTAACTCAAATTATATTTGGACAAATTATAAAAATTAAAGGGGGGTGATATGTGTGAGTTAACTTAAAGAAGTGGATACTCAAATGTTACAGAAAAGGTTGGGAACCACTGATCTAGACAAAGGCTTATTATTTGTAAAATATGTTTTAAAAAATATAACATTTTCCTATTGCCACTATCAGTTTGTTTTGAAAGGATAAAAAGCATTACTCAAAAAATTGCTATAAATTTTCCTTACATAAAACCTGTGATGACGTCTATGTATAACCTATCTACAACTACAGCATGTACTTTACTCCATCATATTCATAGTATTTCATATTACAGGTTTAGGCGAAAACGGAGTTCACCTTGACGATCATAAATCTTTTTTGGAAAGAATATATCTTGTTTCACTGCGCTATTTGAGAAATTGAAGGGTTTTTTTTGTAAAAACATGTTGTATATATCGCAACGGATCAGTAGCGAATAGTAAGCTGATATTTTTGAATTATCAGTTATATGTTATAGTATTTATTTATAAATATATAAAAAATAATGTTCACGAAATTTTGTAAATTTGCTTACAAAAAGATTTGAATATTAATTACAGCAAACATAAAAAGCTCGAAAAAAATATTTTTTTATATTGTAATTTTAAATAGCAACCATTTAATTAAAGGTCATTTTTCAACTTTTATTATAAAATCAGTGTATCAACATTATAACATATCATAACCATTAATATGCGGTATATTTTTTAACTTGATGTTTTAAAAAAGCGTTTACTTGCATCCCAATTTTTTTTTATTAATATCTGAACTTAAACACTAAATTAATGAAATAAAGAAGCAATAAATTTAAAATTCTAGCATGATTTCGCTCATAGTTTTTTTACATAATCCTTTGTTAATCATTTAAAATGCACGCCATCGTAAAAATACTCGAATTTCCCAAAACGCTGCCGGAAAGAACATTTTTGAGTATTCTAACTCTATTCGAGTTAATATTTTTCTCATTTTTCAAGATATCCCTTATATTATAACTCATGGGGGTTTACAGGGTAGGCTTTGTATCAAGTAAATTAAATTTAAATATCATAAGTCTTTTTTATTAAATTTGACATTGACAAATAACAATTTTCGTCCCAATTTATCCACAACAACTGACTCAAATATGAAAAAAAAATTTGCCAGATTTTAAAAATTTTAAAATTTTTATATCAATGACTATTAACTAGGGTTTTTTAAACAAAATACGAACTTGAACGCAAGCAGTTACCTTAACTATACAGATAAGTAAGTACAGACATTTAAATATTCATCCATATATTACTTTTAACTAACACTGATTATTTTAACACATGAAACCCCATTCTAAGTGGTGATTTCACCGGCAAGTGATTTCATTAAAGTTAATGGGGCATCTTTTGTAAAAGCACCAGCTGCGATAAAAAGGGAATGCCGCTAATCACTCAGCAAACAGGAACCCCCCTCTTTTCCCCATCTTCTTTTTATATTAATTATGAGCATCATGTTTGACCTTAATTACTCCTAAAAGCAAAACGTCACTATTACAAGAACGCTTGAATTGGTTTGCAAATAATGCATCAGTCGTTTCGATCAAAATGGAGTTCTTTTTTAGTAATATTAAAAATACTAAAACGTAATTCCTATTTGGGTATCAGATCAGGGTGTTATCGGCCTTTGATCTGGATCAAAATACCGATATGTGAGTGAGAATGTATGTGTGAAAGGGGCCTTCCTGTAAAACGGACGAGAAAAAGTCGGACTTCCTCCCTTCTGGCACTCAATAAAAATGGAAGCTGCCCCACTTCGCGTTAATTTCTTGTAGTTCTCTACTCCGGGCTCGGTTACGGAGTGGCGTTAAAAACAGCAACAACTAATACGCTTTCATAAAATTGGGTACTTTAGGCTTTAAATGTGACATTTACACTGAACTTTTGGCTTGAATCAACTTTGATTCAATACACTTGCGAAATATTTAGCATTCTTAATCATTGATGACACGGTTTTACTAACATTTAAAAAAAGTACTAACATTTAAAAAATGATTTACTAACTATTGAAATATTTACTAACATTTAAAAAATGATTTTATAGTTGTGTCAAAGCCGTTGTGTTATCTTCATAAGGGAAATATACAATGAACCTTTGACCTTCACCAACTTTGATGCAATGCACTTACGAAATATTTGGCATTTTCAGTCATTCACGACTCTGTTTTGCCTTACATGTAAAAACACTAATCACATATAAAAATATTAAAATGATTTTATAGTTGTGTCAAAGCTGTTGTGTTGGCTTCTGAAGTGAAATTTACATTGAACCTTTGACCTTAACCCAACTTTGGTGCAGTGCACTTGCGAAATATTTGGCATTTTCTGTCACTCACGACACTGTTTTTACTTACATGGGAAAACATTAATCACATAAAAAATATATTAAAAGGATTTTATAGTTGTGCCAAATATCTCCTTAAAAAAAGAATATGCTGTATAATACTTTCTTTCTGGAGAAAGAAGACATGTGTACGAGGATTATGCTTTAAATCTCATTTTACTTCAGTCATAATGGAGACAGAATTGGAGAGTCATAGTATTTTGCATGAAAACTTATACGTTTTTTTACGATTTTGATAAAATTGCCTCAGTTTTGAAAGCTGAATAAAAAATACAAGTTTTAAAATTTTGTAAAAGTATCTTTCTTCTTCAGGCAGGCAGTAGTAATTTGATTAAAATGCAATTCAGATAAATTTTAAAAAAAAAAATCATAAGCCACCAAGGGCTTTTAATTTTGCGATGAATACGAAACTTACAAGTATATAACACCGTCAAGAAATAATGTAATTTACAGGCGCGCCAAGTTTTATTAAAAACTTTTAAATGGAATATCCTCTTTCCTCCTTTAGGAATATAAAGAATCTATTGTTTTTTAGCGATGCTACGTTTTAAGAATTTATTAATTTGTTATTCAACTTCCAAAATCTGTAACCGATGAACTTTATGACTGCATTTGAGAATCACTTAAACACATTTTAAATAAAATATTTAAGCATAATAGCATTTTGGCAAAGTGGTCCAGCAAAGAGTTTGTTTTTACAAACTTCTCTAAAATGAGTCAAATAATTATATTATTATTTTTTTCGAAAATCTATGTAACGAAAACTTGGAAAATGTAGCTCTAATAACTGACATAGAAAACATAAATAAATCAATTGTAAAATTATTATTTTTTAGTTCAGCATAAATTTAAGAGTTAATAAGAGATAACATATAACCTATTCTACCTCATTAAAAACTAAACACGGTGGAAAACATTATTTTCAGACCTAAAAAACACACTTCTTATTTAATAAGTTACGCCGTTGTCAAATTGACGCAAGACACTTCATTTTGCTATTATGAGAAATATCTCAAATTGGTAATATTATACATTTTTAATCACACAAGTTCATTTACTGCTAGCAGCCCACACTTTGCATTTGTTGCTGATCATGGACTGTTTTCATGTTTAAGTAGAGTGGTAAATGGATGGAGTGTCAGCCATTATTAGTGTTTAAGAAAGGCTAGGCATATTGCCTCTTGAAAATATGTCGAATTGGGGTAAATTATATTCACTCTTTCATTCTAGACATTTCGCAATTATAAGTGGGAGTCCTCAGTATATAACTTGCTGAATTGGTCGTATAAGAGTAATTAATTTCTTTCAAGCGATAGATCCTAATTAGTACCGACCTTAGTATTAAATTATCAGCGGAAATGGAATGAAACGAACGTAATTAAACTTTTTGGTCAAAATTGCTAAACTATGCATAATTTTCTCTGATTGTTGATTCTTTAAAAATAAAAGCTATAGATTCTTATGAACCCTCTAATGCATGAATTTTCATTTTCATCCCCAAAAAATATCTATGTATGTTTAATACTCACACATTATGGGAAAAATACGAAAAAAAATTTTAACTGCATTAGAATTAAAATAATTTCAATTTTTTAAAAAGAATTCTATATGACAAAAACCAACTGCAAAATCCCAATTTTGATAATAATGACTATAAAACTACTAAAAATATTTAAAAATAACCCTTTTTAACTATGATTAATTTTTCAAAACAATTTATTAGTATTTAGTACTAATATTATTATTCTTTGAACACTGCCAAAAACGTTATTTCACAAAAGTTAATAACCTCACTCTTTTATTTTGAATACACTTTTGCTACTGCCATCAATGAGTAACTAAAACTTCAAAATGAAGATGAAAAAAACACAGATTTGTCTTGGAGGAGCTCTAATTTAATAGAATAAAAAGGATTATGTTACATGTTACCAAACGGTAACAACATGCATTAGAGGGTTAAGTCTGCTGTTTCAAATCCAAACAAGTTTGTTTGTAATAGAATCGGACATAAAATTTGTGTTAGAAGCATAAAAATAGCCGATCACAACAATAAATACAATATTAAAAAAATTTCCGTTAAAATTAGGTATTTATAATTATTTTCTTCCTTAAGCTCAATAACTATTATTAATCGCTGTTTTTTTCGTTTTTTTTTTATATATGTATTTTCAAGACATTTATCTGTCTTAATTAAACGCAAAATATTTCATATTACTATACAATGAAGTTAAAATTATGTGTCACCGTCAAACCCATCTACAATAAATGATGATGATAAAGAGTATAAAAAAGCACCTTTCCCAAATGAATAAATTGTGTTAAAACTTCATTGTTCCTTTATAACTACTTAAATATAATTTTAAAATTACATTTATTGCTTTAAAAGTCTTTTGTCTCTTTATAATTAAAAAATGTCAACAGGCAAATAATCCCATTTTGATACATATTATGACACCTTTCAAAAATGCGTTTTGTCACATAAATACATTTTCCTTCTTATATTTTCACTAAAAAAGTTTTCGTATTAAGATTGAGTGGCAGTTATTATTTAAAATAATTTGAAAATCACCTTCTTAAGCTTCTTAAATGGATATTACTTTTTCTGCTATCTGATAAATGAATTACTCCGAAGTCAAATATTTTCTAAGATTTTCAAGGATTTCTAGTTTCGATGCTCCACATTTTTGACTTATCACGCTTGTTTGCAGAATTTGAATTTCTGTTTGGGCTATGGAAGTGGATGATGGACAGACGGAAGAACTAGAAATCGAAAATCGAGAGAAAAATATATTTATTCGATAATCTTTGAAAAAAAGTGAATGTTTGGTGATTTAACACTTTTGTGCGCATTATTTTTTGGGAATTTACTCTTTGTATATCTTTGAAAATTAATAAACTACAATATGCGTTTGGGTTTTAAAACAATTTTGTTTTAAACTAGCATAAAATGCAAAATATATTTTAAAAATAAATAACAATTCTAAAAACCAGAACATTTTAAGAGGATTTGCTTGGTTTATCTTCTAAACTAAACGTCTTGACGCAGCAGCCCATTAGAGGGCCAAGGTTTGCCATGCAAAATTCAGCTTTCGTGACCTGGGGCTCTGGGGTACTAGGCATATGTGTCGGTTGGGTGGTCAACCTAGCGCGGGACTTCAAGTGTTTCGTTCCCAAGCATACTTTATCCTCATTTATCTGCCCAATTAAGGGATGAAAGTTTGAGTGAACCAATCAGGGACTCGATCTCCAGACCTATGACACAGCGTTGCAAAGCAATACCACTGTACGCCACGGGGACTCTGGTTTATATTCACAACCTAAAAAATGTAACCGCTTAGTGAAACATTGCTTTTTGGTTCAAATTTCCAATTTCTTCCTTGCAGTTTTAATATTATTTTCCGATTATTCTCCAAAGTTTTAATGTGCATGAGGAAGATTAACAACTTATCTTCCAAAATGCGATCTCAATGACAAAACAAATATTCCATTTAAAGCGTGCTGTACAATATAATCCAGGGATATTTTTGTCTGAAAAGTTTTCGATAAATTGCAATACAAGTCAGTCGAAAACGGGCGCTACTGCTTAGCCAACTTATTGCCAGAAGGCCCACTTTCGCGCGCACACTGCAATACGACCTTTACATTCTCTACACCACCCTCCCCTCTAAGTTTATTCGAAGGAAATCCCAAAAGCGACTGTTTCCTAAGCTTAATTGCTCCTTCTGATTTATGAAACAAAGAATGATGCAGGTACGCAGCACAAAAGGTCTCTAGGAAGCTCAAGGCAGGAAACTCTTATAATAAATGCTCCTGACATTCCTCCAGTCTAGAAACGTCCAGGATATTGCGTTTCCTGTGACAGGTACCTTGGTCTGTGTAAAGATACTTTTGGGATGTCGGGGTCGTTGTTGAGTTTTTTCCAGTAATGGCTGCCGTAACTGCGCTTTTTGAAGATAATGAAAAGTTCTTTAGGAAATTAAACATTGTTCTTCAAGCATTAATTACTGTGAGAAGGGAAGAGTGTTTTATTATTAAAACTTGTCGAGGCCTTGACGAATAATAATGTCACTTTTTTCTGAATTGTATTATTACATTTTCAAGCGTATGTTTACTAGAACTTATTTAACTGATAAAAATATACTTCATTCAAATTAACATCATAAGACTGACATTGAATGGTTCATAATGAATTCTAAGGTTGTAATTTTTTTTATATATACAAATAGCATGCATTTTATAAACTTTTGAAAAGCTTAATGATTTTAAAAAAAAATTACTTTGAGTATGGCGTCGGTAAAAAATATATTTTTTGTCAGTTATTTTTTTTATTCAATAATTGCAAATGCGGAATTATATAAGAAAATTATGTTTTTGAATTTTATCATGTATTGATTTAAACAATCGATGTTTTGTTTATATATCAGTTTTTACATCTGTCGTTAATATATTTTATATAAATTAGGTTAAGGTTTATTTTTTGGAAGAAATTAGGCAATATGTTGGAATTTTAGCATTCATTGATATAAACAACCGATATTTTGTTTAGATATCCGATTTTACATCTATATTTAATACATTTCATATAAGTTAAGTGAAAGATTTGTTTTTGGGAGAAATTAGGTAATAAATTGCGGGACAAAAGTTCATTAAAATAGCTGTTTACGTTTTTAAAATTATTATTGAAAATATTGTTAATTTTTCATTAAATATATATTTTTTAATATCAAAGAGTGTTTTTCAAACCTCTTAACTTAAAATCTAAATTTTGGTATCATTCTTTTAAATTTTCCTTTTTTTTTATTTCCCTCATCATTTTAACAAGAGCTTATACTGATTAATAATTATTTGACTTAAAATTAAATAATCGATAAATTAGTTTTCGATTTAGCTTCAACACTATGTTTAGATTGGAAAAAAAAGAAGTTATTAGAATTGTTTAAGTACGTCTGTCTATCCGTCTCCCACTTTCACCAAACGAACAACAAGTATAATGGACTGTTGGGCTGCAACATATTGAAGAACCAAATATTGAAATTCAAATTGAAAGTTTATTTAAAATATAAACACCAAACACTTAATATTCATTTAATAAACAAGATAAGTCCATCACATTCAATATCTTCACTTATGCTACTTCGTCAAACGCACAAGAAATTTTATTTAAAATGAATTTAAATCCATTTTTGTGATATAAATTGGTTTGTTATTTTATTATTACTTAACTCTAAGCAATATTGAAAACCGTACGAAACTAGAATTGTTGATCAGCGCTTTACTAAATCCAACAACAAAATGAAAATATCAATAACAGAAATAGTTTTTCTCTTTTATTAAAGTATTAGGGAAGTTCCCGAGAAAATATTTGGCGAAGAACAGATTGTGGATAGTTAGTCCTGCGCTTCTCTTTCTCAATGGTTGCTATTCATTCAGCGTATTTTTTTCTTCAGATTTCTGTTCAACTGTGGACATTTTATTCTTCGTAAGCTTGTTTAGGATGGTACGTATAAGGTAAATATTTTCCCAATGCATAAATCCTTGGACATCAAACTTCCAAGCATTTCGAATGAAACTTTTAAGCTATGGAAACTGTGTCCGTTGATTTAATAAAACAAACATTAGCTTTTGCATTGTTGTAATTCTAATGGTATTTCTCGTTTCTGCAATTTTTGAGGTTGGAATTCCATTGAACTTTTAATAACGTCAACTCCATAAATTCCAATGTTATATTTTATATATATTAAAGTAAATAAAGTGCAAAAGTGAATTTTTAATTATAAAAGATATGGCTCTCGCATAGCTCTGGTGGCGACTTCAATACAATCAAGGCTTATTTATATAATACTAAAACAAATTTGTTAATAAGTTTACTATGTATCTTACTGCTTTAAAACCTTAGGAATACACATTATGAAATCAATTAAATATGTAATATTAATGCATTCTAAAATGAAATATATATGACACATGACAGTGATTGCGCCCGCTAGAAGGGAAGAGTGTAGGTTTTCTAGCCCATTACCCAGCTCACAAGAGACACACAAAGATGGACGACACAAACACCTAGATTAATAACAACATTTATTAACAAGCACAAACATCCATGCCTTACCGGGATTAAAAAAATATATAATATTTTCTATTATTTTTGCACACAGTATAAGAATTTACTTTAATTTACGCATAAATATAAAGAGGATAAAATAAAGCAAAACTACTAGCTACTAATCTTACACACAAAACGAAGCAAGTTTTTTTAAAAATAGTTACCAAGATAAAATAATACGGTGATTTTTTTTTCGATCACGTCCGGTGATACTTAATAATTCATTTGCAAATGTAACAAAAAATACGAACATCAATGTAAGATTTTGTATTTCCAATACCTTCCTGGGGTAAATCTTTTTATAGATCAAAAAGTAATATCACGTTCCTCCGAAAGAAAAAAAAAACATACATGAGTTGCTTTATCATTAATACTTCTGAACTCAAACCTATGCATTTTTTTTTTTATATTTATGAATCATATTTTTTTATTATACTTGATCAAGGGATATATTCAGTTTTTGTTGCTGTAGGTTTTTATAAAAATTGCCTAATATTTAGGTTATGTTTTTGAAATTCAATTGAGAGTAATTTCTTATTTATTTAACATCGACATAAATACATTTCCTCAATTTAGTCATGAGTTAGAGATAATTTTTTGATTAAATTTATTCCGAGTTATTAAAAAATATTTAAAAATAATGCATTAAACAGAGAATAATTCCAGGAATTTCAAGTTGCTTTAAATTCAATAATTGGCATAATTTTTTCATTAATTTTTTACGATAATTAAAATTGGATTTTACATTTTATGATGGATTTTTTTTAATTTGAATAATTTCAATTAGCTAAAAGAATCCCGAAAAAATGGTACTTTAGGTCGTCGAACAAAAATAAATGTATTGAAATTCTTTCTTTTCTTCAACATTTAAATTAATGCATATTTACAATACGAAAAATAGCTTAATTTTTCGTTAAGCTTTTAAATGAATTTATATCGTTAACATTTGGGAAAACATCATTTAGAATATTTTTCACGTAATTCATTTGCTATGTAAACACTACGACAATAAAAATGACAAGAAATTGCGCGCGCATGGAAATGCATATACAATTTGGTCAGGCATGCGCGCGCACCTACCTCGAATGGATTAAATTGTATATGCATTTCCATGCGCGCGCAATTTCTTGTCATTTTTATTGTCGTAGTGTGGACATAGCAATACAACTTTGAATAATATATCTAAAAATATTATTGCGATTTAGCCCTAAAAATAGTTTTTTATTTATATCCCATACCTAACTTCCTTTATTCCCAGACTATAAAAATAAAAAATAAAAACTAGTGAGGATTCTTTTATCAAAGAGCAACTACATAACGACCCAATCACTACCAACAACAAGCACAGTGTCAGTAGTAAACTGACGCTTCTTCCAAAGGAGTTATCAGGGCAGAAGTACCACTTTTATAGATACGATAAGGCATGATTCCCAGTTCTTTAGACATAACGGCATTTAATTCCGTCGTCTTTTATGACAACATCAAGTCTTCTCTTTTAATCAAAGACTCTTTCTCCCTTCGTTAAAAATGGCGATATACATATCCAGCAGAGGAAGACTTTTCAATTACCCAAGAAGTTTATCTTTCGGAAGGGAATTGTCATTCTTTTTATATCCGAATGCCCCCTCGATAATTAATACCTCTTTTCCTCGACCAAATTTGCCAGCATTCCCCATTTATTTGTGTGTTTGGGAAAACAAAAATTTTCCGTTCAATTCAACCTTTCTAACGACCCAAATGAGGATAAGAAGGCAAAGGGGGGGGGGGGACGAATTAGAAATAAAGGAAATTACAGAAAATCGGCTGTCGTCCATCGACTTTGCAAAAAGCCAATCATCGTACTTTGTAAAGAAGTGAAGGAAGTAACACTTCTTTTCATTTTACTTATTCTTAAACTGACCATCGAATCGGAATTTTAATATCACAATTCACCTTATTGTGCTTTGCTAACCTTCTTAGTTGATATTAGCTTTTATTCTTTGATTTAGATGTACGTTTTTAAATATTATTTGTAAATTTTATAAATAACTTTAGCTTTTTTTTATAAAACCTAGAGTTGATTTCTAATGGTTTTCAAATGTTTTGTGTCATTTTTATGAATCATTTTAACCTTTTATTAGAATAACCTAGTATTTGGCGCAGTAATTTCTTTGATGACCTTGTACCATAAAACCTAAACATCCATCCATTCCAGAGTTTTAGTAAGGTCTGTCATGAAATGCTTAACGTTAATCTGCCGTGGGCAAGTAAACTACAGTATCTAGACTAATGACTTGGACCATTGTAAATATTCAATAACTCTAACATAAACGACAGCATACTAAGTTATCAATTAATGTAGGGTCAAAAATTTTCAATTTATTGTTGTGGTTGATGCTGTTTAAAAGTCCAAGGCAGTAACATTTTCTTTTTTTTTTCATTTTACTTAAAAAATGTCGGTGAATATTTAAAAAAAATATCACATAGCCGTCAAAGTTGTACTTAACTGAGGGAAAAATATTATTTTATTGTAAGTATTTATTATTTATAGTAACCAGGCAAGAGTGTGCCAAAGACTTATGAACCAGTCCCTTCAATTCATATCTTTTCGCAACCATCTTCCTAGACAGTTTATTGCTATTACTATCATATTTTATCACTCACTGTTTTGTCTTTTTTCTCAAATTTTGATCGATCACTTCTCGTAGTTGAAGTTTAGCGGACACCTAAAACTTCGAAAAATGTCCCGATAGATCGTATATTTGCTGATCTGTCTCTTTTGGCTATGTTAGGGCTATCGGTTATACCAAGAAAATTTTGTTTTTACTTGATCACGCATGAGCAAAGTGTGAACAATTAAAAAAAATAAAGATGATCTAGAACACCTCTAGCATGTTTCTGATTTCATTATGCTCCAATTTGCTAAAACTTAAGTGTTTAAAAATCATCGTAAAACTTTTTTAAGGTAATTTTTCGAAAGAAATATGATATGGGATTTGCCATTGTGATACGTTTTAGATTATTTTAGCTTATTATGAAACGAAAACACTACTAACACTAACACTGATTTTGCGTGAGTTTATGATCATAATGTTAGTCTGCTTTGTATCTTAATAGATAAAGACAGTTTTGAAAAAAAAACTATTTTTAAAGTTATAAATGTGTTTTAATACTTAGCTATAGCACATTACAACTGTTCTGTAAGAAAATACACACGCCTGGTATCTTGGCAGAAGCAGCAGTCACCGAGAGAGACTCATTGAAGTAGCATAAACCGTTGATGACTCTGATATCGAGCTTTTTCGCAAGCAAATACTACACTCGATGATCTGCTTGTTTCCACTCCTCCCCCCTTTTCCCTGAAACCTCCCCCTATTTCTCTCTCTTGATTAAACCAAAAGTCTCATCATCTTCTTCGACTTGATACCTTTCTCTCTTGTAGCAGGGAGGGGGAGGGAGGAGCCGTTCAAAAGAAATCCAAAGAAACAGTGAGGGTCGGAAAGGGAGGAGGGGGAGGTCCTGATGAAGCGAACGAGGGGCAATATTAATTGAGCATTGTCGTAATAATGAAACTGCCTTTATTGACGTCTGGGCCGGGGCTAAAATATCAATCGGGGTAGCGGTGTCAGGCAGCGATAACACCGGCGGTGGGGGAGGAAAGACGAGCCATTTCTTTTGATGCCGCCCTACCTAATTATCCTGAAGAGATGTAATTAATCTTGGGAACATGCTGGTGACAAAGGGGTTCTTATCGGGAGAGACGGTTTAATCAAGCATGCTAAGTATTCGCGCATGCGCACTGGCGAGGGGGGATAGGGGTTAGACAAACTTTTATTGAGCATTGGGTTTCACGTGTGTTTGGGGGAGAGGGGGGACGTGATCTCTCTTGCAATATAAAATTGAAACCCGGTGTTGCCAGCGCTTTTCTCATAAATATAAATCGTCAATGAACTCTTTCCTGGATACACACCCCTGAGGGGGAGAGGGCAGGCAGACGTCATTTTAACAGAACTTCTTGGTGAAAGTTGTTTGATATTGGAGCAGCATGTTGGGGTATTGGTAGGGGGGCTCAGAGGTGGACAGTTTTAAGGTGTAATCGCACCGGAGTGCTATATTGCTTCGATTGCACTTGAGTCGAGATGAGTAGACATTGCCGAGCAGTTTTGCTCTGCTTTTATGTTGTTATTAGGTGCCTAACTAAAGCTCATCCAAGAGGTACGTTTCTCATAAAAACTGTAATATTTTTTTAATGTTTAAATGAATGCATTTTAATTTGATTTCTAAATATTTTTTCTAATTCCACAAAGATTTAAAATTAAGAGAATTTTTTATACCTTAAAATTTAAAGCTATTTATTGAAAAGATTTACAACATTACAACTATCTTTCAAATTGCATTTTTTTATCGAATACAGGCATAAAAACATAGCCAAGTAAAATTATATTTATTTTATGTTTTTTTTCTTTATTACAAATTGATTTTTTTAAATAAAAATGTATGGAACAAATTATTTCACATAGCATAGTATTCAAAATGTTTTTTTTTAAATATTTTTTTTTGACTATAAAGGAATTCAATTAGAAAATTATTTAGAACATGACTTATTATAGCTTATACTTTGTTTGTTTTCAAATGAAATGTATTGTTGTCCTTTACTGTAATATTAATAAAATTATATTACTAAAGGTTTATCTCATTACCATAGAAAAATTATATTTATGCTAATAAATTTGTGTACATTTTTAATTTTTATAGAAAAAAACTCCAACTTTAACCAGGTCTAATAAAAGTATAAAAATAATTTATTATTATGATGTTTATCAAACTAACTCAACATCATCCTATATAAAATATGTTAATTTTTTATAGGTAAAACCTAAAATAAATACGAAACTATGCTTGCACAAAACTTCAGTAACTCATATTTCCCTAAAACAATTTCCAATAAAATAATAAGTTATATTTTAACTGATCATAAAACATGAATTCTATCATTATTCAGGTTTAAAAAGTTTCTAGTTTTTACTTTAAGAATAATATACTTTAAGTAAATAATGGAGAAAATTGCACCTTTATTTATAACGTAACTTCAAATTACAAAAACTACAATTTAGGAAGAAATGAAAAGTTTCTTTTTACATATTTCCATCGAAACAATTATAAATGGAAAGGAAATTACCCAGAAATCATTCATATATAATCATCGTTTTGTTCCATGTCAAGAGATGATTTAAGATTTGTGAAAGTAACTAAGTAAAATGTGGTAAAGAACTATGCGAACAAATAATACATATTATAAAATTGTTGTGACATTTTTATTTTCAATTTTTTCAGCTGACTTGGAACCAGATTTCGTTGGAGACCCGGTTAATGTTACTGTCACAGAGGGGTCAACTGCGCTGTTAACATGTCAGGTGGAAGATTTGGGCTTTTATCGGGTAAGTTAAATACAATTGTGTGTTGTGATTTGTTTTTAACCAATTTTTGCTTCTAACGTTGAGTCAATTTAATGAGTCATCTTCATCTTAAAGAACCATCAATGAACGCGCGTTAACAGTTACTTATGCACTAGAAGTTGGTTCCTTGTACTAAATAACTATGAAAAACTTTA
Source organism: Hylyphantes graminicola (assembly GCA_023701765.1). Classification (NCBI taxonomy): domain Eukaryota; kingdom Metazoa; phylum Arthropoda; class Arachnida; order Araneae; family Linyphiidae; genus Hylyphantes; species Hylyphantes graminicola. The sequence goes on from CM043113.1 coordinate 49,783,356, forward strand.
ACCTTTATGCGTCAAAGTATTATTTGAGTTAAAATATGGTGATAATATTCTAAAAATTTATCGAAATTATTCGGGAGCGAATTAATGTTTATTCGAAATGTCTCATAGGAAAGCAAGCTTTAAGCTTAATGAACCAGCTTTATTATTTCCAGAGGAAAACCGTATAAGACATTCCAAATCAAACAAATTTATTAAGTCATGTGACGTCTACAAGGGGCTAAAAAAATCAATTTTCCTTTGGGTGTCCATATTGGGTACACGTACTATGCATATCAGGAAACAGCTTGAATATCTTTGTTTGAAGTGTTAAAAGCATCAAACTCTAAAAATATAGTTACTAGAAACTCAAATATTCAAATGGAAAGTGCATGCTAGTTCATTCGTTTTTGCTTTTTAAGGCATATGAAAAATTGTACAATAGGGAAAATACATAAAATATTTATTCTATAAGCAATGACTTGGCATAAGGGTAAGGGTACCTTACAAATTTTGCGTTTATTAAATTCATTTGATGCGATGACTATAATTGAATTTTTTATTATTATATTTTTATAACCTTTAATGGACAATTCGTTTTTTGTGCTATTGTTAAGCTACAGTTTTATAAGCATAGACTATTGATATTTTACAACTTTCTGCGTACAATTTTATATTAGATTATTTTAGTTCATTTTTTAAACGACACAAATTGTAGTGAGTAAGGTTTACTACTTGGGCTAAAACGAAATAGGCTTTCAAATTAATTACAAATAAAAATACGCATGCACATTTATAATAAAAATATAGAAAACTAGCCCTTGTTTCTCTTATGCACAGTTACATTTAATATTACAGCACTGTTTTTTAAGAAAAATATATAACAAATAATAGTGCATCCAGTTGATGACGCAAAAAAATTCGCATAAATATATTAGTAATGCTAAATGCAAGTATGCAGCATTTATTTATTTTAAATGAAATTGCTGAAACTTTCTATACATGCATATGCAGTCATTAGTCATTTATTATCTCGTACTTTACCATATAAGTTGACATAAAAATGTATAGAAAAAATACTATATCTCTATTCTATTGCCTTCTCATAATAAATCCATCCACTGACTTTTGTATAAAAAACGGGTTTCTCTCATTATATTCTATTGCATGCGGACATTTTTTTCACTTATTAATTTAACACAGCAGGAGCTTTACTTATTTCGTACAGACTGTTGTACAAGAATTTACCGTTTGGAGGAAAATTTATATTGAACAACAGCGTCGCACTAATGTAAAAATTTCTGTAAACTATGAACTTTCATGTTTTTTTTGTCTTTTTTTTTTGAACGTTAAACGCAATATTAATGGCAAAGATTGAAATTACTAACATTAACCCTGTTAGTTTAAACCTGTAGGATGTTAGTAATGTGTATTAGAAAGTTAAATAAAATTGAGTAAGAGAGAGCAATTATTCTTTTTTAATTTTAAAAAACCAAAGTTATTTTAAGGTACTTCAAAGGTTGGAGGGCACTCATTGCAACGTTAAAAGAAACAACATACCGTAACGAGTGGCCAAGACTTAAACATCGACTTTTGTTCTATGTATGTAATATAATTAAATTTATGATACACAATTGGTTTATAAAATGAAATCATTAGAAAGCTTTAACTTAGTTACAGTACAGAAGATAATTTCTTGCATCATTAGGGTTGAAGCAATAAGACCCAGATCAGAATGACGGCGAAATAAGATCTCTAATAGCATATTAGAGGATTAGTTATGTAGTCTTAGCCAATGATTCGTAATTTGATATCGTACTATCTTTAAGATAAGAAGTAACAAGCCACTATTGGTCAGCTGTCAAAAAATGTTCTCTTTGTGTGATGTTATGTTCTTAGTTCCAAGGCCAAAAATCAAGGTGGTATTGGTTAAACGTTCATGGCTTGAAAATTCTGCTATCCAGCCTCCGACTTATGAGCAAATTTTTGCCATAAAGTTTGCCACGAGTGAAACTAAGAGAATATACTTCAGTGAAAATTCTACGACTGACCAACGCTCCATGAAACGACCACCTCGACTTACGACCAATTTTTCAAGACACTGGGTTTTTCTTTTATGTGTTCATGTTCAATGTAAAAGACACTCTGAGAGAGACCAGATCTCATTCTCCAAACGACCAGTTTCAAATCCCACTTCATGAAAAAATTTCTATATTGTGTTAAAATACACAATAGCACAAAAGATGACAATATAAATGGGCATTTTTCCGATTTAAAAAAATAAATTAGAAACATAGGTGGTTTGTGAAAAATTGAAAAAAAAAATGAACCAGTCAGAAATTTCTTCTTACTTTAAAAAAGTTTAATTAGTAAATTCAAGTTGGTTAAAATAAGTTAGTGCAGTATTTTTTACATACTACACTTTATTCAAAAGCAAGTTAGCGTAATTTTGTGTATTAGCCAAGTATTAAATAAATGTAAGGAAAAATATTTTTTTTAATTTTTTAATGATTAACATTAATGCGTTTTAAAATTATATTTCAACTTTATAGCTAATTAACTTTTTGTACTCGCGGCCAATCCCCATTTACCACCGATTTATTAGAGAACGGGATGATGGTCGCTCTTAGAGGTGTTACTGTACTACAGTCTAACCCCGTTAACGAGAACTCAAAGGAAACATTTCATGTTAAACGTCAGGATCATTTTTTTTTTCATGAAACCAGTGAATAAAAAATAACATATAAATTTATATGCAATTCCATCAACCATACTTCAGCAATAACTTCAACCAATGTAGTACACTGTATAGAATTAGTAATTCAATTAATAAAGTTCATTTGGACTAGTACATACTATAGAAAATTAATGAAAATTTTTGTGGAATAGCATTGTGATTAACACTGGCGAGTCATGTAAGATCTTATGCTTTTCTCAAAGTAGAATACACTTTTTTTGTTCACTTCCCCCTTTTTTTTAAAACGTTTTTTTTTTCATCTTCCAAACCTTAAATCACTAAGGAAAAAAAGACAAATTCACAAATTTTTCGGGTTAAGCGGGAATTCGCCTAAAGCGATTTCACGTTAAGATACTTTTTTACCATTACCCTAAAGCTTTATAGGCCGGGCAATTGCTTTCAGTTCATCTTACGGGAAGTTTCGTAACGAGTTCGCGTTAACGTGGTTCGACTATATTTGAAGATGGCTACATTTAAATTATAATAGTTGGCTTCAAGAGTCAATGTAAAATGGTGTGGTAAGGTTGAAAGCATGATTTTATCTAAATAAAGCATGCACAGTTTTTAATGAAACATTAATGAGTGTATATTCAAAACAAAAAAAACTAACGTTGTGCAAAAAAAACGACAGTACAATATTTAAATTTATTGCGAAAGATTTATTTTTAAAATTTATGCACTCGTTTTTTTTTAATTGCTCCATGCATGGATTCTTGAAAGAATTTTAAAGTGTCATTTCATAATGACAAAAAAAGTCTATTTATTTTGCAATTGAAAAAAAAACTATGTATTCAGAAATAAAAAGATTGAAAAAAACAGTAATAGAATTCAGAACAAAAAACATTTGTCGCAACAAATATTTCTGCAAGACTGAATACAACTGAGAAACGTATCTGCTGCAAATCTAACTGGAATAAAACATCTTCGATTTTTTTAAAAAAATAATATTTTTAAGAATCGTTTTTGTTCCAATTTTTTTCTAACGCATTATTTTCATATCTTCTGGGAATTAAATGCCATGTTTGATGGATGATGCCTTTCGGTATTGATTCAGAACTTTCAAGACAAATGCGTGCAATTTTTCCTGATGACTACTACGAAATTGGTGTATCGGAAAATTTAATTAGGTTTGAGAATGTATTATTCTAACGAAGGCCTTTGCTTTTGTTGTGGTTCGTTTAATGGAGTTAGCATATTTTGCTGGGATGTGCCATTATGTTTTATACTTTTGTAATTTAATGGAATATGTGAACGGATATATAGGTCAACTAGATTTTTTCATATTTTGATAAAATTTATTTTTAAGTACTATAGACGCCATTAAATTTATTACGATTTATACTAAGGCATGTAAAGGGAACATTATTTATATATTAATAACTAGAACTCTCTTAAAGTCACAGGACAAATGAACGGGAAAACTAGTGAGACGGATTGACGTAATTTATAAAACATAGGACTGACGGACAGATCGACGGAAATCTCTTAGTAATCAATACATATTTTCAATTTTTTCAAAGGATGATTTAAAAGGGGTTTAGCTTGGCTTGTTTGTGGGATGGAATACAACGCTTTACTGTCGTAACTGTAACGACACTTTGGTGTGACTCTTTTAATTTGGACAGAAAGTTGCCTTGTGCTTTGTTTTCGTAAAATATACAACATTTAATGCATTAGTGGTCGTCCATTAAAAAGGAAGTTAACAAAAATGTAACACTGTTTTCCACCTTCTTAGTAAAAAAATAATAAACCGTCAAATAATGCTATTATGTTAAATACTATGGCGTTATTCCAAACTGATATATCTGATATGTGTTTATTTAAAAAATATGTTTTCAATAAATAAAGTTTCTAACCCGATTGTTGAAGTCACAACAGCAGCAAAAAAAAGAAGAAATTGAATTTTAAATTATTTACATGAATAGATTAATGATAGGAAGGTAGACCGACAGAAAGTATAGACATACAGACACAAAGTACAAAATATCGTCGTAACTTGACCAGGGTTCTAAATTACGAATCATAATTGGATGAGTTAAAGTTTATAAATTTAGACTATAAATAGACAGTCCAAAATTATTAAATTACAAAATTATCAAAATATCAATCTCAGCTATCAAACCTTCCTAACAAAAAATAATATGTTTTATGATTCAATGTCCGGTGTCTGCCATATGTCTGTCTGTAACTTTCAAGTTTGTTCTATTGTAATTTTATCTTCAGAACCTTATTCAATTTTGAACGAAATCTAACGAAATAAAATGAATGTTCAATGGGTCTGGTGTGTTAATCTGTAACTTCATTTTTTCCATTCTAGAAACCAATAACTATTTTTTTTTTGTAAAATAACTGAAAATGTAAGGATGAAATCTTCCACAAAATTTTGGCTTTTAATATTTATAATGCGTATACTCTTAAAACAAACACTCCCAATTTAACTCAGTCTGAGTGGATTTCACTCCTCCATACTGGAAAATGCACTTCTCCCTTTGGAGTGGATCCTTTGTGTGTTAAACCTCCGACAGGATCACTCCAAACGAGTGATTTTAACTCAGTCTGAGTAAATATGCATGCCTTTAGGGTATCGAAAATTCACTTCTCCATCTGGAGTGGATTTCACTCTTTTGTTTTAAGAGTGTATTTCACTTCTCTTAACTTTGTCCCTGGGTTTTGTTACATTCACTGACTTCATTGCTAAGTGGTGAAGAGAGGCACTGGATGGAGCTACACAGCGATTCTTCAATCATTAAACTGTATTGCAGAAAACCCTTATTTCAGTTAGTAGCCGCATTTTTTTCCTGTACTTCACTAATAAGCCTAAAAGTTAAAAAAAAAAACAGAAATTTATGTTCGCTTGATAATTATAATTTTTTTTCTAAAAATATTTTTAAGTGGAGTATAAGATGTAAAAAAATCCATTTTAATTAAAACGGAATTAGTTTCAACACAAAAAAGACCGCAAAACATTGAGCATTTCCTGACCGTCCCACAGTGGGGCAAAAGTCGCAAAACGTGGCCAAAAGTCAAAAAATAAAACTTTGAATAAACATTTGATATTTGGTGCACCTGCAGACGATATTTCAACAGATTGAAAACCGCTAATATTTTCTTTGCTCGATTATTATTTTAACCGTGCAACGCGCTCAAAGTAGAAAAACAAAGGAGGCTCATTTCAAATGCGATTTTGACTATGAACAGTCAAGTAAAATTTTGCGCGTTCTGAATTTTTTAAAAATAAAGATTAAAAATGCAAAACACACCTGAAGGTATGTTATTTTTAGTTATTATGAGAATTTATCCTATTTGTTATATTTTCATTTGAAATTAAATTCATTATTTCCATGTCATAATTCAATAGTTTAACTGTACACGTTTGGGTTAAATAAAAAAAATCCCCCCATTTCCCCCCTCTAAAATATGTTTTATGATAAAGTTTAGAACCTATATAAGTTGTTTCAAGTGAAATCTCGTGCGCTAAAGTGCGTTTTTTAAAGTAAAGTTAATTTGTAGTGAGCTCGCTCTCAAACAATTCAGTGTGGCGCACGTTAACTCGAAGCACAGTGCGACGCCCTATGGACAAAACTCGAAAGTGACTTCTTATTTGAGAAGTTAAGTGAATTTATCATTATTCTAGGAAAGTCATAGATTTGTAAAATTGTAGTTTTAAGTCCAAAATAAATATACTTAAAGCGTTAAAGTAAGGTTTTATGGAGTGTTAAGAAAATTAGTGTTACAAAATTAATATATTTTGGACATTTTTAAGAATCTTTTAATATTTTTATTGGTTGAAATATATACATTAAAATTTGAACTTTAAGATTAAATAACTAAAAAAGAAACATGTATACACTGATTCATTTCATCCGCAAAATAAACCCATCACTACAAATGGTTTGCTTTGATTTTGAAAAAGGACAGGTGGTTTTTCCAGATTCACCGCACCACCTAAAACAACAAAGAGTTGTTATCATTTCGAATGAAGTTGCCAGACGATTCTTCGAACACTACAGTGTTTCTGCTGGAATTACTGGAATCGATGAAGTACTAATTAAACGGTTTGGAATTATTATGCAAACACTGGCAAGTGGCTTTAGTATCAATAAAGATAAATTCAGTAAATTTTGTAACTGCTGAACGCTATGTTAACTTGTATCCATGGTATCCAATGCCAGTAACTGTCCACAAGATTCTCATCCATGGATCAGAAGTAATTTCGAATTTTTTAATACTCATAGGACAGTTGAGTGAAGAGGCACAAGAAGCCCGTAACTAAGAATTTAAAATATGCAGAAGAAGTTTTACGCGCAAGTGCTCAAGAGCAAAAAAGAACGAAGACATATTTAATTATTTGCTAATTTCATCTGACCCTTTCATTTCGAACTATAGAGAAAAAGAGCCTAAAAGAAAACTCAGACATTTTTCGAAAGATACTTTGGAAATGTTAGAAGGTCCAGTAATAAAATCTGCAAGCACCTCTTCTGATGATGACTCCGAATGTGAAAGTGATTGAAAGTAAGCAAATTCTAAAATATTGTTAAAGTTATAAGGAGTTATTAAAAAACAGTTATGTACTCAAGAAGAGTTTAAAAACTTCATATTTCTTTTAAATAGGTATAAATTAATGAATATACATTTATTTAATCCTAATTAGTTTTTAAAAACTTTTTTTAAATAAAATGTCGTAATTTATGCAAAACTATGTAAGCAGAATTTTTATTAATGAATAGATATTTTATTTACTTTGACTCAATTTTGTTCTTAAAATACTTCATAAAACATAATCTAATAGTTTATAGCTCGTTTAAAATCCGTTAAATACTTTTGGCCATCTTTTGCGAGTTTTGCCCCACCACGTCCGTTCCTTACCATCACAATGATCTAGGGATGGAAACCGAAAACAGTTTTAGAACTAAGATTTTGTTTTGTTTTGTTTTGTAACTTCGGCTTTATTATAGTTTTATTGAAAAATAGTTTTTTTTTAAGGGCCGGCTTAAACAGGTCTCTTTAGCATTAGTTTTTTTAGCTGACATCCTTTATTATTACGTTGTTGTTGTTTTTTTACATCTAGAACTCTTATAAGAATTTTTACACACATTTGAAGCGATTTTTAAAAAAATAATATTTTAACAAGTTTTTTGTACCTGAAATTCAAAATTATGGTAGAACTTTTTTTATAGGCAGGTTGCTTACTTGTTCGAAATCACCTGTCTAGCCTGCTGTATAATAAGAGCTATTTGTAACAATTTATTATTACCAACTGTGTTGCTAACCTCACCAAATTATTATAAAAACGAGCCTAATGAGGTGGGTTTTTTTGCTTTTTGCTATTTTGTTTTTTATGCTGGTTGTTTGAAAATCATTGTGTTGAAGAGCTGTATAATGATCATTTTAGCTAAACTATATTAAAAAAAAAGATAAATAATGCACTTTTATATTAACATGCTATTTAGAAAAACATTGCTTTATAGACCAGAATGATGGGTTGATTGTGGATCTTTATTCTATCACCAAAATGTCAACAACAACGCAAAACTATCTTCAAAATCACTCTGAATGTGTGAACTATCTTCAAAATCAGTCTGAATGTGCAAACTATTTGTTTTTACTTCACAATGTGTTTTTTGATTAGTTATATGTTTTCAAGAAATACATCAAATTATGATATGTTCGGAAAAAGTAACGTTTAGTTAAGACATGGGGCAAGGACTGTTTAGAGATCTGATGTTAAGTTTTTTTTTTTTTTTTAAGTTTATTCGAATCTTACATCAAGAAAAAAAAATATTTTTCTCCAGATAATATAAAATTGTAATTGGTGGGCGCTTGAAAGCCACGTGACTTACGCGGCTTCAGCCAATCAGAAACGTCAGAAACGCTGAAAGTAAGTTTAAGAGTTTGACGTCTTCCCATCGACCAATCAAATCGTTTTTCGCTGATAAAGATTATTTTCTGTTTACTGGTACTGCAACAGGGCAGTCGAATTTTTTAAATGTTTTGAGTTTTGAGACGTAATTATATTTATTACATTCCAAGAGCGATATAACGAAGGATTTACTGTACTTAATAAAAATTGGTATTTTGAGTAAACCAGCGGGTGACCGAGCTCTGCTCGGAGAAAATAGGTATCGAAGCTAACTCGAAGATTTAAATTTTCAATTGTGATTTATCAAAACAATCATACCATAAGAAAATTTGTGAAACCATTGGTGAAAAGATAACCGGTAAAAGGTAATGTGACCAGATTTTCAAAATCAAAAAGTGGGACACTCCATCACCCCCCCCCCCCCCCGGTGTATTTTTTAAGTATTTTTTTAAGCACATAATAGTCCCTTCACACAATGACACACTTGGTATAAGAAAGATAAGGAAGGCGCGTTCAACAGCAGCAGTGGCTCCAGGCAAACAGAAACCATACTCCACCAATTTGTTGATGACTTTAGCTTCATTTAACAATTTCCAAAGACGTCATAGCGTTTTATAACGATTATTCATAAAAAAAGTCTATTTTATTTACAATTTCCTCGTTTTTCGGGACTTTGCGGGACTTTTACAAAAAAGCGGGACTGTCCAGCCAAAAGCGGGACGTCTGGTCACATTAGTTAAAGTGCACCATTGTAAACAAAGTTAGAGTTTGGAAAGGGAACTATTCTATACAAAGGTAAAGTTTTAAAAGTCATAGGAAATGAAATGTAATTGATAATTGGCGTTTCGTTGAAAAGCAACGAAAATGTCGAAATGTGGTAAACATTCCATTTCATACTTCATTCAACTCGATAGGTATAGCAACCATACGTTAAATTTTCAAGATCGCCAAAAATCGCCAATGAACAGAATAGAACTGAAATCGTCTGCTGATTGGAACTAAAAAAGTATTCATGTTACCATTTCTGTAAAACTCAATAAAGTTTAAAGCAAGGTTGAATTTATTTAAATTTGAAAAATTAAAATCTTAACTAAACATTTGTAGCTTAAAGCAGAGGCTTATAGCTTTAGCAGATGGCATCAGGAAAGTAGCCATTATGGCGAACTAAGTTTGAAAATATCCTATCTGTAACTCCGAACTGCTTGACCGTAGCGCTTCAAAACCTGTGCCAATCGATTCGTCGTGGCCAAAACCCCCAGACCCCTAAGTTTACCGGAGTTTATTAATTCTGGGGCGATTTTCGACTTGGCACCAATTCCTCGTATTATAGTATAGTTAGAGTTTGGAAAGGGAACTATTCTATACAAAGGTAAAGTTTTAAAAGTCATAGAAAATGAAATCATGAAATGTAATTGATAATTGGCGTTTCGCTGAAAAGCAACGAAAATGTCGAAATGTGGTAAACATTCCATTTCATACTTCATTCAGCTCGATAGGTATAGCAACTATATGTTAAATTTTCAAGATCGCCAAAAATCGCCAATGAACAGAATAGAACTAAAATCGTCTGCTGATTGGAACTAAAAAAATATTAATGTTATCATTTCTGTAAAACTCAATAAAGTTGTGAAACCATTGGTGAAAAGATAACCGGTAAAAGGTAATGTGACCAGATTTTCAAAATCAAAAAGTGGGACACTCCATCACCCCCCCCCCCCCCCGGTGTATTTTTTAAGTATTTTTTTAAGCACATAATAGTCCCTTCACACAATGACACACTTGGTATAAGAAAGATAAGGAAGGCGCGTTCAACAGCAGCAGTGGCTCCAGGCAAACAGAAACCATACTCCACCAATTTGTTGATGACTTTAGCTTCATTTAACAATTTCTAAAGACGTCATAGCGTTTTATAACGATTATTCATAATAAAAAAAGTCTATTTTTTTTACAATTTCCTCGTTTTTCGGGACTTTGCGGGACTTTTACAAAAAAGCGGGACTGTCCAGCCAAAAGCGGGACGTCTGGTCACATTAGTTAAAGTGCACCATTGTAAACAAAGTTAGAGTTTGGAAAGGGAACTATTCTATACAAAGGTAAAGTTTTAAAAGTCATAGGAAATGAAATGTAATTGATAATTGGCGCTTCGTTGAAAAGCAACGAAAATGTCGAAATGTGGTAAACATTCCATTTCATACTTCATTCAACTCGATAGGTATAGCAACCATACGTTAAATTTTCAAGATCGCCAAAAATCGCCAATGAACAGAATAGAACTGAAATCGTCTGCTGATTGGAACTAAAAAAGTATTCATGTTACCATTTCTGTAAAACTCAATAAAGTTTAAAGCAAGGTTGAATTTATTTAAATTTGAAAAATTAAAATCTTAACTAAACATTTGTAGCTTAAAGCAGAGGCTTATAGCTTTAGCAGATGGCATCAGGAAAGTAGCCATTATGGCGAACTAAGTTTGAAAATATCCTATCTGTAACTCCGAACTGCTTGACCGTAGCGCTTCAAAACCTGTGCCAATCGATTCGTCGTGGCCAAAAACCCCAGACCCCTAAGTTTACCGGAGTTTATTAATTCTGGGGCGATTTTCGATTTGGGTCCAATTCCTCGTATTATAGTATAAGATTAGAGTTTGGAAAGGGAACTATTCTATACAAAGGTAAAGTTTTAAAAGTCATAGAAAATGAAATCAAGAAATGTAATTGATAATTGGCGTTTCGCTGAAAAGCAACGAAAATGTCGAAATGTGGTAAACATTCCATTTCATACTTCATTCAGCTCGATAGGTATAGCAACTATATGTTAAATTTTCAAGATCGCCAAAAATCGCCAATGAACAGAATAGAACTAAAATCGTCTGCTGATTAGAACTAAAAAAATATTCATGTTACCATTTCTGTAAAACTCAATAAAGTTTAAAGCAAGGTTGAATTTATTTAAATTTGAAAAATTAAAATCTTAACTAACTAATCATTTATAGCTTAAGCAGAGGCTTATAGCTTTAGCAGATGGCATCACGAAAGTAGCCGTTATGGCGAACTAATGAAGTTTGAAAATATCCTATCTGTAACTCCGAACTGCTTGACCGTAGCGCTTCAAAACTTGTTCCAATCGATTCGTCGTGGCCAAAAACCCCAGACCCCTAAGTTTACCGGAGTTTATTAATTCTGGGGCGATTTTCGATTTGGGTCCAATTCCTCGTATTATAGTATAAAAGATAATGGTACAGCTATATTGTAATGGAATGCTAAGTGATTGCAGACTTTTAGTGAAATTGAAAATGTAATGAAGGTTTGCTATACTTATCGTGTTGTATGAAATACGAAGTGGAAAGTTTTGCATGTTTGTGCATTTTCGCTGTTTGGCAACGAAATTCAAAGTTCCAAATCGAGACCGACCATTGTATCATAGATAATAGTTGAATATCGATAACTAAGAATGAATAAAGTAAATATCGATCAACCGATAAATTAAAAGTTGGTGTTGCGTTTTTGTCATTAAAAAATGTCAAGTATTTATTGGTCAGAATATTTAATTCATTAACACCTTATTTTACAAAAAAAAAATGATAACGATCATTTATTTATTGTGGGTGCTTAATATGGCTGGTTGTCAAAAAAACATCACGTTGTATTGTTGAAAAATGGGTCAGGTGAGGATATTCAATATTTATAGCTAAATATTTTGCCAAAATGTATACAAGAACGGGAAATGTTAGTTGACTTATTTTTTTATAATTTTGATTGTAACTTTTTGCGGTATTTTTCGCACAAAATATGACAACAAGCTGAACAAAGTCGCCAAATTAATTAAATGGATTTTGGTAATGATTTCTGTAGGGTGGTTTAAGGTAATCATTTCGCTAAGTTTATTGAAGTTCCCTAATGAATAGAAAATGCTGTTTTTGTACAATGTATATTCTGGCTCGAAGCTCGGGACTTTTTTGCCCTATAGAACTACATAACAAATTGCACACTCAATTTTCTTACAAATATGACACATCTCGCTGTGCATCTGAATTGTAGGCAATCTGTGTTATTTACCATACATTTTTGTAGTAGACATTTGAAAAAATTTGTTATCAAGTCTTAATTCACTTAAACATGATTTTGAAAACATGAGAATTCTCACCCTGAATTTTGTACGATATCTTTGCGGTATCTTGAAGTATGGGTATCATTATTATTGTTTGGGGTTTGGTGTACCATACAAACATACTGTTTAAGCGCATAATGTTATACGCACATTTATATATGTATGGTTTATAAAATTTTTTAAGGGGACTTGGGAGGCAAATTAATTTTTTTTAAAGTTACAGACCGAAATGAATGAAATTTTTTTATAGGTCAGGGACATAAAATTTAATGAAAATACAAAATAATAAAAGAAAAATACGCATAAGTTTTTTATTTAAAAAATATTAATTTTCTAACGTTTTTTAAAAATGCTCCTTGCGATTCAATTTTTTTCTAAAATGTCTAATTTTTTTATATAAGATATTTAAATGTATGTTAACAAAACTGTGCATGGATTTTTTATTTGTCCTATAATTTGGGTTAATTAATTAAAATTAAAAATTTATGTTACTTGGAAATTTTTTATTTTTTTCGTGATATGCTAAAAGTAAAACTGAGTAAAATATTAAATTTTTTTATCAGATTTCAAAATCCATGCTCAATTATGTTTGAAAGATTATCAATAACAATTTTCCACAATTTCAAAGCAATACACAAATTTCTGAATCGCAAGAAACAATTCGAATGTACGACAAACCACTAAAAACACTTATGGAGAAAAAGGCAAGTAAAGAAAATAATAACTTCCACTTAACGTACGATTTTCGGATTTCGGTGTTTACAAAAACTCCAACTGTATTTCGAATTCTTTTAGTATCGTTAAAAATAAGATATTTTCTTAAAGATAAAAGTTCAAGATATAAATTTTTATTAAAATACCAAAATCGATATTTTTGAAATTTTTTGCCTCCCCAGTCCCCTTAAAGCATAAAACTAAAGTGCTATTTTCTTCTATTATATCAGGTGGCCTGGATACGTGTGGAGAGCCAGACTATACTAAGCATCCACACCCATGTTATCACTCGCAACTATCGCATAACTTTGGATCACAAAAATCGCCAAACATGGAATTTGGCCATCGCAAGTGTAGAGGAATCAGACAGGGGACAATACATGTGTCAGATCAACACTGTTCCAATGAAGAAGAGGCTCATATACCTTGAAGTTCTTGGTAAGATTTTGAGTTTTTATGCGTTAATTATATGTATTAACAAGTGGACGTGAATTTACGAGTCCGGTTGTAGTGTTGCCAAAGATTGTACACAACTCACTGCAATCAAAGTGAATACTAAGTTGCTTCGTATCATATATTACAACATTTATTACAATTTAGATAGCCTGCAGTAATGCAGTATAAATAGCGCTATCCGTTCAATGTTTTATGTTTATATTTAATTTGCAAGCTTAAATCGTTTTTATTTACAAAGTGTTAAAATATTGTATTACACATTTTTTAATATTTTTCTCAGAATTTATAATTCCAATGAAAGAATATAATGAAGATAACTTAATAAGTTTGAACTAAAATGTAAGTCTACTCTCTGAGGAATAAACGATGGCTAACGTGCAAACTTTTGTTTAAAAATTTGATTTATTAATATACATTTTATTTTATCTATTAATTTTAATTATGTTTCTGTAACAGATGATTACACGTACCTTCTCCATACCTTAAATAATGATTTCATTAAAGTTTAATAAAATGTATGCATTAAAAAAGAAAGTGGCCGTTGTTGGTAAACGTGATAGTTAGGTGCCGTCGATATCCCTCGTTAGGTTAACACGTTGACGCCGCCGGGGCAGATATTTAAGTTTTCCCGCGAGAGGCAGGACTATCTTATATCCTTACGCTTCGTGGGGCAGTAACAACACTTTGAAAGTTCAAAAAGCACTTAATGCGATTAAATTTAAAATATTGAATGTTAATGATATTATAATACTAAATATTTTTATAAATAATGTTGGAAAAAATATAATAAAATTATTCTCGAAATATAATAAACTTACTTCTTTTCTGAAAACAAGTGACTCACCTATGATGCAAAGCTACCTCACGGAATAGTTAAGCGTGACTCACTAGTGGGTCACACCACCCCACGAAACAGTTAAGTGTGACCCACCGGTAGGTCACGCCGCCCCACAGAACAGTAAAGCGTAATCCACCGATGGGTCACACCGACGTGAGCGTGTTAAAGTACATACCCCATATTAGATAACTAAATTTAACCACAAAACAATATATAACACTGTAACAATCTTACCTTTACGAACCATCAATCGAAGGAATTTATTTACATAACTTTCTGTGTTATTTATTCAGAAAAAAAATCCCAACGAAATACTTTCCTTGGAAAGGACTATACAGCCCAAATATACTAGATTTCCCAAGGACACCAATAAAAACTAGGCTTCAAGACGAAGAAAAGAACCCCAAACTAAGAAAAACATTCTACGATGCATCAAATCCTTTTTTTTTTGTTTCCTCGGCCAAACTAAGAAAAAAGATTCTAAAATAAATCGGATGGCCGTTTAAAGTTGTTTTGAAAGCGAATGAGCAAATAAGGTGTGTGTAGCATAGCATCTGCTGAACAGATTTCCTTTTCTCATTTTAACGGGAGTCCTATGGGTATTTGTTTTGCTCAGAGAGATTTTGGAGTAAAAAACCTTTAATCGATGGATGTTGCTGAAGATTTTACAAATGTTTTGAGGAATTGGTTATTGAAGAAACAAATCCTATGGTATTAGTTTTAGCGAAAGTGTAAGTATAAGAATTTGTAAGTGCGCCAGATGTGTGGATAAATGCCTTGAAAAATACCAAGCAATAATAGTTTAAGCTCTGTGATATTTTCTGAAAACATTCAATTTTGAAAGAATAATATTTTGGTCTACAAAAAGAAGATAATTCCGATTTTTTTTAAATGCCGAAGGCCATTTTCGTGATGATGACGTTTTTAATCGTTAAATTTACATAATAAGGACTGCGAATATTATTTGTCGAAAATCATGAACATTTAAGTTAGTATTACAGTAATTATTATAATTTTTTAAAGTAATCATTATCAATCAAAAACAAAGTGTGCATTATTTAATTAAAAATTAAGGCTTTAATGATGCGGAACATGGTCTTTATTCAATGTGCAGAATGAAATGTTGAAGAATTAAAAAATGTAATTAGGAATTTTATTTTATAATAATAATTGTTAAGGTGTAAAAAAAAAACTTTATCAGTTTAGTATCCATGCATTAAAATATTAAACTTCATCCTTTTTTTTTTAAATATTAGATTTTTTTAATGCACATATTCACCCAAGAATACATTCTGTTTAATTGTTGGTTTCACTACAAAATTAATTGCATGAGTAATTTAAGAGGCAAATAATTAATTTAAATATTAATTATGGTTTTTATAAATAACTGTTTGGAAATATCTACAAAAATCTCATTTTTGATTCTGCTCTAACTTTACCGTTACTGCATTATGTATAAACAAAGTATTTTAAACCACATAAAATAAATGCTGGAAAACGCAGTATTATATTGCAAACATCATTTTAAACCAACCGAGTCGCAGGTGTACTCTCGCAACGGCATCTTTCGTCCATCTAATACTCCATACAGGTCCATTGACGCTCGGTTCTTCATTGCTGATGCATTACGAAAAACATACGCTATAATTTCCATTGGACCTCAGGACTCATTTCCTCCTGAAAATGAGAGTGTCCATCTCCTTATCTAACTCTAAACGAATTTGGAAAGAGAGAAAAAATAAATACGTGAAAATACCTCTTAAAACATATATTGAAGAACTAAATGAAACAACCTCTTACCTCAGAACGTTCAACAAAAAATGCGATTCGGTAAGTTTTAATAAGTATAATTACCATTAGCCATCTAATACCTCTCTACAGAATTATTATTTATGTTTAGTTTGTTTTTAAGTACAATATCCGCTTGTTACTCATACTTTGAAAGATTAAACTGTCATGTTTTAAACTTTCATTTTCCTTTAGTTGTCTTCTATCTCCACCCATGGATACATTGTGTTTTTTTTTTGGATTTACTGCATAATTTTTTTAATGAATAATTTAAGATCCAATTATTTAAATAAAATATTCGGGGTTTCATAAATAACTAATTTAATAGATCTCTGAAAACCTCATTTCTTATTCAGGTCTAACAAATTACCGTGATTTTATCAGTTACAAACAAAGTATTTTCAAACCAAACGCTAGAGACAGACCATTATATTACAAACATCATTTTTAAACCAAGCCCGGTCACAGGTGCACTCTTGCAACGGCATCTTTCGGTCGTCTAATACTCCAAACTGGTCCATTGACGCGCGGCGATGATGACGTCCATTGATGCATTGCGACAAACATACGCTATCCCTTCCATTGGACCTCAGGACTCATTTCCTCCTGAAAATGAGAATGTCCACCTCCTAATCTAACTCTAAACGAGTTTGGAAAGAGAAAAAACACAAGAAAACACTCCTTTAAACATATAACTAAGGAATAACCGAAGCAACCTTGTACTTCAGAACTTTCAACAAAAGATGCTATTTTAAAAATTTTATTAAGTATAATAACCATTAACCAAATAAACCACAACAGAATTATAATCCACAATAGTTTGTTTTAAAGAACTATATCAGTTTAGTTCTTAAGCATTAAAATATTGAACCATTTATATTAGAATTAAAAATAGGGATTGGAAACACACCATCAAATTGCAAACATCATTTTAAACCCAACCAGGTCACAGGTGCACTCTTGCAACGGCATCTTTCGGCCGTCTAATACTCCACACTGGTCCATTGACGCGCGGTTCTTCATTGCTGATGCATTGCGACAAACATACGCTATCCCTGCCATTGGACCTCAGGACTCATTTCCTCCTGAAAATGAGAATGTCCACCTCCTAATCTAACTCTAAACGAGTTTGGAAAGAGAGAAAAAACACGGGAAATCGTGTCGAGAATAGATTGTAAGGGAAGGGTCGTGAAAATGGGAGGACATTTTGTCCTGAGCCAAATGGGCTATTTGGATATTGTTGGTATCAAATGTGTTTATTTTATTGTTGTTTTTGGATTAGATGGTTTAAGGTGACGGGCATGTCGTAATGTTTTCAGAAAAAGTGATATAACTAACTGAATTGACCTTTTTATTAAGCAATCGAAAGTACAAGTATAAATTATTAGAACTACATCGTGGCGTAGCAGTAAGAAAATATAATAGTAAATAATAAAATATTTCTACAGTAAATGCATGGCACGGAACGGTATTGCAACTTTTGTTTTAAGGAAATGCTTTGAAATATCGAAATTTAGACGAGTCTAATAACATATCATATTGACTTTTGACTTGATTGAAAATAACCTTTTCAGTTAAGCAATTGAAGTTACAATTACAACCTTTATGTAATCTACATATTCTCGTAACAATAATAAAATTTAATACAAGAACATTTTTATATAGAAAATGAATAACACGAACCACTATGACCGGTTTTGTTTTTAAGGAAATTTTAACAAAAATAAAAATTAATACAGTTGTAGTGAAAAATCGTATAGTTGTTGTTATGCCACTCTTCTTTGCTCAGAGTGATGTGTTGTAATTGTCCGTATAAACTAAATGTTTCTTTCTTTATGGATATTTATGTTTGCTCTAATGAAAGCAGATTTATCGTAAAAATGTGTGCTAGAAAAAAATGTATGTGCTAGAAAAAAATGTGGAGTTAATTATCTTTTTCATTTCCTCAAATTAAATCAAAATAATAACACGATTAAATGTGTAAGAATTTAAAATACAAAGCATTATATGAATATTGGATGTATTAAAATATTCGAAGTTTGATTTGACTGCAAACTAAGATGACAAAAGGAAGTTTATACCCTTACGATTTTATGGAAAAGCATTCTTTACTAAAAATGTACGCTTTTATACCAGCAAAAACTTAAATATATGTTCAATATATCAGCAATTTTGACATCCGCGACGCATAAAAAATAACAAAATAAAAAGGGCCTTTTCTTTGCATCAACAAGAACAGTTTACTAAAGCAAATTCAATAACAAGCAATATAGATTCAATGAGTTCAAGATAAATCCGTTTTGTTTTTCAATTCAGTTAAAAAGGCTTTTTGAAGTGGAAAACGTTTGCTTTTTTTTGAGCAATAAATGTTTGTTGAATAGTCACTGTATTTTTATAGAAAAAAGTAATATAACTTGTTTATTGATATTTTAAATTATCTGTGAGCGGAAAGGTGACGTTACTGAAAATTTCAATTTAAGATAAATTTTCGAAAAAGTGCGCAAACTTTTTTATAGAAATATCATTTGATACAATTTCGGAAGCGATCCTCAAAACATTCGGACTACATTATGAACGATACCCGCGCGACAGGTACTAGGAACTCTTGTACCAATTTCGAAGTATTTAGAATTGTTTAAGCTGAAGAATGAGATTTCAGGCAAACATACTTTTTTCTGAATAGGCACTTTACACAACTTGTAGAATGTAAAAAATACATAACCTCAATTTCGAAGTATTGAACAAGTCGCAATACGTCAATTTCTTTATATTTCATAAAAGATAATTGAAACTAAAAAAAATACGTATGTAAGACATTTGCTCCATTTGAGAAGCGCGTCACACATCCTTTTGAAACTTTACCAGAAAACTAATCATCCGAAAAAATAGTTTCTTTGCATCTAAATGTAATTTTAGAGATACCGATACATGTATTTTCTTGAACGATAAAACGATCAGGAATAAAACCTTTCATAATGATATATTAACAATTTTTAAATTGTACTTATTGTATAATTATATTACCGAATCATGTTGAAAACAACAAAGATAAAGAACACGGGGAGCAATTTCTACCAAATTACATTTCCAGTGTTACTAGTTCTAGTTTAATCTGATATTTTTTACGTGTCTAAATCCATTAATATATCGTTTAAGGAAGAAGGAAGAAAAATGATCGAAATCTCTTAATATCAGAATAACGTGATGTGATTATATTCAACTTCAATATTTTTTTGCACATTTCTTTTGTGATAGGTTTAGTTATTCAAGGTTTTATGACTCTAGCTGGGGTGGAATTTCCATTGAACGTAAAAACCTGCATTTTCTTTATTCTGCTAATAATCGTATTCATCTTCATTCTTATTCCAGAGCGGCTATTATATGATTCTTTAAGCCTGCGTGTTGCCGAGTGAGAAAGTATTTCCTATTATCCTACAAAGTGAATGTAAAAAGCGCATAAATCGCGCTTTAGCATTCTAGCAAGAGAATTATACGACCACTTTTTCGGAAAAAAAATATATTTTCTTTCTTAAGAATTTTTGAATTTTTTTTAAATTTATTTCAACCAATTAGGAAAAGTTGTTATTTTCCCTTTAGATTCAGAGGGGCACTTAAGGAAAATTAAGGAAGTTGAAGTCGTTTTTCCATTGTTTTTTGAGAACGAGGGGTTGGAATAAATTTTGAGATGTTGAGATTATATTATTTGTCTTTTGGTAAGGTACAAAGCTGGTACGTTTGGTTGGTAGAACGTATTTACATTTGGAAAGGATTTAAATATTTTAACGTGCCTTTTAAATATTATGCGAATAAATTTACTATGCATCGAATTTCGCAATTTTATTTTTTAAATATATATGAGGCGAGGTGTGACCGGTGTTGTTGTAGATGAATAACGGTGAAGATGATCAGAAGGTTTTTTAAGACATTTAATTTGACTAACCACAGCACAAAACTACATAACATTGAAAAACAAGTAAATCATGACTCAGAACATCACAGGTCCTTTTGGACTGAAATTAGGAGCAAAAGTGATGTCTTGTTCCGTTCGAATCTCACTGTGAATGAATTTGTCCCACCTTTATGATTCGAGGATTGGTTAAAAGAATATATAAGAATTTATACTATTGGGTGAGAAATTTGATTGACAGAACTTAAGTTTTAGTTCGTAATTTTGAAGGATTCGGGTGCAAAGATAAGTACAGCGCGCAAAAGTTTTACTTTCCAAAATGAGGCTCAAAATGGGGTACCGAAACAAAGAAAGTTAATACAATTTAAATTAAATAAGATTCAACACATATATAATTCGTACTTGCTATGAAAATAAAAGTGAGTGATTTTCCACAAAAGAAATACAATTCTAAAGTAAATAATTGATTATTGAACAATTCGTTTAATTATCACGTTTTACATATCGATTAAATTTTGCATTTAGAGCGTGGTATTTGCAAGAAGCAGTTGGAAAATAATAACTATTTACGAAAAAAAATACTTTATCAAAGAAAAAAATAAATTTTTCGATAACTTGCTTTAAATTTGAAATAAAAATCTAAAATAGAGTAGTAAATGAATTATTCAATAAAACTAAGCCTGTAATTGCATTAAATCGTATATTTTCACGAATTACATTAAGTTAAAGATCCGAACCTCAATTATACTATTTGCCATCAGTCAACAAACATTCACCAAGAATCAATTATGGAAAAACAAACCATTACATTTTACCATGTGAAAAATCCAATATGCCCACAGCATTTCCCACTTACAAGAAAAAAAAGAAACATAATTTTTCCTTCATCTAACGCGTCAATATTGGTGTTTTGCTCCACACTTCTAAGCTGTTTTTGAAGGTGTGGTAGGAAAGACTGAGACATGGTGACGTCAAATAAATTACCCAGAGGTTCTTTCCACACTCGCTCTTCAGTAGAAACATACTCAGTCTTGAATGAGTATGTTTCATGTAGTCTGCTCCAGGCTAAAGTGCTGTAAATAAGTGATTTTAATGTAGTAGGCCTTCTTTTTTGAATTTTTGTACGCTCAGAAATTATTGTTAGTTTACTAAAAATTGGGTATTTCAATAAAGCAAAAGTAAACTGAAGTAACTGGGTACTTTAACAGGATATCTGTAAACTGAAGTAATAAGCTAATATACAAGATTCAGTATTATCGGAAATATTTTTCCATTGTCGTCTAATCGAAAATTTTATTCTCCAATAACACAGACCCAACTACATGTGGCATTCTTTTTTTACACGTTTATTATAAATTTTAAACAATTGAAAGCAGCAATTTAAAATTTTTAAAACGTAATAATAAAAAATTAAAATGTATTTAAGCTGAATTTGTTATGAAATGTGGTGAGTGAAAAACGCATTATTATAGTTAATGAACATTTTGTAGAATTTGATTAGGAAACAGATGTTTAAGTTTAAGTACCTTAAGGTGCGAATTTATAATTTTTTCCTGATTACGAATAGTAATTTTTACCTGATAATAATAATAAATTTAATACGTAAATTTAATCTTAGTACATAACGAATTTCAATAGCTTTCTATTCCAATAATCATGAAAACATTGTTAGTTGATAAAACATTAAAGTTTGAATTATTTTAATAAATTATTTGCAATAATATTGAACCATATCATAATTTTATCAGAACTTTTTAATTGAAATAAAACTAAATTTTTCATATCATTAAGGTGTAACAAAAAGAAAAATCTAAAAACAAATAGCAATTTCAGTATAAAGTATAATACGCATGAAAATTGATTTTACCTGGTCCTTTGCAAAAAGGTTTTTTAAACCTTGTTTACTACCAAAGGGTTTTCCCAAATGTGAATGTATTGTACATCGTGTTATTCCTTAATATATGGAAATTTTTAAAAGTATGCAAAACATAGATTCAAAATTTAAATATTTAAGAAGAAGCCTTTCCATTTTTCGGAAAAGACAAGGACCGAAATAGTCGAAGAATATACTAAGAAAATGTTGTCCTTGTATATGCAAAGAAGTAAAAGATACAATGGGGAATGACAATGTGGAAAATGTGCAAACTGTAAATGTGTTTTTCTTTACAATATTTTGTTGAAAATATTTATGTTGTAGTTTGTTTAAAAGTAATTTTCTAATCTAAAGTTTTCTAAGATAAAATTTTTTGTGTAAACTTACACATTTAATATAAAAAAATACACAAATCAATATATTTCGATGTCAGGCAGAGTTCTAATGCATAAACAAATATAATATCTGTATTTGCGTTTATGTCATGATTTGGTAAATTTATAACTAACAAGCATTTTTTTTGTCTACAAATGTGGTTCTAAAGCTTAAACAAGTTTTTATGTCCTTAACGGATAACTTACAATTGACTGCACTGCAAGCAGAAATGTCTTGATTTCAGACAAAAAAGCGTCTGAAACAGGGTGTACATTATTCAGACACCAAAAGGCGTCTTAAATTTTTCAGACATATAATGCGTCAAAAATTCAGACACATATACAACAGAACTATATTAAAATTCATTCCAAAACGTCACGCGATGTTCCAAGGTGGTCACCCTCCCAAATACTGACCACTCTCGATTTTGCTTGACTTCGGTGATCGGATGATAACCGGTATTTTCAACATGGTACGGCCGTTGACCATTCATTAAGGAGCAGTTGCTTAGATAAAATATTATTCCATCAATTAATCAAAATCAATCATATTGAAATCAAACCATCTGTTAAAAGCTAGTGAATAATAGAGAGTAATTATTGCTTCTATAGTGACACTCATATTTTAAAGAGCAGAAAAAATACCTAAAGCCGTGTCGTGTGCTTGGACAACAAAAAGACGCATCCGTGAAATGACAAAATCTTATTTCGCTTAAAATCGCAATACAGATCCAATTATAAACCAACTTTTAATTATTAAATTTGGTTTAATTAGTTTTCAATGAATTTTTTTAAAAATAAGTCAAGTTTCCAACTAAGTTTAATTTAATTAAGGGGGTCCAGTACCCAAAAATCATGAAAAATGCAATTTTTTTTATTATTTTTTAAAAATATTATTTGAACATTTCTTAACATTTTGCAAAAAACCGCTTCAAATTTTATGCATTAGCTTTTGTGTTATTAACTTTTGAATGAGACTCTTTCTCCAAGTATCCTATCACGGATCAATGCTTTAAATGCTCGTATCTCTGTTCGTGTTTTTTAAATTTTAGGATAGCGAAAAACACTACTCCTCCTTTTAATATTATACATAAAAAGTTTCTGTAAATTTCTATAGCATCCTAAAAGTATAATGAACAAAACTATGCATTAAAACTCTTCATTTATATTGTCAGTATTTTTTTTTAAAAAATTCAAAGTTTAAATTTTACGTTTTAAGTGAATTTTTTTGATAAAATTTCAAAAATTATTTCTTAAAAAAAGTTGAATCTAGATTGAAACTTGGATGCATAGTTTTGTTACGATATTATTGGGGAACTCGTATAAAAAATTTGGTAACAAAAAGTCGAAAAATTAAGAGAGAGACATGAGAGAATATTTCAGAGAGTGATCAGTTAAGACCCCAAAGTGTCTGAAAACTCAATTCAGACATCATTTGTGTTGAAATTGAGACACTGCTTTTTGCAGTGTGGTTCATTATAATTTGATTATTCATTATATCTTCAAATGCATCAGAGAACAACCTTAAACCTTTAAAGTTCATATCTGTTGGACTATTTTGGTTTTCTTAGCATTAAATAGTTATAACACATGTTTTTACTCTTATTTATTTATTTAAGAAAACTAGCTAAATTATACGGTTCGAAAATTCAAAGTTAACGCCTCTATGAATTAATGTATAAGTGTTAATGGTATTCACAAATTAATTTAATTAATTAAGTAATTTTTAAAGTTAAAGTCTCTATTAATTAATGTATAAGTGTTAATGGTATTCACAAATTTCGTACAAAATTGTTAAAGCCTCATAAACAATAATCTCCAAAAAAAATCCCATTCATCTAAAAAAAAACTTCAAAAATTTATAGTTAACATTTTTATTAATTAATACACCTGTTAGGATATTCACAAATTGTAAAAAGACAACATACACCGTAAACAACTGTTGCCTTCCAATCACATTTGCCTCCCACCAACTGCTAAACAAAACACCAACTGGGCCTATCTCCCACCGAACAGCTGACGGTCCCTCCACCCTTTTACCCCGGTCTTGTCACTTAAGGGGACGGACATTAGCGAGCGTCTGCCGGGAACCGCGAGTGGGCGGACTTTAACGACCTGCGAGACATCGATTACGAGGTGTTTCTTAGGTGAGGCATTACACACAGATGGGATTCCTTGGAATACAAAGGACAAGGGGAAATTATACTAATAGGGTGGTAGGGTGTTTGTAGGATCGCGCGGACGGGGTAATTGTGCCGCAGGGTTGAATTTAATTTTTGGGATTGAATTTAAGTTTTAGGATTGGATGTATTTGTATTTAGTAAATGGAAAAGTTAGGATTTTAAATGGGAAAAGGTTTGAAAGTAATTTTAATGCATTTAATGGTTACGGTTGCGAATGTTTAGAACTATATATTGGGGTTATACCGTTCATTGTATTAAAGAAATATATATTTCCCTTTTATCATACTTTAATATATAATAGAATTTTAATGTAATAGCACGAAGTCCAGGCCCATTTAGGTTGTAAATGTAATTATTACAGTAGGGGAAAAAATTAACATGAAAAGTTTTCTATAAGTGATAAGCAATATAGAAATCATATTGCAAATTATATTGATTGAATAAAACATTACCTAAATACACATGGAAATCAAAAAACTTTAAATTTGTTTAAATATTTAGGTATTTAAATTAACTTTAAAGAAAAGTTATTCAAGCATTATATTGTTATGCATGGTGCCTTATGTACGGTGAAACATATTCAAACTAATCAAATCTAATAATTTACATGATAAAACAAATGCATTAAAATCTCTCCAATATACCTCATTATGCTTATAAGCTAAGTGATAGCATGCTTTTGCACTACCTGTTAATTATTCCCATAAGTACAAAAAAAAAAGATTCGGTCGGCACTCTAGCCTTCCCGATTCTCTCTTTACCCAACCACCAAACTCAACAAAAATAAAAGAAATCGGAAAAACCTTCCCAGGACGATCATTCCACGGAGTTAAAAAGACGAAACCAGATCGATCGTGTCCGGATAGTTACGGACCGGACTCGATTACAAGAATTCTCTATTCCCGGGAATACGTAAGTGTGGAATGAAACAGGTTTAACTGTTACTCAATTTTTTTTAAACAAATTGTTTCGAAATTGTACAAATTCGTTATATAAAAATGTCTACATCCAAGGTACAAAATTCGAATTGTTCTAGTTTTTGAATTTCATTTCTCAACCACAATCTGTTTCTAAGTACATGTTCTCGTAATTTTTATATTTTGGGGGCAAAACTATCCCAGTGACTCTAAAGCAATAGTTCAAAATTTTACCATTGCTTTAGCATACCATATGGTTCTTTTCCAAGGCCAATTTTCCAATTCTTCAGTTTCACTTAAGAAGTTTAAGAATTTATACAAATTTTACAGAATTTTCCTCACATTTTTTTTATTTGTAGCTTATGTATTTATTGTAATTAAACAGTACGCCGAATGGAACCAAGGATCAAAATCGATTCACACTACCCTAGCCTTAAACATCTATCAAGTTTTTAACATTACATTGAACTTTAAAAAGTTTGAATCAATTAGCCTTTAAAGAATGTAACAATCTGCTTTTCGGTTAAAATTGTTAGAAAATATTTGGTGTTTTTTTTGAAAAAAAGCTACATTTTTTTGTTTATTTGAAATCGAACATATCTAAAATATAATCATGCAATTGTTAAACGCAAAATTAAGATATAAATATTGAGCAATGTTTTTTATATGTAAGTTAGTTCTTTTACAAAAAAATTACTTTAGATTAATTAAATTATCATTAAAAGCAAAAATCTTTTTACAGCTATTTAAGATCAGGCAAGTAAAAAACGTGTAACATCATTTTAGAGTTCAAATAAGTTGAACTATGGATAAAATTCTGCGTACCATTGTATTACAAAAATAAGCAAACTATATGTGAAGATGTGTAAAGAATACACACTATTATCTCTAATAACTCTCTGTGAAATACCTCTGAAACATCTTGATCAAAACTCTATAAATAAACATTTTTACTTTCGCAATGACCTCATCTACTATCGTCAATACTGTACAAGATGAAATATTAGCAAAATTGAAGTTATTCATTAGAAAAACTTATATTCAGGAAAAAAAATAGCTTTAAATTCAAAATTAACCTATTTGACACATACCTACCTTCTTCAGAATAAAAGACAGAATTAAAATACGGAACAACACTAAATGAAAATTGATAACCGCCGATGGCGAATAAAGAAAAATATAATCTTAGCGACCAAAATATCTTGCAAAGAAATAAACTTTACTCCATGAAAATATTCTTATCTCTGAGAAGGGTAAAGAAGAAGAAAGAAAACAAATCGAAATTTCATTATCAACAAAATGTCAGTTTCATTTATAGCAAACCAGCAACGGGAATAGCCAAGTACTATTTTCTATTTTATTTTGTTTCAACTAGCCCTGATTGAAGAAGACAGCCATTGCAAAAAAGGGATAAAAGTCAAAAGGACACTACTACTCCAAAAAATAATCATACGTATAAAAAAAGGATAGAGGAAAAGGGGAAAAAAAGTTCTTTATAGGAATGGTGTCTCCAAATTGCAGTTTTCTTAATCCAGACGGCTTTTAGAAGGTCGTGATTTCTAACGATGCGGTCCTTTTAGATGTCAACCATGATGGTCTTTTTGAGGATTTACCCTAAGTGGAAAAGCGTGAGTCTTCCTTTTTGGATCGTTAGCTTTGTTTTAGTTTTCGATGGATATTATAGTCAACTCATCTTTTCCGATTGCTCACTATCAGGATTGTTTTTGTTGTTCATATTGTTATAGTGAGGGATTTATAAAATGATTTCAATCGAAATAAAGATATGATTAATAGTTTTATAATCATCATTTTTCCTTTGTATTGTAACTTTCCCTATGTATAGGATTTTTGTTTGATTTTGATAAGTAAAATATAGAATTTATTAAGTTTTCAGAAAATATGTAAATAGTAGCAACAGAGTTACATTTTAAAATCTACATTAAAATATACATTTATCTTTAATCAAACTGCTTTTAATAGTTCGAATCTTCCCTGTTAAATAACTATTTGTATTCACGGTTCTCTTTAAAATATTCGGTGTATGTTCGGTCCTAAAAGTGTTGTCAGCAAGAGCTACCTAAAATTCTATAAAGTATCGTTAATTTAAACATACTTTTTTAACCATACTACTTTTTTAATATTTAGAATACTCCCTGTTAAATAACCATTTTAAATCTTGGTTCTCTTTAAAGCTTTTTGTATATAGATACGTCTTAAAACTGTAGTCAGCAAGAGCTACCTAAAATTGTATAAAGTCGTGTTTAGGCAATTGAAACAATTCAAAAAGTAATTTACATTTATATAAACATTTATTTTTTTTTACCAAAATGACAACGCTGAGTATGATATTCGTAATCTATTAATGTTTATTGAATTACACTGAGTGTTAAACTATGGCGCATCACTAATTTAATCAGTAGGTAAATTTATTTTAGTTTCTATCACCGATTCTTTGAATGAAATATATAAAAAAAACTTCCTTTTAATCCAAAGAATACATCGAATACTCTAATATTTTTTAATGGTGCATATAAAATAAACATGTTTGTACACGTTTTACTAGCCAAATTAATGTATGCAGTATATACATTTTTAATTTAATTCCTCATCCATATATTTAAATTTCCATGCAATGCTAATTCATTTAATTTATCATCCATGCCAGTTCCTCCCAAGTTTGTGGATCGCGGTGAAAATGAAGTGATGGTTCGAGAAGGCACCAACATCACTCTTAGCTGCAAAGTGAGGGGTCATCCAAAGCCCACAGTCACATGGGAAAGAGAAGGTGGCCAAGCCATTTCTGAATCCAAAGGACACAGGCAAATGGGTAATCCATCATATTATAAAGCAATTCTATTCTAACTTACCTCCAACCTAACCAACCTCCTAGTTAGAGGCAACTCTTACCTCTAACTAACATTTGAAAATTGTACTTCATATAGCATAAGGCTGCCAAACCTAATTTTCATATTTTCTTTAATTAAAATGTTATAAATAATTGAAATTAACGTACATAATGCAGTTATGTGCTTACAATCTCAGCACTTAAGGGGGAATGGGCGCGCTGCATCACGGGTCTTCAAACATAAGTGCCTCAGTGTTAATCCAATGGGGAAAAACTATTTATTCTGCCACATTTCTCCGGCTGTAATGAATATTTTTAAAACTTTTTTTAAATAATAAATACAAATGTAATAAAAAAGTATATAATTTAACTTTTCAAAACTGGGCCTAATACTTTATTTAAAATTGCTTATTGAAAATTAAAAGAAAAAATCGAACTGACTAAAAAAGTGGGATTGTCGGGACCTGTAAGTTAGCTACATTTATCACATAAAAAATCCGTTCGTAAAAATATTCAATTCAGCCGGGGAAATGTACCAAAGAAAATATTTTTTCTCCATTGGATTAACACTGATGCATTTTGCTTTGTAGACCCTACATCTAGCGCGTCCATTCCCTCTTAAATTTGAGGAGATTATTGGTAACAAGCGTTATTAAGGGCAAATGCTAATACCAATTGCTATTAGGCAAACCATTTTAAGTCTAAAGGTAAGAAGTGTATATCAATTGATACATGAATGAGTTGATTGGAAAGTCAAAAATAAGATTCCGATGCTCTAATTTTAATTAATTATTTTTTTAAAATTGATTTTCAAATGTTTCAATAAAATCTTCTAAAAATATTGCTTATGGTAAATCCCATATTTTATTTATTTTTTCATGTGTGGTTTAAATCTAAGATAATTTTACGAACTTATAAAGTCTTGTGAACAAAAAAAAAAAAAAAACATTGAGCCCAAACAACATTTCAGTATTTCTTTAAAAATTGGGCAAGTGCTTACATTCTCACGGTAAGCAAAAAAGGAATGTATGAGTTTTCAAGACATGTGTTTTATAAGAAATTCTAATTTTAACTAAACCTCCAATTTTAATTGAACCTTTCTTTCAATGTTGCTTTCTAAAATATATATTTTAGGAGAAGATTTAACCATAACCAAGGTCAGCAGGTTGCACATGGGAGTCTATGTGTGCACGGTTCATTCTAGTTTCTACCAAGGACCAGCCTACCAACCAGTGACTCGAAACATCATGCTCCACGTTCTGTGTAAGTAAAGCAGTTTTTTTTTAAAGAGAAAAAATAAACTTCGATGCTTTATAATTTTGTTATTATGTAGATAATTATATTTGAGAAAATAATTTTTAGTTTATTGTTAATTGACAAAATGCAAAATTTAGCAGATTTAGGGGGAATGGGCGGGCTGGATCGAGGGTCTCCAAATCAAAGCTCATCAATGTTAATCCAATAGAAAAAATATATTTTCTCTGAAACATTTCTCCGGTTGTATTAAATAGTTGTACTAGCAGATTTTTTATGTGATAAATGTAGCTGACTTACAAGTCCCGGCTATGCCACGAGTTGAAATTAATTCGAAATGTTTTAAAATTTCGAATGAATAATTTTACAAAAAGTTTTCGAAACAATTTAAAATGGTTTGATTATAGAGATCAGTCAGTTATCTACATTTGTTATTTAAAAAAAAACGTTTGTAAAAATATAGAATACTGCCGGAGAAAAGTGACAGAGAAAATAGTCCTCTCCCTTTGCATTAACATTGAGGCACTTGAGTTTGGGGACCCCCGGTCCAGCGCGCCTATTCCCCCTTAAGCTGTATTTATTTTAAATAAGTAGTTTCGGTCTACTTTTCTAATCCCGGTATATTATGATGTTAATTGTAATAATTTTAAGACGGCAACAAATTGTTGAAATCAAATACCATCCTTGCCCTCCAAGCCCCATTCTCAAAAGTCTTTACCATTTTTGTCGTAAAATCACAATGTAGTGTTTAAAAATTGAAATTAAAATTAAGCAGTTTGAATCGTCGTACCTTTTTATTACATTAACCGTCAATACAAAATTTTATAAATACTTGTATTCCCATACTTAACTTTAGTAAATATTTTATATATAACTTAATCTTTAAAATATCCATTTGACATTTCCCCTTAAAAATATGTACATCGCTGATTGGAAACAAATTAAATCTACAAAATGCTTTGCTGCACGTTTCAACGTCACTAATTCTATTAAAAGGACAAAATAATCGAAATATGCAAATATTAATTAATTAAATCAAAAATTTGAATATCCTAATTAATTAAGCAAAGTGCTTTCTAGTCAATAAAAGCACGGGTCATATTTCTGCTTGGTAATTTGGCTTCAATGATTTGAAACATTATACGATAGGCATTTTAATTAAGATTGTTACACATTTAATGGTACGTTTCACTTCTTTTATTTCTCCAAATACTATTTATACAAAAATAGTGATAATCATAAGTTGTTGTTTTTTAAATAAGAATTTAATTACATTTAAATCTTACGATTATTTCCTAAGTGAATATATTTTCATTCGTATAATTACCAAAAATGTTGTGTGTATCTAGCATACGGAACTAATTTTTATTATGTGTAATAATTCGTACTATTTACATACACAACAAGTAACGTATTTTGTTACAATTCAGATTTTCTCTGCTCTAATTAATTCATAAAAAGCGTCTGTAAAAGCACAGATTGTATTAATCTTTTAATTATTTTAAAAAAAAATATTATTCATGCTTTTATCTGACTGTAGGTGAGAATTCTGGCGTCATATTAAACTCTAATTCCATTATCTATCCTGTATCAATTTCAGCAGCAAAATAATAACATAAAATCTATTATTGTAAAAACACCAATTGAGAAGTACAAGGGAAAAACCACTTGATTTCGTAGAAGGCTTTCCTCAATAGGCCTCTTAGGCAATGATAGCGATAAATTGCCTAAACTGGTACGAACAAACCGGTTACTCGCTTTGTTTTTCTTTCGCGTAAACCCTGGTTCCCGCCAGAGATCAGTGTTGACGAGTAACACGTTTGTACCGCGTATGAAGAACAGAAATAAAAACCAGTTTAATGTCGCCAATGTCCGCCAAGCAGACACATAAGGTAATACTTCTAAAAAAATCAAGTGGTTCTTCCCATGTACTCTTCAAATGATTTATGAGTTACTATTCTTAACTTGAAAGTTGTAGCCGGAAAGTTCAGATTTTTTAAAGTACTTGCAGGTTTTAAGCTTTCAGAGGAACAGGGAAATTAACGTTCAATAAGGGAACTGGTGAACGTTAAAATTATTTGTATTCAACACAACTTTACACCGCCTTAAACCAGCTCATTACTATAATAAATTCTCCATTATAAAAAACTTATTATTTTTTAAATATATGTGTTAAGTGTCACAAGCAAGAAACATTATGGTTCATGAATATACTAACATTTGTTTATGATGTCATATAGTTCAAATAAACTTACCTTACAAATAGGTAAAATGTATACATAATCAAAATCGAACACTAATTATATAGCTTATAAATAAAAGTTTTGTAATTAATTGAATTAATTTGTACTTGCAATTAATTAAAGTTCCCCCAATGATCTGGATCCCGCACCAACTCATATTCGCCGCTCTGGGAGACACAGTCGCTCTTGACTGTTACACAGAGGCCTTTCCGATGTCCATCAATTACTGGACAAAGGCCGAATCCTGCAGCATTTTGCAACCAGATGAGAAATTCAAAGTCAGCATTTCGGACAACATCTACCAGGTCGGCATGAAACTGGTCATCGCCGGCGTCGGGTCTGGCGACTTTGGGAGCTACAAATGTATCGCCAAGAACTCGCTTGGGTCCACTGAAGGTGTTATACGACTCTATGGTAAGTAGTAGTTAGGTGTATGTATTAACCTCATGTACAAATAAATATGCTTGAATTTTAGTGATTTGTCTTTGAATATTTTAATGTTAGCTATTGTACTTAATTAGAATATAAAATGGTGGACAATAGTTGAGAACTTTATGTCCAAATTAGAATTATTTTTAAAATTAATTTTTAAAAAAAAATGTTTTTTTTTCTTTCTACTTGTAATTACTAAATTGCACTGACTTACAATGACATTTTGTTGAATGAATAGGTTTCATTTTGTATAGTCTTTAATGTGTTGAAACTGCTATTGCATTAATAAAGCCCTTTACCATATGTTTTTCCTCACACGAACAAAGAAATCTAAGTGGTAATTATAAGTACCGTCAGGGCATCCCAAATTGGCGCAGAATAACCAAAATAAACGTTTCCGTAATAATTTACTTTACCTTTATGGAATATAATGAGCTAAAACCGAACACGTCGAACAAAAAGTTCCATCTACAACTGTTTTCTCCAAATTAAACAATGGAAATTGAGAATCGGCTGTTTAAGTAGTACTTATAAGTACCGTCAACATATAAACCGAATGACCATTCTAGAATTCAAAACTATTAGTAAGGCGCTGATAATTTCAGTATACATTTTCTAGTGCCTAGACTGAAAAAACCTTATTTTTTTTAATAATTCACTGATATATAATAGTATCACGTTATGTATGTAAGATATATATATAATAAAACTGAAACTTAAAACGTATAAATATTTTACCTCTTGAGAGATACACAAGATGTATACTCGTCACCTGACAGCCAGAATTTATAGCAACACACAGTTTAATATCATATAGTTTTTCAAAATTTTAACATTTGAAGTATTGATCAGTCATATATAATCATCCGATATAGATACAGCAAAACAAATTTTTAAAATTTTATCTTTTAAAAATTGCATTATTTAAAATTTAAATTTTTATTCCTCTGAATTGCAAGCAGTTACACTTCAAGTCAATTTGCTTATCTCTTAAGGGATTAAAACATTAAATAAAAAAATAGAGTTTGATTTACTTTGATGACAGAAATTCATCGTAAAATTTTTAAAGTTGTTTAGAGATTGGTGGATGTGCCAGTTTGAAATGAATTGTAATTTTCAATTCGAGGTTCACTATTTCAAGGCTATTCATTATTACATTAATGTAATACATGGTAGACATACACAGTAGTTGTAATGCTTATTACCAAAATCTTATGTTGCATTTCCGTTGCTGCCTACTATGCAATAGAGGCTGTTCTTTTAACAATGCACCGACCATTATAAATAATTTAAAATATAATTTTGCTAAAGCTCAACCATGAAGAGATAAGATATAAATTCCATATGTAAAACTGTACATCAATGCCTAGTACAGGCGAAAGTACGAAATAAATATTTAAAATATCAACTAATAAATGTTTCACGTGGTCTACTTTAAATATTTCAATCGATTTCTCAAGTCTCAGAATTCTTCGAAAGGGGATAAAATATGCATATCGTTATTTTTTTCTTTGAGTAAATTAAGTAAGTATTCCCTTCTTTCGGTAAATTTGTACGATAAGTAAACGTGTTTGCTTTTTTAAAACTGATTAATGATACTCAATTAAATTATCTACATTTAAATAACATTAATTTTGCTCATTTATTTTCAGAAGACAGCAGCTAAAATACACTTAGTTATTTAATTAGTTAAAAATTGTATTATCGGTTGTTAAAAAATTATATTCAGCATCATTCTTGTAGGTAGAAAATAAAATAATAATACTTGTTTATTTTATTATCAACATTATGTAATTTGAAGCAAACATAATATCATCGTTCACCTGCACTTAATTAACTGACTTATGAGGCAAATCATAAAATATTCAACAACTTAATTTTTTCTTCCGATACATTAAACGAACACAATTCAAATCGAGCTTGAAACCTCTCAATAATTGGTTTATTTGATGAGAAAATATGGATTTTTTTCTCATTTTCCGATCTTTTTATGAGTTTCTTTTGTTTCTTTTTCGCGTCCAGCTCCTATGTCTCTTTTTTGCGAAAACTTAAAAGGTAGTTCCACTATAGCATCAATTTGAAATCTCGATTTGAAACTGATTGCCAGATTTTGTGCAAATATATTTTTGGGTCAAAACTATATTAATAATTCTATTTAATGGTATGAATTTTCGTTTTAACGAAATTATGTAGGGGAGACCGGGTCTAGTTGATACAGGGTCAAGTTGATACAGTCAAAATAACTCAAAATGCGCAGACGCAATTAAGTGGGTACTCACTTGACTGGACGGCCGGTCCGTCCTCAGCAAACACGCGTGAGCACTTAGAGTAGGTTGCTTTGTTCTATGAGTTGTGAATTAAACACTGGTTTTAAGCTTTAAAAGTAAATTTTTACCCCTGTATTTGAAGTGTTATTGAAAGTTTACTTGTTGGTGGATTGTGTTATCAATAGCATCACATCGTTACATGCTATAAAGGTAAGAATGTAACCTAGTAGACCTTATTCTAGCTGTTATTGGTTTCATGTATTTTGTGGTTTAATGTAATAGCGACGGTTGGGTCAAGTTGATACGCTTCTTTCGGGTCAAGTTGATACGGTGTATCAACTTAACCCACACGAATTTTCATGTGTTGCATTTATTTATAGATACCAAGAAACTACAAGAGGCGAAATACCAATTGATATTTTTGGAAGAGCTTATGAAGAGATTATAAATGGCAGAATGTCTATTAGGGAAGCGGCCAAAATCTTTAATATAGACACAATGGCTCTTTACAGGTTCAAGACAAAAAAGGAAAATAAAAACTTGAAATGCCAGAGGCTACTGACGAGGTTGTCAAAATGGGTTATGCTAAACATCCACAAATATTGACTGACGAACTTGAGGAGGAGCTTAGCAGATATGTTTTGGCAAGAAACTAAAAGTTAAAATTGTTTAAATCGCTAGGGGGTAATATTATCAAGAATGGAATAACAGAAAAGAACAGAAAACAAAGAACAGAAAACCTGACAAAAGAAGTTAAAAATAAAAAAAAGAGAAGAACGAAGAAAAATTGAAAAAGAAGAATCGTACTCTGATGAAGGTACGGTTATGGTGCTTTTTATTTGGTGTACTTCAAAACATATTCAACGTCAAAGTCTGGCCAGGACTGGATACAATGCATATGCTGTAAGAAGTGGGCACACATCGCATGTGCTAAAGACAATCCATTTTACACGTGTTTCAGTTGTCAATCAGATCCCAATTTCTCACACTCGGAGTAATCAGTTACAATCAATGTAGGCCCTATCATGTAAAACTTTGTATCATATAAAGTTAAGAACCTATTTATATTGTAAAATAAAACACTTTTTTGTAATTACTGTATTTTTTATTAGATATATTTAAATATTTCCTAGCACCGTCTCAGCTTACTCATATGCGTATCAACTTGACCCAATGCCGTATCAACTTGACCCAGATCGGGTTAAGTTGATACACATTGCAACATTTAAAAAAAAAAACATTTTTTGTCAGTGAAAATTCAATTCTTTTTAGATTATAAAAATATCAGGCGTTAGCCAAACAGTTATAGTTACTAACTACACTTAGTTTGTTTCAAAATATTGACCGAAAAAAATTACAAAAATCAGAAAGTAAAAAGTGTAGCAACTGGACCCGGTCTCCCCTATTGCTTACATTATAAATTGGTATCTACGTTGTTTTGATGAACACGTTTATTGTAATGGTCACCCTAACAGCCAGGTTTGTCAAAGTTACGTCGCTGCAACGTAATTTTATGTCACTCTAGGTCACAGTCGCAATGTGACAAGTATATGACATCACAGTGATATCGTGTAAGTCGCAGTCACAATGTAACTGGTGTGCGATATCAAAGGGGTGTCACCATGCGATCTTGCAGTGACATCATATTGTGACTTGTATGTGATATCGCAGTGATGTCATCTAAATCCCAGTCACAATGGGGATATCCCACAGATGTCGCGATTTGCTATTGTAGTGACATTACATTGTGACATGTATGTGATAACACAGCGATGTCGCTTTAATCCCCATCACAATGTGACTTTACGTGATATTCCAGTGATATCACAATGTGATATTGCAATGGCATTGTGTTGTGACTTGTATGTGATATCCTATTTTTGTCCTATTCCAACATGGCTGCAATATGATCTTGTGACAAAATTCCCTAGTCCCAATGTGACAAGCCTGTGATCCCGTGCGATGCAGCAGAGCAGCAAGCAACACAGTTTTCAAAGCAAAAACTGTTTATTAAAATGAAGGAAGGGAATAGAAAAAGCAGCAGTTTTATGAAACAAAGTTGTTTCTAATCTGTATCTTATTTTGCTACATATCCGTTTTTTAAGCTTCAAATAACGAAGGAACTAAAAGAACTACTTTCTTGTTGAAAGTAAAGGGGCAGCTATTCGCGCAGTGATACTTATCTAACTTCTGGCTTCCCTTCCATCGAAAAGAACCAAGATGGCGATAGGCTACGATAGGCTCTAATCGAGTGTTTAAAGGTAATCTAATCTTATAACGAAAAGAAAGCTTCCTCATGCCTCTGTTTTTGTTATAAAGTACTATCAATTTCTAAGTTGTAGCATGCATTGTTTTCAAAGAAGATGTTTTTAAGCTACTTTTTATCATGTCAGAGTTATTCTGTGTCGCCCTCGTGAGAAATTTGTTTTAGATCCCATAAAGTCCCAATGTGACATTGCTGTTACATGTTCTACACTAAATCATATACTCGTCGCGAAAATCACTTAAGTCACATACAAGTTACAATGCGACATTGCTGTGCTATCAAGTTCGTCGCGAAAGTCATCTAGGTTACGTATAAGTCGCAATGCGACATTGCTGCAATATTATTTTCATCACTAAATCACATGCTGATCGCTGAAGTCAGTTATGCCACATACAAGTCATAATGCGACATTTCTGCAATATTATGTTCATCACCAAATCACATACTGGTCGCAGGCGTCGGTTATGTCACATGCAAGTCAAAATGCGATATTGCTGAAATATTATGTTAATCACTAAATCACATACTGGTCGCAGGTGTCAGTTACGTCGCATACAAGTCACAATGCGACATTTCTGCAATATTATGTTCATCACCAAATCACATACTGGTCGCAGGCGTCGGTTATGTCACATGCAAGTCAAAATGCGATATTGCTGAAATATTATGTTAATCACTAAATCACATACTGGTCGCAGGTGTCAGTTACGTCGCATACAAGTCACAATGCGACATTGCTGCAATATTATGCTCATCACTAAATCACATACTGGTCGCAGGCGTCGGTTATGTCACATGCAAGTCAAAATGCGACATTGCTGCAATATTATGTTCATCACTAAATCACATACTGGTCGCAGAAGTCGGTTATGTCACAATCAAGTCAAAATGCGACATTGCTGCGATATCTGCGATATCCATGTTACGTAGCAGTTACGTAACAAAAGCGGACATTCAACTTCTATGTGACAAAAAAGTGACTTTAAATGTGACATCGCAGCGATCTTAGTGACTTGTATGTGATATCGCTTTTCGTCGCATACTTGTCACATGGCTGTTAGGGCACCAATTTAGCCCTTTGTTCAAAATAAAAATTTTAAAAAAACTATAAGCGAACAAAAATATCTCTCACTATTACTATTCTTTTAAACTGAATGTAGTTTAAAATACAAGTATTTAATTTGATTTCAGTGCAATGATATTTTTAATAAGGATATCACCTCAATATTTGTAGTAGAAGTAAGCCATGCGATTTATGTACAATAAAAACAATGGTTATATATGTTAACAAAGTTTAAACAATGAATATTTCAGTCCTAAAATTTAGTACAACCGGTTTTAAGTTAACGGACTTTTCAAACCGATATTTTCTTTTAAAGAATGTTACTGATAATATTACAGTAAACATCCCTAACATCTATAAACATTCGTCTCAATGTGAGTTTGAACCCACCAACTTTGGTACCGACAAAATGTCTTGTAGTAAGAGCCTTACAGTAGGATACGCTTTATAAATCCTTATAAGATACTCTAGTGGGATTAAACATTAAGCTAGATGTTCAGATGTTCTCATTTGTAAGCACTTCATTTCATCGACCTCCTTTAATCCAATACATTGTTTTATTGCTTTTTTCATTAACAGAAGCCAAAGTTTCGGTACAAAACAAAAAAGTGCAAGACGAAGGAGAAATGGGTAAGACAGATAACTTCTTCAATTTATGTCACCTTTGTTGCTTATCTTTTTTATGTGTATATTTTTTATATCCATATCAAATGTCCTTTTAATTAAATGATTAAACATACAATTAGAAATGAATTATCTTTAAGTGGTTGTTTTTAAGAAAGTTTTCATTGTTTTTTAACTTTTCGAAGATGGGCATAATGAATGACATTATTAAAAAAAAAAAGAGACAAAATATAATGAGTCATCGTTAAATTCTGAATAAAAATGTAGTAAGTAACAAGATAGGACAGTTAATTTTGACGCATTTTGTTTGTAATTTACTAATGTCTGGCACTTCATTCATTAACCAAATAGGCATATCTACGAATTCGAACATACAGATACTTTTTCAATATATCCAAATTATCTTTAAAAAGCCTTGTTTGGATAAAAACCGAAAACAATCAGTTGCCGGATTTCACTATTTAAAATACACAATTATTCCTGTTTCCAAAAGACTTTTGCAGTCAAAATATTAGTAGTTTAGAAGATCTTTGTTTCACTTTCAAAAGGTAAACTTTAGCATAAAAGCAAAATAAGATTTTATTTTAAAAGAATCATATATGGTAATTTTTTTTGAGAAATATGTATGTATGGTATCCATTTGATAGATATACATAAATATATATACTGGTTGTCATAATTAACTGGCAATATTCAGGGCTTTGTACCAGGTGAACGAATGAACCTATGCAAAATTAAAATTAAAACATCAAAAACTCAGATGTTTGATTCCAAAATTATTATTCACGACTTTTCTTTCAAATTATTCAAATTCAAATCAGTAATATTGATATATAAATATTCCTAAAATGTATATAACCCTTT
This sequence comes from Hylyphantes graminicola, assembly GCA_023701765.1. Classification (NCBI taxonomy): domain Eukaryota; kingdom Metazoa; phylum Arthropoda; class Arachnida; order Araneae; family Linyphiidae; genus Hylyphantes; species Hylyphantes graminicola. Next base: position 49,822,942 of record CM043113.1, read on the forward strand.
AACTATAAATGTATCCCATTTTATAGTTAAAGGGAATTCTGGCACCACTTACAGAGAAACTTATGAAGAAGTTCGGGTCAAAGGTAAATGTAGGTGTTCTTTTTTGCACAATGTAATATTCCATCAATTTCTATTTTTTTTTCAATAACATATCCTTCCATATTTTGTTTAAATTGTTTCAAACTATATTTAACATAACTATTTGTGTTTGCTACAAAACAATTTTATATTTCAGATTCTTTTAATTGCTAGATCGCGGTGAAATTTTTAGAACTTATAGAAAAATCAGAAATATATTTATATCACTGAGAGATAAACTTTACTTTTGCATGCACGTAGTTAGTCAATTTACTAAAATATTATAGATCATTCTTCATCTTAAAAAAGTACTTTTTCTTGAGTATTCAAAAATATTAATTTCAAGGTGAATACAAAATTATATTGACTCAAACGCCAAAAAAATAATATTACAATACATTTTATTCTATAATTTTATTGTAACATAAAAATTTATTTTAACGTACAATTCTATTTTAACACATCATTACAAAAAATACATCTGACTTCTTACTCTACAACCTACCCAAAGTATACACAAGCCCTCATTAAAATTTCCCAAGAAATAAGGCACACATAGAAACCTCCTTAAAGAGTGCCCCAAAAGTGTGCTTTGCCTCTTCTACTCTGCATCTTGAGGACTGCAACTAGTGGAATAATAATTCTTGGTTTCCACTCCAGATGCCAGTTATGAATTAACGAGGAACACCAACACCAAGGAGAGCCGACTTCCGCAGAGTGCGCACCTGGAGCGACAGAGAATTTCGAGTGAGTAATTACTCCTACCTCTTCGTGTACCAACTTTGGTACTAGAGGGTTGGAGTAGAAGGTTAATTGTGGTACAATCGCACATAGTTAGAAGTGGCACATAGTTAAAAAAAATTTGGGGTTGCACAGTTATCCTTAAAACTTTCTAGCTGCCGCCACTCACAATGTGGTACAACCCAACACAAAAAAAAAAAAAATGCAGATTGCATTCGAGGGCTGATTTACAACTTTTGAACAGCTAACTAAACCAAACCATACCGAATGGATAGTGTGGTGTCAAAAAGCTTATTTTGGGCTTAGATTAGTTGAGTCATACGCGTTTATCTTTACATTCTGAGCATTTCTTGAACTAATCAAACAGAAAAGCAAAAAAAGTTTTTATTTTTAATTAAAAATTTATCTAAATAGTATTTATAAGTCTTTCTTTTTTTATTTCCAGAGTTGCATTTAAACATGTTTATGTTTCATTGAAAATTGCCTTTATAAAAATATTATCAAATTGACTATCATCTATGAATTCTAATATCATACTTACAAAACATACCGACTTAATTAACAATTAAGGGTTAACAATAATTGGATATCAATGTGTTTTGCAATGATTTTGTCCACACCATTTCAATTCAATTTATTTCGCATCATATTTTACGTGAAAACGCGTAGTAGTTGATAAAATTACGTTCTAGTTGACATAAATGAAAAAAGCATTCGAATTTTTATGAAGTAACTGATATCAAAATAAAATGAGCATGATGTTAAATCCTTTAATATTAATTAAATTATTAACTTATTTTAAAATATCCAGTTAGAATTGCACAAAGAAATTTAATAGAAATCCAATTTAGTTTTAACATAAAAATTATCTTTTTATCTACTGAATGTCAGAATGGAAAAAAATGTCTGGTGACAAATTCTAAAGAATTTTTAAATGTTAGTTATTTTCTCCCACCCTACAATTTATTCCAAAACATAAATGCACACAATCAAAAACTGTCTTAACTCTATTCATCATCGACAAAAAAAAATATCCAAAACAACTTCATTCAAAGCAAAGCCCACAATGATCACGTACTACACACACCTTATTGTACCACAAAAGTATGTTAGCACAAACCAAACTCAAGTCTATTCCTTACTTAACCCATTTTAATTCTCATAATCATATATTCCTAAAACAGAAAATAACGAATATTTTATATTCAAAATGAATTATGTCAAAAATGGACTTGGGTTATTTTTTCCTCACACCCACGGATCTCGAGGACAAACGTCCCGCGTCATATCTCACAATCTCAAAAGACCGCCCTAACACGTCCTAGTGCGGAGTTGAAACTCTATGCCTCACTCTCCATTAAAATAGATCCTATTCACGGGGCTTTCAAACACTCTAGGACGGCACACAGGAGACATTTTCTTAAGGCTCTTCCTCACATTGAATTCCAGCGGAGTGACTTATTGTATATTCCTCACATGTCGCCTAAATATGTGAAAGGAAATATTGTCGTGTTTCCAACACCTGCTTTTAAGATATTAGAGTTGTAACACTGTTTACGTTGAAAGGTAATGGTTCTATCATTGAGTTGGCATTGAAAATTCTGCCGATGTAGGTAGGTTATTCCGTTGTTGTTTCCAGGGAAATACGGTGTTCATATTTTTCTTTTTAGCATATATTACCTAATTTTGAAGCTAAGAAAACCTTAACGTGTGATTTCCCAGAATAAATTTATAAAAAGTATTAATTTCATCGGTATTTTAAATCACGGAGCCTTTTTGAACGTTTAATACTTGTTTAAAAAAAGTGTATTTCCCCCCCCCAAAGGTAGTAAAAAGTGACAAATCAAAACAGATTGAATTATTTGTAATTGGAAGGATACGATTCAAATTAATCTAATACAAACTAAACTAAACCCCTCGGCGCAACAGCCCATTACTGGGCCAAGGCCTGCCGTTCCCATTTCAGCTTTCGTGACCTAGGGCTCTGGGGTGCTTGGAATAATTCCCGGTAAGGTGGTCAGCCTCAAGCAATTTTTAACAAAGTGTGTCTTTTGCAGAAATAAGAACTATTATTAACTTATAATTAACTTGAAAATGATAATTGCTCAAAATGAAGATATAGATTTTCTTTACCACTTTTTAACCAGAAATGATTCCCGACCGAAATTAATTGACTACAGATTAGTACTATTTCAGAAAATTATGGTCCATTTTGATGGATCTTAACTAAAAAATGCAATCCTTTACACTTTATCTCGATGAAAAAGTATAAATAAAGAACAACTATTTACTGGAAAAAAACTATGTATTCCGCATCGCCGCCTCATCCTAAAAACGATATTCTCTCTCTTGTGCAGATTTCATAACGTCCCTGGAATCCGGGGGCCCCAGGGAGCTAGGCCCCATCCGGCTTTTCATCGCCGCCATTTGGATCTGTCACTTGCTCGCCTCCAAAGTGATGACTCCAAAGTGAGGATCACCGCACTTGGAACCGCGAGGCTTTAGCTCCCAAAAGTGACACGCGGCACTCTCACTAATATGCTCCGTACTGTTGTCGTATCTTTTCGGAGTAAACACTGATATTGTCAAGGTAGTCGTCTTTTTTTTCCTTTGAAGATCTTATAAATTGAGATTGTGAAGTAGTTATTGTTTAGTTAGAAGTGTTATTGGCTCAATACAGTATCACTCTGATTATCCGACTTTTGGAATACCCGAAATTATTCGGCTACATATACTTAGCCTTAGGAGGAGACTGGGGCTAGATTTTGAAGAGACAAGTTTTCCACCCACCTTCATTTTGAAAATAGACCTATAAACGACGCCTGCTGTTAAATTGACAAAAGTATCAATCCTGCATAGATTATTTGATACGATAATTAATTGAATAAAATCTGTCTGTTGCAAAAGGATATCAAAGGTTGACATGTAGTCGAAAATCCATATTTGTTAAATTTCAATTGTGAGTAATTTCAGGTCTTTATTTGAAACTTAAAACATAGTTTCTAGCATTAAACTGATTGTTAAAATATAGTAAGTGCGAAAGTTGACGTTTTTTAAATACAGCAACTTATTTATTTTTGAAGTCATTTACCCGGCTTCTTGTTTAAGTAAGTGTCACAGTTGAAATACGGCGAACAGGATGAATTTTCTAAAACAAATTTGGACGCCGCATTCCAACACTGTTCTATTTCAAATACTAGTATCGTCTACTAAATCATCTAGACTAAGAGCGTTAAAATGCTGATTTAAATTAGCAATCAATCGTCAAATTAAGTAGTAATTAAAAAAAATGTGATGTTGCTGATTTGAAATCTTGATCGTCATGTGTAAAAAGAAGACAAATGTAAAAGAATACTCATGCACAATTGAAAAAATAAACCTGGCACGCACTAGTTTCCAATCAGGGTAGGTTTTGATGTTAGTAAAGCCCACTGAATTTGAAACGAATTCAGAGTTCATTTCAGGATCTCGAAAAACTTGCCCCTGCAAATGAGGCACAGATTCAAGCCTCGAATTCTTAGGTTTATCAGTTGCTGTCAAAAATTACTTACTCATCTTTACTAGAAAAAACATTTGCGCTATTTGTAGATAAAAGTATCAGGAATACTTTCATATTATGTTTTTTTTATTAATTTTCAAAATAAAGTTAAAATAACAAATAATCAAAATTAAAAAAAAGGTGAAAAGCTATATACCAGTCCCCTATAAACTTATCATGAAAAACTGTTGAATTTTCACTTAATTGAGAGCTCTCTGTCATTTAAAATAGTTTTTTACCTCGCATCGCTCCACTTAATGCATTAGTTAATTAAATTTGTTTGAAAAAAATATCTGCTTATCTTATTTTGTATTTGTATTTTACGAAGTGTTAACTGCTTCCTACTGACTCGGATAATTGGAGTTTTGCTATATATTGAGTATTATTTTTATGGGACTTAGTATGACTTGAGTGGGGTGACCCATCACATCCCAGCACTGCGACCACTATTTTATTGGAGGAGTATCATTGTTAGTATAGATAGTAGATGTAAAGATCTGGATGTCTGGGAATAAAAAGAAAATATTATAATTTTAACGCTCATTAATCATCAGAAAATTATGAATCTCCCCAAAATGCATAAACTTCAAAAATTAAAAACAATTCCTCAAAAATTATTAGATTACTATTATTCAATTCTTCTAAAACTGATTACTCCTGGGAAAGAAATAGTGCCCATGTGAGAAACGAAATTATATGAGGTTTCAAATCCAAAAGTGACAAGGCACCGTCACTAATATCCGCATACCCCTAACTATCGCCGTATCTTTTTGGAGTAAATATCAGATGTCAATCAGGTTTTATTTTTGTTATTTTATTGAGATATCCCCATATTGATAGTATGGAGAGAGTTCATTATTGTTTACTTTAAGATACTTATAGTTAAATATATGAAGTGTTAATGTATTTGCCGTTTTGTATCATCAAATATAAAACCTATATGACAAGTAATACTTATAATAAAGTTACAATGAAATATGCTTTGATACAATTCAAATATTTCCTAGCATTTTTTAATATGTGTTTTAGTTTTATTTCACTAAATGTGAAATACTGTGATGATTAAGTTAGAATTTCCGAAATCGGGATTAAATTGAAAAACCTTTTCAAAAACTTCAGAAAATTGTCACTCTCTCTGATGCCATTCTTTCCAACGTATAATCGTATTGTTGTGATTATTACATGTTGACAGTCAAGTTGTATTTTTCAAATTTTTTATTTTATTAATTATTTATTTATTTTAAAATTATAGTCGTGGAGCGCCCTAACCTTTATGAAAAACGAATTGAAAATAAAATAGTTATTATGTGTCGTATATATATATATTGAATGTCATGGAAATGTAACAGTAACAAATATAATTTTTTCTAATTATTTTTATTGCAACTTTTATTTTGGCAAACTATCATATTTTAAGGTTATATATTTGTAATTTAAAGTCGTATTATTCCTCAATAAAAAGTAATTGTTCAAACAAGTTAGTTTTTTATTACGATATAAGTTACAAATTATATTTAATGTCCTTATTGTAAAATTAAAGTTAAAATAAATTGTGGATTTTTAAATACCTTAAAATATTAAAAAATAAAGTACTGAACAGAAATTATATTTGCAATGCACAACTATAGAAAATTGTGCTGGTTTAGAATATTCTTACGTTTTGCTATATAAGGTTTATACACATTCTTCATGTGATTTGCACATAAATATGTCTAGTTACCACGAATCAAATTTAGATTTCAAGTCACTTTGCCATAGTTTACTTAGAACTTACTTAGAAAAACTGTTCAGCAAAAGGAATAGCCAGGACTTCACCAATATTTAAGTGTTAAAAAATGTATATACATAGCGTGCTAACTAGAAATATAAACTAATTCGTATTTAAGACAATTTAATCGTCTAGTTAATCAGTTCAACGTTTTTAATAGCTATTACATTATAAATTGTAATTATTTTAAATATACATGAAACTATGGATACCAAGAAACTATTGGCATGTACAATATCAATCATATTAACATTGTTTCTTTGAAATATGTTACATTTGCTTGTGTGAATAAGTTTAAATGTTGTACGTTGTCTAAATAAAATATTGTCTGTTTCTTGTATATTTTTTTTACTTAAGTACTACACCTTAGAATTTATTCTCATTTTATACATTGCAATTTGTCAAACAAAATTTGAAATTCTATCCCCAAATATGTCAAAGGAATCCTTACAAATTATTTTCGATTATATATTTAAGCTTGTGTTCTATTCATATTATGCAATCATTACAGTATTCAAGAACATTAAAATTAATTGGTAATTGTTCTTACAAAAATACGCACGCGAGATAATGTCGATGATTTGTAATATGTACCCTAATGTAATGCACCATATTTAAAAAATTACTTTAACATGCTGCTAAAATCATAAAAACCTCATAAATTCAAGCAAAACTTCCGAAACTAGTTGCGCTAGAAGTGAACATTTTGTTTGCTTTTTTAACATCGCAGCTCACATTCCTAGGCTATTTACAGCTACAGACTTTGATACGTGAAAACAGCAACCTGGCAGTAAGTGATTTTCCCTGCAATTATTTTTAATGGTATTCCATTAAAATCATTATGATAGTATCTGATGTTACATGGCACCCTTTCCGACTTTTTTTTTCTGAAACTACTTAATCCTAGTGCTGATACGATAGTTTTTTTTCTTTTAAAAATGGCTCTATCAGGTTGCAATTAATAACGTCACTCTTTCGTTACTTTTAAATTTTATATATAAAAAAATAGATCGCGTAATGAGAGTGCAGTTGGGAGGTTACTGGAAAAAGTTCATTGATTATATTTCTTCTCGAAGAGAAAATAGATTTTTTTTTATCTTACAAACTTTTGCATCTAATTATTCTGGATACTGAGGCTCTAATTATTCACGTCTTTTATCAAACATATCTCATTAGAATTAAAAAAGGAAACTTTTTTGAGTTTAGGCATAACTCTCGTTATCTTTACTTAAGGCATTTTTTTAACTAAACAAAAAGGATTTCTGGTATGGATTTAGTAGAAAAAAAATAATGATGACGATTTTCCCATTACAAATTTTGCTTAAAAAAATTTAACGATTTAATTACATGAAATTTATTTATTTTAAAGTAATTAAAATATAAGGCAATTCATAAAGTATTGTGACACATGATGTACTTAAAGAATTTTTTTAACCCTTTCATGTAATGCGTAAAATTGACTTCGCTAATATTTTATCATAATTTTAGTTTATCTCAATTTTTCATGTACGTTATACATTTTGTAAATTTGTTCATTAAGTATTATTAAAACTGTTACGATCCAAAAAAAAACTATTTTAAATATCCTATCTGAACTATATTTTAAATATACAGCAATTTATCTTTAATTTACAGAATAATCAACGAATAGCTAAGAATACACTTGTTTGAAATTTTGTTAAATTCTATAACAGTGTTTAAGTCTTACTAATTAAAACATAAGAGAAATGTACTAAAATACCAACATTTGTTCGAATAGGGTTAGATAACATTCTACCCAGCCTTTCATTAAGTAAACAAATAGTCTCTAGAGTTCGAGTTGAGATTGTAACGTAAGCAATTAATTTTAAAATGATTTGTCTTTTATATAAACTGACTAAAATGTAATAAGAATAATTTAAACAAATAACTAGATTCAAAACAACGTGTTTATAATCATTTTTTTAATATATAACTAAAACTACATGTAGCATAAATTTATTCCGATTCCATTTTTATTTTTCATTTTCATTCATTTGTGCAGATATTCTCTAAAAACCTATTTTCTCCGTCATTTGTATATTGCCGTTGAGAAGAAAATCCAATTTTTCTAACAATCCAGTTTGTTTTTGCTGAAGTAAACAAGCAAAAGGATTAACTACCTAAGTTTGAGAAGAAAATAAAAGAGTTAAAAAAACACCTCCAGGTGAAATAAGAGTCACGAAATAAATCATAAATGAACAACAACGATTCCCTATATATTTTCGTCTTCTGCTTTTTTTGTTCTCCACGCGAGTCGCTTAGCCGAGCGTAAGGCTTGATATCACGATTTTGCCAACTCGATGGGTTTGGGTTCGTGATGTTGGAGGAAATTGCCCGACTTTCCATCTGTTTGAAGAGACCAACTAGCAGAGATGTTGGAGATGAGACCAACATGTTGATTGCTGCTGCTGTTTAAGGTAGACGAATACCCAAAGTTCCAAAATGTTTAGGGGAGAGTGTTGTACCTTGGGACGCTTGTACCTTGGGACACTGACAATTTCTAAGAATCTATTGGCAATATTCATACATTGTTTATTTCAAATAGTAGCTTAAACCAACAGACATCATCATAATAAAATTTAACACTAGCATCATTGAATTGATGAAATGGTGACAAAAAATAATATTTCATTACCCCAAAGTAAATATTTTTCTCATTCTAATATAATTTTTTACCTTAGTACTCTTACAAAAAGTCAACTGCATTTTATTTTCTTCACAAAAGAGAAGATTTTAAAATATTTTGGTTATGAGAAAATAATGATAATACATTTGGATTGGCCACTACCTTGCTTTTATTTAAACCATGTAGTGTGTTGTACCTTGGGACAGTATTAATAATTTGATTAAATTCTTAATAATTTCGATAAATAAAAATATCTTTATTATTTATTTTAAGAGCAATTCCACAAAACATGTAAAATACAACTCAGCTTTGTTTTGGATATATTTTATAATGATTGAAGTTTGAAAATATAATTCTGGCAACACCCCATAAATCTATTTCCTTCCGTGTGATGAAATGTTCTAAAGAGCACATTTTCTGATGTATTTTGAAATAAAGTTTCTTTCCTGACACAAATTAGTTCAAGTGTATGACTATTGACTGAATTATAAAGCATGTCCCAAGGTACAACATCATGTTGTACCTTGGCACAGTTTATCCTCTCTACTTTAAATGAGTGGCAATTGTTTAATTTCAAGCTGCCAGAATTCAAAAAAATATATTATAGAGGAATATATTGGTGTGTTGAAATGCTGCTTTGAAATTTTTATTTTGACAATAATTATCGAAGAAAAAAATTAAAATGTAAAAATTGTCCCAAGGTACAACACTCTCCCACTATTACTTTAATCTTTTCCAAATTTGGCATAGTGATTTCAAATATAATGAAAAATGCTTTTGGGGAAATTTTTTTTTATTTAAATATAATTGATTTATTTTTAACGGTGTTTTTCAACTAAAAAAGGGGGTTTACGCCAGCACTTCTAGCATGAAAAGTTTTACATTAATTTACCTGAAATTTTTCACAGATGCTATTTCAATATATATCTGTGCCATGAACCTCTAACATCTGGTGTAAGGATACAAGTTTTTTTTTTTTAAAAATGTCCAAGTGTGAGTTAATCGAAAAAAATCCTTTTTTTGTGTGTGGTTAATTTATAACATTTTTCTTAATAACTATTTTTCTTGCAATTTGTATGTAACTCTAGAGGGTCATTGCTTGTATCAGTTCCAAACGAAGAATTTAACACATAATAAATGTTCATAGGATGAAAATTCAATGCGGTAGACTTGTTGGCGTAAACCTCTTTTTTAGTATAAAAACACCGTTTAAAATAAATAAATTATATTTAAATAAAAACAAAAGATTAAATAGTATTATTCATTATATTTGAAATCACTATGCCAAATTTGGAAACGGTTAAAGCAAAAGTAAAAATTTTAGAATTTTGGGAAATTTTGGGTATTCGCCTTAAGAGAGATGTTCGTCGCATCGACGTAATAAGGTAGTTGTGAAACCCTAATTTCTCACCAACAAAACGTACGTTAATTGAGGGGATTTTTTTTACAAGTTATGAAAATTGTAATATTAAAATAAAACAGAAAGGATAATGCATTTCGGTAAATAATTATGACTTAATAAAATTTAAACCCCTTGTACCTTATAATGTAGAATACTTTAATGTTTTAAAACCTAAAAATCAACATTTTAATAACAATGTGAATTTTTTGTTTCAAATGTATTTTGTTTTACTTTCATTACGATTTCATATCTGGGAGGAAAATGCTTAAATTGGAGAGAAAAATCTAAAAAAATAATTGAATTTAAAATCATAAGCATTAGGTTTTTGGGACAGACCATCTCTTTTATGTTCATTACATTACTCATCTAATTAGTTACAATTTCAAACTTTAAAGGGTGTGATCCCTGTGAGCCAAGCGTTGTATTTTAGACTTTTATCTTCTCAAAACGCTCTCCAACAATGACATCATGTTATTTACATAATTAATTGTAAAATCGGATAAAGGCTTTTACAGAGATATTTTATTTCAAATTTAACACTTTTTTACGAACAGTTTGAAAGATTCAATATGATCATTTAATCGAATTATTTCTAAGACCTTACACATGGAAATCCTTTATTCTAAGTCCAACGCTTTTTTTAAACAACTTACACCAAAACCGACCATAAGTTTGCAGTATACAAATGTTCTAGGGTAAATAGTTCTAGGGTAAATAGAATAAATAGTAATAGAATAAATAGTAAAAAGGGTAAATAGTTCTAGGGTAAATAGAATAAATAGTAATAGAATAAATAGTAAAAAGGGTAAATAGTTCTCATTTTTGAGTGCGAGAATCGAATACAAAAATGTATTTCACATTCAATAAACAAATTTATTTGTTATTTCAAGACATAAATTTATTATTTTTATTAGTTAAGCTTCAGTTAGAGTGTTATTTTAATTATTTTTTTCCTTCGATTTTGACGTAAAAGGGCGCACGAATATCAGGGTCGAAGGAGCTGCCAATAGGAGCAGGCGAAATTTCGGCGCCAGCAGCGTTGTTTACGCAGATTCTTCCGCCTAGTACATTTCTCTGCAGCAAACTTAAGCTCGGTTTTGTGTAAAATTACTTTGGTAAATAAAACAACACCTTATGACGGTTCATTCAAAAAATAATCTGTATTTAAAATTGTGTTCCACGTAGCAAATATCCTTCGTTGTGTTTCGTAAAAAAATTTTTAGCTGTATAAATCACAACTGTGTCTGGTTGACCATATTAAAGACGATAACAGCTTTCTGCCTTTTTATGAACAAGCAGTACGTGTAAAGCAGTATTTGAGTATTGCAAGATACAATTTAAAACTACAGAACACTAGAATAACAATACGTGTTCTTCAAAATAAACGCGTGCGTTACATCATAACAAACTAGAACTACAGACGAAATGAAGACGCAGAAATACAGAAATAAAGGATCAAAAAGTTTCGAGAGAGAGAGGAAAAGTTTTAGGTATTTTCTGGTTGCTTGGTCACTGGAACTTCCGATGTTTTTAACTCGTTCTCGGCAATCAGGGGGAAACATTGCCACAAAGATAAACGAAGCAAAAGAAGGAAGTAATCCGGATTATACAGACTCACAGTTAGTTCAAGAATTATTTCGCTTTGTTATTTTATTGGTGTTTTGTTGAGATGTCAAAAACACCGGGGTTAAAATCGCGTAGTTTCAGATTTCGGGAATCGAGAAAATTTTCTCTGATATCGCACTTTTTTTTTAGATTTCTGAAATTAAACAAAATAAACAATTAATATATAATGTAAGTAAAAATAATAAAATGTAAATCACTCATAATCAGATTTCTTATACAGTTTTAATGAAATAAAAGTTTTATGTTCAACTTGCTTTTTACTTACTCCCAGATTCCAAGTTACGTCGATATCCCTGAAAATGTAAATCTGTTCTCACCAGTCGTTATAAGTTCGCTGAGAAGTGTTTGGATGGATTTTAACTCTTGGATATAAAAAGCATATTTTCTATAATCGGACTTCTGCAAAATTAAATATTTAAAGATGGATATTGAACTTGCTAAATTTTGATAGCAATTAAATAATTTTGCACTGTATCGCTTAAAAATTTCAATTTTAATAATGAACAAAAATTAATTTCATTTAATTTTTAAAAGTAATACTTTAATAATAAGTTATCTTTGTATTTCTCAAAAAGAACTTTTCAGAATCATTGTAGGTGTATCAAATTAAAATTTATCAATTGGTTGGTTCATTTCGTTTGAGTATTGTGATATTTTTATAAAACGTTTAAAAGAGGATATCGTTAGTTTAAACAATGGTGACTGATTTTCCTATTCATTATATTACTTGTACAGTGCTTCAATATTAAAAAATATGAGATATCATTTATAGTCAAGCGCAAAGACAAAAATGGCTTCGATGAGATTGAATACATCACATATGATAAATTTACTTCAATTTCACTGAAACCCAAACAATTGAATTTTTTGTAAAGATCCCCTCTCAATGTATATATATTCGTTTAGCTATCCACACTTTTTTTCACACAAATTCCCAAGTCACAATATTGACAGAAGCGCTTGATTTATGGAGTCCTTTAAAAACAGTCATTTTGCTCAGGAAAACGGAGGGCATTTATGAAGTGAAACGCATTGTTACTTTTAGAGAAAAAAAGCGTAAAATTCCTTTAAAAAAACTTGATGTATGGCATCGGATTTCGAGGCTGGGTGATACTCCGGAAGTAATCATACAGTAGAAGTGGAAATGAGCGATAAAAGTATGAAACAAAGTTTCTAAAATTATTTTTAGGAACTTCAAATTATACAGTAGGAATTCACTTTGGTTTTTACATATATATTATTATGATTCATGAAATGGAAAAATGTACTAGGCGATGCAATTTTATTTGATATAATGCTTATATGATTTTGCAATGAATGAAAGTTGGTATTAATATTTGCCTTTTATCATATTTCTGATTTCTCAAAAATCATCACCGCATCATGAAATAACAAATCCTCAATAAGGTTTAAATTTCAGTATCAATCAAAAATATCTGTGTTTACAACATTTATAATTCAGAGAGATATTTTGAATTATATTTTGTCAGAAAAACTAGATATACTCTGTTTTACAATTACTGATTTTATTGTATCATAATACCTGCGAAATGTTCAAATAAGATTATTTTTGTGTACCAAGTCGTATTCAATCTGAAGTATTCTCTCACTACTGCTCTGTACCTTACTGTTCTAAATACTAACTATTATCCATTGGGAAAGAAAGACATTTTCTAAGATTATCTATCAAATGTTTGAACAAAAAAAAACAAATTATTAATCATTTGATAATGCGCTTTGTCCTCACTAACTGAGAGTATTTTTTATTATTGTCATGAAATTACAATATTGAAACAAGAAACAGCAAAATAAAAATTTACATCACTACCGATACTCACGGCATTTAATAACTGACTGCGCACACACGTTTAATAATAAAACTATTGTTACGGTAGTAGTCCTTGTTTATTAGCAACTAAAAAGTTATTATTAAATAAATATATCCTTATATTTATTACCATTTAAAACTCTTTTATAAAACCAGCATCAACAGCCATGTAAAACACCCAAGCTTCCTAGCATATTTGATTAAGATACTAAATAAATCAGCTCTCCTGACAGCCTAAAAGAGACAAATTCACGCTTGATCCCAAAAAGATGGAAATTTCGAGATAAAAGTATCCAATATCGTTCCTTGAAGCTGCATGGGGACCATTCATCATTCTACGCATATGCCCGGGATCGAACAAAAGTGACACTCGGAGACATGTCAGTGATTTCTGCAGATATAAATCAACGGTGCACGGCAGAGGGTCGTTCTGGCTCCCCAGTCACGCGTGGGGCAGAGGATCATGGAAAATTCCACGCCTAACTTCTAAGCCAGAGACCGTTTATGAATCTGCCTATTCTTTCATGAGGTAGAGGAATATATTGTTAGCCGGGCAGGTATTATCTGGGTCTAACTTAGGACTTCCGTGATAGATAGTATTCATTGATTCATTGTCAAACATTAAATAATATATAATTATTTATTTAAAATTGTAATTTAATAATAAATATTTTAATTAAATTTGATCCAATGTTGTTATAATGAATCCTCATTGTTATAATTAATCCTCATTGTTATAAATGAATCATCTAATAGAATAGTGAGTGTGTGATAGGTCAGTGACTTCTGCAGGTATAAATCAACGGTGCAAGGCACAGGGTCGTTCTGGCATGTATCGCTAGACATTGATTTATCAATTTTCAGTGGCTTAAAGACATTTATTCTTTTAGGAGTAAAATTGCATCAATGTAAATGAATCATCTGCTAGACCAAAAGTCAATATGGCATCATTAAGTGCCGAGAAACTGGAATATAGGAAGACAAAGTAAGACCAAGTTGCCATGGTGGTTTCAACAATTTCAACAATAACTTATTGTAAATATAATTATTAATAAGTAATTATAAGTTTGCAATATTTATTAGTTAATCTGTTTGTAGGTTGGTTATCTAAATTCGTTTAAAAATACCGCTCGAATACATGCTCCTGAACCATGTGCACACATTAAAAACTTAAGATTTATAAGGGTCGTTATGGCTCCTTCTACGTACACGTATTTGGCAGTTGTTAATTTAAAATTCCTCTTCTTATTTCTAAACCCGTGATATTAATCTCCTATTTCTCGAACAGGAATACAATAATATTTTCAGTTGAGTTAGCAAAAATATTTTTATTTTTTTAATATTTTGTTGAACTCTTTTACAAATATCGATCAGGCTACATACTAACTGATTATGCAATTAAATTTATTTTAAGAATAACTTAATGTAGTTTCAAATAAATTACAAATGAAACTGTATTTTTAATTATTAAACAGTATTATTCTTTTTAAAAAATCAGCAGAATAGTTTTGCAAACAAACAAGCTTCTTATGGGAATGTCTGATGTTTTTTGAACGGTCATCAAAACATACATTGATTCATCAAGTTTTTAAGATATTTTCTTTAAATACCGTTAAGCGCGTGATAAATTTGTGCTACTTGCCATGTTAGATTACATGGAGAAGCGTTGCTTTTCCATGAGCTTTAAGAACAAAAAACTAGGAATTTCCCTGGTGCATATTCATGCTTATACTTAACAAAAGGGAAATATCTCACTGAGCAAAGCGTGATTTAGCGCAATGAAGAATAAACGAACGAACGAAGATAGCGACGCGCTACACGAACAAGGGCCGCTTTCAACGACATTTCCCTGTTTTTTTTTGTTTTTTTTTCGTTTTTTTTCTTTTTTCAATTTTTTATTTGTGGTGCGATGTTTCAAATAACAGACGACGCAGTTTTTATATTCAGAAAATATAAAAGAGCCGAAAGACATTTCAAATACATTTCTAAGCTGACCACGTAGTCATGGAAAGACTGCTGGGAGTTTTAAAAAAAACTTAACTATGCGTGATATTTGCCGCGTAAGGAAATGCATTTTTTTTAATATCACTCTTTGTAATTCAAAAAAAGGAGAAAAAGTTAAAATAAATCTTTTCGGGAGTCTTCTTTCCCGAGGGAAACCGGATAACCAAAAAATTAATTTTCCCAGAAATATAAACTTTGAACAGTCGTAAAGCAACGCATTAAAAACGATAAATGGTGTTGAAAAAAACTGAAAGAGATTTCTTTGTAATGTTATTTTATTTAAATACGGACATGAATAGACTCCGATTTTTTCTAGGGGAAAACTATTCGAGATAGATTGCATATAATGAATTTTTTAAGTGATACCGAAGCATTATGATGTACTTATGAATGCATCGTGTACTTAATTCCATAGAGATTTCTAGAAAAAATATTTGGTAAATTTTAGAAAATCCATTATTCATTCTGTGAGTACATTGAATTTTAGCATATTTCACAGTAAAGTGTAAAGTTCTTTCATTGAATTAAAATTGCTATTTTTTTTTTTACTTTTTTATATAAATCTTTTATAAATATTTTTAAAATACAATTTTAATTATGAGTATAATGGGATTTCTGAAAAAAAAATTACCCTATAGTTAAAAAAATATATATTATGAGCTTGGAAATTCATAGAAAATCCAATTTCATGCTGAATTTATTACGGTAGTAAAACAACTGTACAGTGGTAAAAACACAGTGGGATATTTTTAATAAAAAAAAAACTAAAATATATTTACTAAAGTTTACATGTGCACTGTGCTCCTTAATTCCGCACCCTTAAACGAAAATAATAATTCTTATATTTGATAAGAGAAAAAAAAGTAATAAAATATAACTACATATTTTCATTTTACTTGTTTCTTTCACTGTTAAATGTTTAATACTGAAAGCACAAAAACTTTATATTTCGGTTGAATGAGGTAAATGTGTCCCTAGGGGACACTTTGGCCTAAGATTTTCAAACTAATAACTTCTCTCTAAATATTTTTTTAATGTGAGCCTTTGAGTTAGTGGAAACTCTATCTTGACCCCAATAAATAAAACACTATTCAATAAGAAAGTCCGTACTAGAGTTGTATGTTTTTTTGTTGTCAAATTAACCTTTTAAAGAGAAAAGTTTTGACGATAATTCCATTTCAATAAAAGTCAAATTCACTAATCTAATACTATCTACACTCCAATAATATCACCTTTATCATTTATTTTTGGATTTTTTAAGTATATTAAGAATACAGAAGAATACATTAAAATGCGCAGAATACAGCCAACATTCGCATAACTCACAGTTGACTGTCTGCAATTATGCTTATTCTTTGTGACTTTTATAGAATCTATTTTAACAACACTTGAAACATGACAAATGCAAAAAAAAGTCCGGAGTAGATGTGATTTCAAGAATGGCAATATTTAATATGATTTAATCATTAACTGTTAAATAGGTTCCCGTGACTTATTAGAAAAATTCGTTTTATGATTTTTTTTCCTTCAAGCTGAAGTCAAAGGAGAATATAGTGTACGAGAAACTTCTTGTTGACAGCTCTCATTTCCACAGTTATTCCGTCCGCATTTTTCTTTTAAGTATTGTTGGAATAAAGGTAAAATTAGGCTTGGGCGAAATATGTACCAATGAATGTAGACAGTATAGAGTTGTTTTTGCGGGCTTCATAAGTTTAGACTTATATTTTTACACTATTCTATATATAAACAGACCAGTTTAAAATATATTACATGGATGTGTGTGTAAAGACTCAGATAAATAGGCATTGAGGGATATATCCGTAACCTGTGTGTCAGGTTTTCTAGCATACTATTTCCAAAATTATAATTTTTACATCTTTACTAAAATTAAATATTTAAAGTTTGAAACAAGACATTTATACCCATCTTCTGCAGAAATAAAATTAAAAAACAATTTATAGAAATTGAAATTTTGTTTTCATAAGTGAGAGCAAGATAGCACTTCAACTAAACCGCATACACCTTAAAGAATTATTATAAATATATTCCTACCAATACAATCAACAGTTAAAATCCCTAAAAAAACCCTAAAAATCCAATAATGCTTCGATTAAATGCTAATGCAGCCGTTATTTATCTCCCCAATACACATCTCATCTCATTCTAAGAGCACCATTATCGTCTTTAGGAGCATTCCCGTAAAAGTACATCGGGGATCTACAAAAGAGGGCCAGCATCCAAACAGCAGAGTCGGGAGCCTCCTGGGCCTGTTTAGCGGGACCTCTTCTCATTTTCGCATCATCCATCTTCGCTTTACATCCATTAGCCCCAACTTGTTCTCCTAACAGTTTCTTTTGGGTCGTATATCTATTTAGTTCGGATAAAGGGGTTCGCTTTTGCTTCGGTAATTGAGCACCTATACAAAGTTAAAGAGCGCGTGAGTTGGTTTTCCATACGAATTGGGGAAATTTTGAGACTTTTTTTACTTTCAATTACCTATTATGAAATATAAGGAAATTTATTTCGATGGATGTCTAAAATTCAAAATGTAGATTTTGTGGTTTTTTATCTGTTTTGAATGGTGCTGATCAAGGGCTTTAAGTTTTCTTTATCAAAGGCTTTGGGCTGCGAAGCATATGTTCCTGTCAAGTGCTCAATATCAAGCAAGTAAACCAGGTTTTTCCATCCATGTATGTTTCTCATTTTATCGGATTACGTAAGGAGTTCAATTTTGCAGATTCAGGATTTTAAACCACGAGGACCTGCAACATAGCGGTGCGAAGCTCTACCGCATAAGCCAATAAGTCCTCACCCATGATATAATTAGTGTTGTACAGCGTTATATCAGCTTTATTCTTATTCCACTTGCATTTTGGAGAAGCTAAAACACTAGTACTCCCCCCCCCCCCTCTCGCAGACTCGGCACATTCCCCAGATCTGATGGCCACTTTTTGTGGCACTATCTAGGCTACTCTCGCTATCAATTTTGACGCACAGATTACAATGAGAGCTCTCTATAGATGTTAAAGTATGCCGAGATTTAATTTTGCCGAAAGAACCCAGGCCAAATTTGCCCTCTATTGATCTTTTACATGCCACATAATCATATGACATGCGTGCCCAGAATTTTCCCATCCAGAAAATCCGACGACTCAGCCGGGGCTCGAACCCACGATCTTTGGCTTACGAGGCGGGCACGTTTAACCTCTCAGAAACTAAGCCGCTAAAACACTAGTAATTAAAAAGCACATTATAAAGCAGTTTTATTTTATGGATATTAATATAAATGTAAGTATACTGAATTAACGTAATGTTCGATCTCATGTAGATAATTCTAAACCCTTAAAGTATTATTACAATAATACAGTTTTTTCGTTTTGTTGTAAACACTTACTATTGCGCTAAATATAATTTAATATCAAAAATTATCATGCTTTTATTGGAAATTTAAGCAATCGATATTTTTACCAACAATGAGCCAAATAATTAAAAGATAAAAAGAGAGATAAATTGCAGATTAAGTATTCATGTGGTGTTGTGTTATATTCAACATCTACCTTTATTGAAATCCCTTCAAAAGTATCGCTCTTTGGGATTTATCCGGGACATAATACATTTGATACTAATCTGACACCTAAATGCCACCACAAACACCCGTTTACTTAAATGTCAGAACAAACGACAAAACGCCAGGAAATTTCCCGCAAACGCATCTTCAAAAGCATCGAAAACTGGAGTTTTATCTCTGATCGGCTTTCTTGGTCTGAACGTAAAATACTGTTGACAGTTTTATGAACTTCATTGTTCTTTTTCGGATTCAGTAGGAAAATAATATCAACCTTTACAAGAAATATAGTCGATTTCGGGTAATAAAGTATACTTGCGGAAATATTTTTTATGTCGGCTTATTCGTATATTTGACATCGGGAAAACATTCATTGTGTTCAATTTTTTATCAAATGAGGTAGAGAGCGGTTTAGAAGTGCTTAAATTTCCTGTCACTTGCAATATCTCGACTTTTTCTGTTTCGTAAAAAAGTGAATAAGATTACGTGAAATGAATGTTGTTATATTTTTAAAATGGTTATCTTCAAAAATAAGCTTGTATTTTGATGGGATTTTTTTTTAGGTTGGAAAATCATAAAGATAGATTGTTATTTTCCAGGGAATAAATTTATTTTTTATACAGTTTGATTTGCATAGTTCTAAAGTAAGTAGTAGTATTTTGTGCATATCTACCAGTGTAAACGGAAAAGTGACGTATTTACATAAATATTTTTAAAATAGAATCGTCGTTTTGATTGTTTGATTGACAAAAATATACAGGTTTGTGTGGGTGATCAGAGACCCGCTTATAAACTTTCGTCAAGTAAGACAGACACAACACACACACATATATGCTGCCATCTATCGCGCGCCACCTCCACAATTTAAACATGTCCCTAAAGTGGAGGGAAATAGTCTCCAGGGACCTGTATCCGTGGGAAACTGCGCAAAGACAGCCCCCAGGACTTTCGGTCCAACATATTTAACGAACACGTACTCCGTATACACTTGATAAACACATCCATGCCTTAACGGGATTCGAACTCGGACCCAGAAGCTCCAAAGGCTAACACCTTAACCACTGCTTCGCCGGGTCAGCAGAATCGTCTGAAGCCTATGTGTCTTTTCATGAACATGAAAGTGACGGAATAGGATAACTATGGCTCATTTCTTTGACTTTAGTTTTTAGTATATCAAAGTTTGCTACACGTTGTGAGTGGCAACAGCTCAAATGGTATTGTTTTCATTTTTGGTCCTTCCGGGGTACATTAACATAAAAAATACAATATTTACTGAAAATACCTTGTTTGAAAATATTTTTTGTGCAGTGTGATCTTTGAAGTTCTAAAATAAGTATTAGTATTTTAGCTCATATCTACCAGTGTAAGCGGAAAAGTGGCGTATATTTAAAAAAATATATATATTTTTTAAAGAATCGTCTGAAGCTTATATATATTTTCATGGATATAAAAGTGATTGAATATTATAAAATATATGACTCAATTCTGTAAATTTAGCTTTTAGGCTCTCTGACCTTGCTTCGCGTTGTGAGTGGCAACAGCTCCAGTTGTATTGTTTTCATTTTTTGTCCTTCCGGGGTTAACTTTGTGTATAAAGTACAATATTTCTTGAAAATACCTTGTTGAAAACTTACCTTACTAAAAATAGTGCTGTGTACACTGTACAAACTTCTCATCCAATGGAACTGAAGTTTCGCTGTTCCTTGAATCACGTTAAATTGCTCCTCCGTAATTTCGCTTAAATTCTTTGAATACTACAAAATATCACATTAGCCGAAGTTTTATAACAATATTAAAGTGTTGTAATGTTTTGCTTATTTGCAATAAAAGTATTAAACACGTATTAGAGAAATTTACCATAAACTAACAGTCACCGAGAAATATTTATATTTGGATGTTACAAATATTATACTCAAAAATCTGAAAATTTTCCATCTTTTACTATAAAATATATATTATTACCGAAAATTAACCAGTGGCGCGTAAATTAAAGTGCTAACTGTTAAAAAATATCCCTACAAGATATTTTTACTACCAAGTTATACTATAAAATACCTCTAAACTCTCCCGATTTGATATTTATGAGATATCGTTTTTCAAGCATCATGTTGTAAATTTGATATCCCTTCTCATGGTTATTCTGATATAAAGTGTCATCACTCGTTTCAAAAGTTTTCATCCTTGGTTAAAATACTGTTAAATATTAATGGCTCGAGATTTTGAGAAGCGACGTGATTTATGGGCCAGTAAGTCTCTCTAAATTTATAAACTGGTTTTATAAATAATTTCGCAAACTATATTTTTATTGGTAAAGAATTTATGTACACTAAGTACATGAATTTTATCCATTTTTTCGACGAGTTTTTTAAGTCTTATCCTTTTTCATTAAAAAAATAGTAACGGATTATAGATGAGTGGTTAGAAAACATTTTTAAATCAATAACTAACGCATTTTTACCAATCCTGTCCTTGTATAGTTTATTTAGCTTAGTTTGAATCATCGTCGCACTAAAGCTGCAAGAGCGCTATTGGCCCCCCCGACGGGCGACGTATTTTACAAATACCAATATACTTTTAATTTCAAAATTAAGAACTTATAATACAACAGTTATTTATAATGCTACATTTACATTTAATTAATTTCATTTGTAGCGTGACTGAACATTTTAAATCTTGGTAAACGCTGGCAAAGAGAGTTAAATATATTCGTAAGGAAATAATGTGGTATAACCTTACTGAAGCTTTATGGATAAACGTTAAAACAAGTTTAATTATAGAGGAGTGGAGTTTATTATACAGCTTGTGACGTGTTTTATCCAGTAACATTTCATCAATTCATGGAGTAACCTTAGACATCAAATAAGGAGGAACACTCGTTATTTGTGTTTTAACTAAATAACCATATTGTTAAAGCTCTAGATTAGCGGTCGCCAGTCGCCAACTGGCGATTATTACATAGAAAGTGGCTACCTAAACATCAAACCCCAGTCGCCAAAAGTGGCGATCATAATTTTTCCTTTTTGTTCAACAAATTATTAATAGTGAAGCTGCATTTTTAAAATATTAATAATATAATGCTCCGATTTGATCCTGTCGGGAAGAAAGACTTGATGACAATTTTTGCTCATCAGCAGTGAAATTTTTCCATCATCTTTGGCCGGTGTTTTGTTTGACGTCACTGAGTCGGACTCCGTTTGACGTAAATGGAGCTGGGCGACGAAAATCTTAAATGCAAATTTGATTTTTAAATCTTGTTTTACGATCTCGGCAATTTACAGGTGATTGATTTGATCGACAATTTACAGGTGATTGATTTACAGCTGATTAAGATCTCAACTATTCATTTAAACAATTCTGATACGAGTAAATTTCATGAACAATCGGGGACCACGCGACGTCAAGAATTCTCCGAAATTATTGTGAACTTTATGTACAAAAATAATTTTCTCCTTTCAATAATGGCCAATCACACAATACTTATATATTTGGTTTGATCCTTTTTTTTTACTGTCAATCTTTTCATATCAAAAATGTATTTTACGGGCTGGGGAGCCCAGTCGGTTAAGCACTCGCTTAGCATGCGGAAGGTCCCAGGTTCGGGTCCGGGCATCGCCAAAATAGCTGCCGACCTATAAACGGCCCGTGCAGCCAAAAATGTCCGACGAATAATACCCCGTGTAAGGGAGTGCACGTTAAATATCCTTCAAAGTCCTAACGCTGCGTACGATGTCGCCCTTAACGGTTGCGTTGGGTGCCTATTCAGGTGTTGGCTCGTCACCTGACTGTGGTTCTAAAATACGACGCCCGTCGCCAATAGCCCTCGTGTAGCTCTAGTGCGACGATAATTCAAAACGAAACCAAAAATGTCTTTAATAACTTTTTTTGTGGAATCGCACTTTCTTTTTGTCGTATATACTTAAATTTAAAACTGGCTACTAAAAATCTAAATGTGGCTACCATTTTTTTTACTCTAGTAGCCACTGGCTACTTTTAAAAATTCCTAGTCTAGAGCATTACATATTGTATTATTACTTCTTAAAGCTGGATGCATGCTCCACCAGTTTTTTAAGTAATGCTAGGGAATATATTTTACAATTTCACAGAAAAGCTTTGATTGTATTTAAATACACAAACTAATTGAAATTGAATTGTTATTTAACGCTTATTTCATAAATTAACGAATTCATTTTCACTTTAAAAAAAAAACGGTTTTATAGCTGTAAACGATACCACAGCAAACAAACTGCACCCTATTCTTCTTAATAAACCTAATAAACAGGAAAACCTTTCGTTCGGATATACTGCTACCCACGCCATTTTTTACACCAATGCTGTTTAATTGATACATAAATCCCTGGCTTCATGAGTATTTACCTAAGTTCTTAGCAGACTGTAAATCCGCTGAGTCCTTTATTACGAAAAAATCCGATTTCTGATAGCAAAATAAATGCTACCATTCTCAAAAATGAATCGCTGGGATTTGATGCAGTTTTTTTCCATTGCTTTCTCGTGGTACGGCTGCTATCTTGATGGCAATATATTCCGTTTTGTTTTTCGAGACAAGGTAAGTCTCTAGACTTGGCGAAGCCAATCTTTTCAATAATTCGTTAGGTAGCAGAGTATCATGGAAATGTTTAGGGAGATTTTATGAGCTTTATAACTTGTTTATTTCTCGTTTATTTGGTTAGATTTATGATTGCTGTGTGGAAATGTGTTGATTATTATCTTTAAGAATAATGGATAAAGCTTAGTATTTTGCAAACTAAATCTGATGTGTAATTATAGGAGGCTTTAATGTTGTTTAATCACACTACTGAACAAGGTAAAGCTAATTGTTGCAAGAAAAAAGTATTTCATTTTTTTTAGAAGAATCTTCTGGGGTTTTGGGTACATTGCATTCCATCTTAATGTAGAGCAAAATCCAGTGTATCAAACAACTATCTATCTGTATTTAGCTAAAGATCAAATTTGAGTTCTTTGCATCAAAAAGTCAATTAAGTATAATACAGCTTTTTATTGTCTGCCATAAATTTAGTGCCATAAATTTAATATCCAGTGCCATAAATTTAATATCCATGCCGTATTATTAACACTATTCTCTTAGAGTCTTGAAATATACACTGAGCATTATATGTGATGCATTTATGTGAATTGTTTTACACAAAAAAGGGGCCAACTTCACATAAAAAATTTAATTTCAATTAATCCTGTAACTATAATGTTTAATGAAAGAACTTAAGAGAGCAACTTCTCTAGAGATTTGAACCCTTCTACACTTGTAGTGGTTCATGTCGTATTTAAAGTTTTAACTCGCAACTCTGCACTGCATAAGTAATAAACATATACTTACAAAAAATACACAGCAAAAATGCAAAAACTTAAAGGATCGAAAATGCGATTTACTTGAACATATGCATTTTCAAATAAGAATACTGAAATGGAATATACCGTATGAAAGTTTCCTAGAAAAATGTTTTGCATATCAAAATATAAATGCAAAAACACAACCCAAAATTCTTTTAATGTAACTTTACAATTTGTTTAATGATTATATTATTAGTTCTAATGTTGTGATATAACAACCAATATTGGTTGCAATGTTAAATTAAATTGTTCAATTTATTTTTTACGTATATTTTCTTAGAAATTACAATATATTATGGTCTTTCAAAACAGATAAAGCTATTATCTACCATAATTCAAGTTTTGAATATCATTTATAGGTTGTTGTCATTCAAAGAACGTACCAGATACATTAAGCATGCATGCATATGCCTAAAATGAGAATTGTATTTAAATTATAAGGCATATTTTAGAAAATATTCGTAGTTACGTCAGATTTTGAAAAACATTACTAAACAGCCTATATAACGCTATGCTTGTTTCATTAAACTTAAAATGCGGGGCACATGCTTTGGTATTGTTTTAGACATTCAATAAACAAATCGCATTAAAATTACCTAACCTTTTTACTCAAATCATCCATTTTCTAAACAAATAATTTGTGGAAATTATGGCACCTTTTAAAATGTTAACTTAATGGGTTCTATACTACTATTGTGCTCAAACACCCTTTTAACAATTTTTTGCAAGACTAATTTAATGCATCAATGACAAATAAAGTCTTTAATAAAGTATAATGTAGGTACCGAAACCGTCATGCTAAATTGGTAAATTTATGTGTCTAGACATATAATTTGGTGCTTTTAGTATTTTTCATCCAAAGTGATATTAGACAAATATTGAACTTGACTTCCAAAATAATATATAGCGGTATGGCCAAATATTAATGTGAAATATATAAAATATGGTAATAATGGTTGCAGAATTTTATGAGTAATAAACTGTTCCACACACATAATGCAAATTTCAAAATAAAATTGTTAAGTATTAAAAGGGTTGTTCACAAATTTTAAGTTTTTACTTTTCTAGTTTATTAATTAGTTCATTGTACTAAAGACAAGTATATTCTTTAAATTTATGAAGATTAATTTGCTTACTATTTGTCGTGCATATTTATTACGTGTGTATTTTACAAAGTGCTCAAAGTTTGAATGTGAAAATATCCAAGCAATAAATGGGAATTGTAATTTTCTGCAAATTTTTTTAAGACTGAGGACTTTTATGCTTCAATTATTAAAATAAGTATAGTCAAATTCTTATTTGGAATAGTGCTTATAAAAGATTTATTTAGTAATTCATCATTTAATATTGTTCCGACAGGATATATATTTTAATAAACAATATAACCATGTAGTTACTGGTCCATAATAAAATGCTTTCCTAGAAATTACACTGTAAAAACAAGAAACAAGGGAGTATTATAACCCCTGTTTTGGGCTTATGAAATGCTAAATAAGGTGTAAATATGCACGACTTGTGGTGTCAGCACCAAAATATGTGTTATCATTTACTCAAAATGGTTTTTATTTAAACTTAAACAGTGTTAACAAAACTTAAACAAACACTTAAACAGTGTTATTTAAACTTAAACAGGTTTTTATTTAAACTTAAGTGTTAACATACACCAATAATTGATTAACTGTAGACTTTCGACGACATTTTGAAAACGAAGCACCAAATTCGGTGTTACAGATCGAACCAATCTAGCGATTCTATGGTTGTAACGGGGAAATTAGAGCTGCGTATTGATATTTTATTCGTCATGTGCATGGTTTGAGTCTTAGTTTTAAAATAGCTAGATAGAAAACTTATTCAGCATGCATTTATTACTTTTAAATGATTGTCTGTGTGGTTACACTCAGTTAGCCCTAAATAACAGCATGAGCTTGATTTTGATGATGATGAATTCGTGTTTGTAGTTGCTGAAAATTCAAAGTAAGCGGAACAATTATATTTATTTTTTATAAGGATAAATGAAATACTACTAAATAATTTAATTAAAACTTCAATATTAGAAATTCTGGTTGGAACTAGTAAATAAGGGTTGTGTTTATATCTTTGTGCAAGTATATATGATTAAAGGATATTGAACTGATAAGTACAATTACAATATTTTCCCATAAGTCATTTAGCTCATTGATATCGGAATTGTTTCAGTGATTAACTTTTCGATTATGAAATCATCATTACACTTTCATTAATTATATTTTATTTACGTTTTGTTTGAATAAAACTATGAAATAGTTAAACTGAGGTTAATTGCACAATTTTATAGCTCTATAGATAGTTGAGTAATAAATTAAACTATGTTTGGCCACCCTATTACCTATTGATATCTTTCATTCACGCTAAATATTAATAAACATTAATTTTGTTTGTGTTATGTTTTTGTATAATATTTGTACATTTTCATTTTATCTTTTGTATTATGGATAAAGGTATCCTCGTTGAGTTCAACTCAAGTAGCAAATCAACTCAAGTTACAAAATTAGTTATTTTTAACATTATAATGTTTGTTGTTCAGGTTTTGTAAGAAATCATTTTGCATCAAAAAGTGTTTTTAAAAAATAACCATTTTAACCTTTTGATTCTGAAGTTAGTTACCAGAATACCCAGTTAGGTTGTTAGGTGTTTAAGTGCACCAATTCACTGGTGGCGTTTTATTACACCAAAAATGGTGGCAACAGAGTAGCCACCAAATGTGGTGTTTCTACACACCAGTCAATTATCGGTGTTTCGTTACACCGATTTACTGGTGGTGTTTCCTTACACCACTTTTGGTGGCTACTTTGTTACCACCACATTTGGTGTGAAGATACACCAAAATTATTTACAGTGTAGTAGTTATGAAATAGTCATTTTAATTCATATGTCTGTTCATCCACAAAATTGCAAAATTTTATAAACCGAAGAAAAAAATGTATAAATTCCAAAATTGTATATGACATTAATAAAATGATTTCGTATATTTTATTTAAGTTATTAATTGTCGGGAAATAACTCATAAACAACAGCTAATCACAAACAAAGACTATCTCAATACTTATGAATGAATAGAAATAAATGAATTTAGAAAAAAAAAATCACACAAGATATATTGAAAAAAAAAACCTAACAAAACAGCTATGTTCTGTGCATTGATACAAACCCAATAAGTGTAATGAAATAACTCATACACAAGACCAAATCACAAACAAAGACTATCTCAATACTTATGAATGAATAGGAACAAATTCTTTAAGAAAACATTTTTTCATATAAGAAAATTGAAAAAAGAGTAACAACACAGATATTTTCTTAGCATTGATACAAACCCAATCCCATTATGCCACATCCTGTAATCGCCCTTATCATACAAACAAAATCACATATCCATATGACCTCCCACACCAAACGCCCCTGAATACTACCTCAATGGATGTAACCATACATGTCGTGTACAATTTCTGGTTCTTTCATTGCCTCTTGGAAATGCAATTCCAGTTCGGGGCCAGCTTTGAAAAGGCTGGAATATCTTTTCCGATATTGGTTTCGGAGCTAAAGATAGGAATGGGACGATGCGATGATATTTTAAACATGGTTTTCTATCTCCGCATGTTTTCTCAAGTTAGAGATACGATTGGGATTTGGTAAATACGCAGCGCAGAGCAATGTATGTGTTTCATTGTTGCGATGGTTGTATACTTTGTTTCGTGGAGTTTGTTGCATCGATGTAAAAGGCTTTGGCTTTATTGAGTTTTTTGTTTGTATGTTTCTTACATATCCTTTGTTTTGTGGATTAATAGAAAAAAAGTAAGTGCATTTAATATCAGTGTAAATAAACATAAATACTAAATATCAAAAACAAATTCGAGAAAATATAGGACATGATCACTTTTCTAGTTTTATTTTTGATCGTCACGAAGTACTTATTAAAGAAAGTTACTTTAGCTTTGATGGATGCAACACAATTGAAAAAAGTTATATACTTTAAGGAGCGCAGTAAAACTATTTTAAACTATCTTGAATTAAATGTTTTGTAAAATAATAAAAATAATTTGATGACATTCAAATTCCATAGCTTATACAAATCCTTTTCCGGGACTGAACTTGTATCAAAAGTAACGGATATTGAAGAATGTGTTGCACCTTGTGACATATCTTTAGAAAAACTCCAATAAAAGATGGTACATTGGTAATTATAAACTAATTCGTTGAATTTTTAATCAGTAATTAATTATTAATTCTGTTTGAAAAAAATACATGAATTCAGGAGAAACTAAATGGTATCGTATTAAATGCATTAGCATTGTCTCTGATATATTTTAAATTGAAAAGAATTAATTAAATGTTTTTAATTTAAATTAAAAAGTAAAGTTTTTTTTTCTATTTAAACCACAATGTAGCTTTACAGAACTAAATAAAGCTATACAAAAAAAAAGATGACTTGATATAATACTTGCTACTTGTACGCGATATTCAATATTTAGTTATTAGTTTCAATCGCATTGAGTGACTGTGGTTCTAAAATACGACGCCCGTCGCCAATAGCCCTCGTGTAGCTCTAGAGCGACGATAATTCAAACCTAACCTAACAATCGCATTGAGTATTGAATAATAAAAAATAGTGCTCAAATTGAGCAGAAATCCAAATAATAGTAAAAGAAATGTTAAGCTATTACACAAAAAAAAATCTGAATGTAAAACAACTTTAAACTGTCATAAAAAGTCAAAGATACACAGTAAAAAGTTAATACAAACTGTTTTATGAAAATATCATAAGTATTTACTTTTTTTATATCAATGGAAGATTGAAAAAATAACGAATTTTTATTCGAATTTTTATTTTCTTTTGAATTTCAAACGCATCAAAAAATATAATAGTGTTATAAAAGTACTACGTATTTTTACGTTTTTTTTTTAATTATAAATTTATCTTTATTTGACATCAAGATGAAAAATCATTAAATTTAAATGAAATGCGTAGCATCAGAATTGTTAAAGGCATATAAAAATATTAAAATTTTTAGAATATAGGAGATTTTTTGGCCAAAGTTTAAAAACTGTTTGTTTTAATCTTATCTAGATGGCAGCATGACTGTATAGTATATGTTGGGAACATTTGACAGGAAAAATAAATAAATAAATAGAAAAGGATACGTACCGTACAGTTACATTTTTTATTGTACTCAAAATAGAACTAATATTGTACTCAAAACATATTCTGAGCAATTATATTTCAATGCATTGTTGCAATGAATATTTTATTTGGTGATTCTTTGAAACAACTTTTTATTGTGTGAAACGACAGGCCATTGGCCCAGTAAGGTTTGTCAGAAAAAATTATAATTTTTCACCAATCCCCAGTAACTATCAAGATTCTTCTTGTATTTATTCTTGTGCTACTACTGTTCTTCTTGAATATTTCTACATCTACTATTAGCTTTGTTTCATTAAATAATTTCCTTTTTTTTAATTTCAAAATAAATTTTTATTGTGTGAAAATAAGTGCATCATTATGATTAATGTTTAAACAGCGGTTAATTAAAAAAACTTAATTATTTTCATCAATTCCTTAAAAAAAAAAACAGTTTATGAAGGTAATTATTTCTTTATTAGAAAGCACCAAGATGGACCTACATGTTGGAGATACTTTACGAAGAATAAGTAAAGATAAAGAAATATAAAAATGATATTAATAAACTAAAACTTTTTATCAGTTTATATTTTTTAAAAAAGCATTAATTTGGTCAACCATGAGATTGTGCAAAACCAGTGTCCTGAATAATTGCTTTTCGGTGCATGGTTCCTCTCATTAGTTTTCATTGCAGTAGTTTGGAAATAACTTTTTATTATTGTAAATATAGGTACGTTATTTTCAGCGTTTAAACATTTAATTCATAACCTTAGTTTATTTATTATGATTTTATTATTTGAAAATGTAATTAGGTTTAAGAAGTTATTTTGTTCTTAAATAGTACATAGATGGCAGCACGACCGTATATATAGGGAAAGCACTTCAAGAAAAAAAGTAAATAAAATTAAATCCAAAAGGATTGGGACGTATAATTAAAACTTTTTTCATCTGCTTAGTTTTCTGAAAAAAAAACCTTTGTTTAACATGAGCTCGTATTGTGCAGAATACCTAAACCCAATGTCATTTGATGTTATTCTTCTTCTTATTATTATTTGTAAAAGTAATTAAGTTTATGAAACTAATTCATTCTTAGATGTTGCATAGATGGCAGCACGACCGTCTTTGTTGGGGATACTTGGTGAGAGAAAGTAAAAATAAAGAAATCAAATGGCTACGTATATTTGAAACTTTTTCATTAGTTTAGCTTTAGAAAAAAATAACTTTGTTGAACATGAAATCGCATTGTACACAATTTCCAAACCTAATGTCGTTTAATGTTATAATTCTTTTTATTGTTATTATTTGTAATAGTAATTAAGTTTATGAAGCTAATTCGTTCTTAGATGTTACATAGATGCACGACCGTATTTGTTGGGGATACTTGGTGAGGAAAAGTAAATATAAAGAAATCAAAAGGGCTACTTACGTATAATTAAAACTTTTTCATTAGTTTCGTTCTACATTATGTGTTTTCCGAATTAATACCGAATTAATTGTTACACTGTTATTGTTGTTTCCGAATTAATTGTTACACTGTTATTGTTGTTGTTATTGTCACATTGTTACACACATTTTATTGTAATTTCAAAATAATGAGGCGAGGTGTCCGGAGGTGTTGTGTGGTTAGAAGGTTTTTGAAGGTTTTTAAGACATTTTATTCAACTTACCACATCACAAATACCTAACAAAAAGAATAAAAGAATATCGTGGTTCAGGCCATCACAAGTCCTTTTGGCTTAAGAGCTGAAGCAAAGGAGCTAAGGTGGATGTCTTGTTTGCAGGGAAGGATTTATAGATTTACCGCTTGTAGACTACGATTGTTTGGCCGCCTTTATCACAATATTATCCCCCTTCAGGGAAAGGTCGCTGGGTAGCTGCAAAATATGGAGGTATATGCTGCTTAAAATATATATAAATATTAAAATCATCTACATACCTTTAAAACACTAAATCGAAAGTGGAATAGGAGAATATTTTAAACTATACTGCTATTTTTCTTTTAACTTCGAAATCCGGGACGAGGGTGTGCAATTGCCCTCGCAGAGAGTTTGCTACGAAATATTAGTACTTCTTAAAATTCTCATTAAGGCAAATTATTAATGTTTTTTCTTAATATTCGTATCTTTAAAATAATTTTGTTTGCTGAATACCGCTTTAATTGGTCGTAAAATTCACCGCTCCCAAAAATTCGCTGCTCTAGGCTACAGCCTACTTAGCCTATTTAGAAATCCAGCCCTGCTTGTTTGGTTCGATGGGAAGGAATTTGTCCCGCCTTTATTATACAGGGATCGGTTAAAAGAATATAGAAGAATTTATATTATTGGTTGAGAAATTTTAGTGATATATCTTTGGTTTTAGTTCATAATTTTGGAGGATTCGAGTGCAAAGAGAAGTACCATGTGATAAAGTTCAGTTCATAAAATGGGGTGCTGAAGCAATGAAGGTCGAAAGAAATCAAACTAAGATTCACCACAATAACTTTTTATTGTGTGAAAAGGTTAGTGCAAAGTTATTTTCAGTAATTGAAAACAGTTAATTACCTAAACATTATGACAGTAATTATTATTATTTTTTTTATTATTTAATTATTTTTATTATTTGTAAAGGTTGTAAGTTTATAAGATTAAGTTTTTAAAGGTTATAAGTTTTTGACACTGAATCGTTCTTAGATGGTACATAGATGGCAGCACGACTGGATATGTTGGCGATACTTGCAAGGAAATATAAAGAAATCGAAACTGTACGTATCCTCTTAATAACTCGATGGTACGTATCATACGTATAATTAATATTTTTTCATCAGTTTGGTGTTATAAAAAATAACCTTTTCCAACATAAACTCTTATTATACACAATGTCTAACCCTAATGTCATTTATTTTTATTCATATTCTTATTATTATTTGTAAATTGTAAAAGTAAATAACTAAGCATATCAAGCAAATTCGTTCTTAGATGTTACATAGATGGCAGCACGACCGTATTTGTTGGGAATCTTGGCGAGGAAAAGTAAAGATAAAGAAATCTAAAAGTTAATGAATAATTAAAAGTTTTTCATTTAGTTTTAGATAAAATAATTGTCGGACACGAAGTATTATTGAACACGTGTTTCTGAATAACTACGTTTAAATGCATTGATCCACTGAATAATTTTTTAGCCTACTTCTCTTTCTTTTTAATTCGAAAAAAATTCAAAATAGTTGAAAGGTAGGTATTGAAATGATGTCAATGTCCGTCTTTCCCCTTTTTGCGCTTCCAAAATCGGTACTACTTGACGGATCTGAAAAAAAAAATCATTATTTCATTAGAAATGTATAACCTCAGAAATCCATTTTTCGTGCTTTGTTTGTCCGTCTGACCGTACGTCCTTACAGACATCTGCCTTAAGTTTGTCGGTAAATTTAACATTAATTAATTAGCATTGAAATTTAATTTAAAGTCATTTAATCGCTGTTACCACGTCAAGAATGTCATGAGAAAAGTTTCCAATAAAACTTGCTTTGAATTATTGTGCTTTCCCAAACACATTTATCATTTTTAAAAAAATGTGTTTTGTATATACAAGCAAACAAAAGAATAAATTAATAAAACATAAAATAAACAATTTGGAATGATAAATTATTTACAAATAATCACCACTTTTTTCATATTATAAAAAAAATTTAAATTTCGGAAATAATATGAAATGAAAAATGCCAAGCGAGTATAAAGCGAAGCATACAGATATAACCAATAACAGTAATAAAATATAACACTAATTGCTTATCTTTATTTTTTATATAATTGCAAATATTTTGTTCACGGACACAAAGCAATTGGCAGAGCATGTATTTTTTTTTTAAATCCTTCTATTTCTAAAATTATTAAAATTATAATATTTGTCCCGCCTCTCAATGTGTGGCATTCTTTTCGTGTTCATATTTTGGGGAAACTACTTGAAAGTATCTACTTTTAATGTTTTGAGAAAAAGATGGCAGCACCATTCAATGTATTGAAAACCCTTTGAACTTAAGAATTTTTGGTTTCCAAGCGGCTCCCACAAGACTTGTTACGCCCTTTTCATAGTGTTATTAAGATATGTTGCATGACAATGGCAAGAAATATATTTCGTAATGAAGAAAATTTTTAAGAAGTGCAATAAAAGTCTATTACAGTGTTTATAACAAAGTAAAATAAATTTTGATCAATCGGCTAAAAAAATTAATGATTGATTAACCCTTTCAGTCCCAGTGATGCCATTTGGCATCATCACTTTCAATATATTTTTTTTCCAAATGTTTATGTCCCGTTATGATATCCAAACACGCATCATTCGATTCTTCACACTTTGTTCTATAAAACAATATTTTTCATTAATCTCAATAGAAGTCAGAACTACTATTTTTTTTTATTTAGAAAATAGCTAAAAAGGGTTTCACCTGATTTTTGAAAAGTTCATTTCAGTTCCACATATTTAAAACACAATTTAAACTATTTCTCTTAAAATAATTGCTAATTTTTTTTAATAATGTGGCCGGATACCTTTAAAGATATAACTCGAAGTGTTTTTAGGTAAAATATTATTTTTTATTTTGTTGTTTTTCACAGTTAAAAATTTTAGCATTATTTCAAAAACCATATAAAAAAATTAAATGATTTTTTTTTCTTGTGGAACTCTTATTTTTGACCGAAAATAAGCTAATTTTGTGAAGATAAGATGTTTCTGTAGTGTAGTAAATTATTGAGACTGAAAGGGTTAAATAAAAAAATAACATAACTGGAATCAAATAATAGAAATTCAAAAAAGGTGAGGAAGCTTCTATATATTTCATTCTGGAATATAAATTAAAAGTAAAAATATTTCCTAACCCACTGATTCGAGACTTCAGTAAAATGTCATTAATCTTCAATTTCTCTGATTTGAGCTCCTGCATTAAACCAACAACACTAGCATACATATGAAAATCTATATTTATTAACTAGTGAATATTTTCATTGGTTACTGCCCTTTTGAATGAGCAAAAATCGTTGTAATGGGGCGAAGTTGCACTTCATCTGTGTTTTACAGACCTTTTTTTTTCAAAATTTCATACATTTTTATGTACGAGTTATAATTTTCTAATTGTAAAATAATATTGTAATATTCAGTTCTTTCTTATAACTCTCAGTTAAGGTAGGCGAATCCCCAAAATTCTAAAATTTTTACTATTACTTTAATCTTTTCCCAATTCGGCATAGTGATTTCAAATATAATGAACAATGCTTTTTGGGCATTTTTTTTTATTTAAATATAATTGATTTATTTTAAACGGTGTTTTTCAACTAAAAAAAAGGGTTTACGCCAACACTTCTAGCATAAAAAGATTTACATTAATTTACCTGAAATTTTTTACAGATGCTATTTCAATATATATCTGTGCCATGAACCTCTAACATCTGGTGTAAGTATACAAGTTTTTTTTTTTAATGTCCAAGTGTAAGTTAATCGAAAAAAATTCTTTTTTGTGGTTAATTTATAACATTTTTCTTAATAACTTTTTTTCTTGTAATTTGTATGTAACTCTAGAGGGTCATTGCACGTATCAGTTCAAAACGAAGAATTTAACACAAAATAAATGTTCATAGGATGAAAATTCAATGTGGTAGACTTGTTGGCGTAAACCTATTTTTTTAGTAGAAAAACACCGTTTAAAATAAATAAATTATATTTAAATAAAAACAAAAGCCTAAATAGTATTATTCATTATATTTGAAATCACTAAGCCAAATTTGGAAAAGATTAAAGCAATAGTAAAAATTTTAGAATTGTGGGAAATTTTGGGTATTCGCCTACCTTAAGGTTTTGTCGATGCATCGAGCAGTTCCCACGTTCTAATAACGCCTTGCCGTGGTATCAATAAAATCCTTTCAAAGAGAAATTGCGAGCGCATCAGAACTTAGTTTTGACTTCACTCTTCTCCAAGCTCAAAGATTAAAAATAGAGTCACTTTTTAATTAGACCTCGGTATGTGCTTTGGTGACCGTGTGTGCCTTCTCTCGAAACCTGCTTCTTTGAAGATTTTTAATATTTGATATTAAATGATAAAAACATTTGGACACCCAATCACTCTCCTTTATAGAAAGCACTTAAATAAGAAGTATGATCATCTGTGCAAGGAAAAATTATCTTACATGTATATTGAATGTTTCTGTTTTTTAATTTTACACTGTTAAAACGTGTTGCGTAAAGCTACGCCTTAAAATCGGTGAAAACCAAAAGAGTTATACTTTTAAGAATGTGAATTTTGAAACTAGGCCCTTCAAATGAAAGATTTTACAGTCATAGAAAAAATAACTGCACTATAAAAATTATAAAAATCCATTGAAACATGAACAAATAGTGGAATGTCACAAAAGCTAATTAATAAAATGTATTTACAAATTGGTGAAACATTAAATTGTGATGACTCACGCTTTAAGGGTAATGTAATTTTGTTAATTAAAACTTAAATAACTTTACAATGATAAACTTGAAACACTAAATATTTAATTCCAATCATACATTTGCCGCTGAAATCTATTTCGTATTCTCATTAGAGGTAATAATACTCCGAAAATTTGCGATAATTGCTTTTGTAATCTAACATAATTATTGGGGATTATAACTGCGTTTTGCTTAATAACATAGAAGACAGTAGACTAGTGACGTTATTGTTATTAATATATTTTGGTTCGTGGATAAGTACAGCTGGGGGAAAAAAAACGAATCACCCCTCGTTTCTCGGCTGGTATTGATCAAGGAATTTTGTGTAAGGTGTCAATTTTCAGGAAATAGCGTGAGGAATTGAGAACTGGCAACGAAAATTGTAATAGGGGTCGTCTACATATTAAAATGAGTACCAACTTTGAAAATTCCAATGGCAACACCCAATTTTTTTTTACATAAAAATTTTCAGCACCTTCAAAATACCCCATGTATAAAAAATAATTGTTTATTCTGCATTATTTGCTGAGATATAAGTATTCAAAGTTGAACGCTCATAATGTTAAAAAAGTTTCACAAACTTTTATTCATACCTCTACAAATAAAATGAATTTAACAAAGATTTTTTTTTTCATTATATACTTCTTAATTTTCCAAAAACAAATCACACATGTTTTTTCATCAATTTTTCCTTTTTAATAATTTTTTATTTAAATTTAAATAAGAAAAAATAAAACATGAATAGCAACCCCAAATTTTTTTTACATAAATCGATAAAGTAGATCAAGTAGAACCAAAATCCCGAATTTTTTGATTCAATAACAATTATTTGCCGAGTTATTGTAAAAAAACTGAAAAAGACGAATTTCAGGGACCGTTTAAAAAATTACTCGGCACATTTGATCCTAAATTGCATTATCGTTTGGTGATTAAAAAGTGTTTGTTGGTAAATGTTTATTCAAATTATCGATTTCTGTCAAATGTCTAAAAATCTTTTCTTATTTCAAGTGCATACAATGAATTTGTTTGCATAATTAACATTAAATTATATCGGTTACTATATTTTTTTTAATGTATTTTATTTCCAATACAATTTCAAAAAGTGTGTTTAATATTAAAAATTAAATATCCTAGAATATAATTGGAATTCGGTTTTAAATACATTTGATTGATACCACATTAATTATTTAAAATGATTAGTGCCTACTGCGTTGGTTAAAAATCATTACCAAATCATCCTGAGTAATTTTATTTTGCTTTCCTTAAATATCGTGTTAAGGTCGTAACCCTCAATTTGCAATACGTGGTTTACCGTTAAAAAACTAAACTCCTCGGCGCAACATCCATTAGTGGGAAAGGGCCTGCCGTGCCCATTTCAGCTTTCGTGATACAAGGGCTCTGGGGTGCAAGGCATATGTCCCGGTAATGTGGAAAGCCTCACGCGGAACGCCAAGCGTTTAGTTCCCCAAGCTTGCTTGGTCCCCAATTTATCGACCCACATAAGGGATGAAAGGATGGGTCAGCCCCGCCCAATCCGGGATTAGATCCCCGGACCTGTGGCGTTTCAATGCGAAATAAGCACTACCACTAAGCCACTGGGCCGATATTACAGATATAGTGCGACGAATTTTAAACAAA
This sequence comes from Hylyphantes graminicola, assembly GCA_023701765.1. Classification (NCBI taxonomy): domain Eukaryota; kingdom Metazoa; phylum Arthropoda; class Arachnida; order Araneae; family Linyphiidae; genus Hylyphantes; species Hylyphantes graminicola. The sequence goes on from CM043113.1 coordinate 49,860,737, forward strand.
CTTTTTGCAACAATTTGAATGAAACAAAAATTTGCATGAAAAGTTTAAAACATAAGTGTAATAATCATGTTTTTCAATCTGATTGTAACTAATAGCATTTGAAAATCTGTTCGTTATAAATAACCGTATATGCGACTTAATTTAAAATTAAAACTTTTCATCTTCTAGCCATTATTTTATTTCTGAATTTTAAAATCAAAAAAAAAAAAATCGAAAAATCCCAATATTACTGAAGAAAGTTAAATTCTAGCATCCGTTGGTGAGATTATGCTAACCCTTTTTTAGCTTGTCGTTTTGAAAAGACACAACCAAAATATTACCTTTTTTCACTTAGGAGATTTGCCCCTAAACGAGTTCAAAATTAAAGCTTTAATATCTCACCAAATAATGCAAAATAAATAATTCTTTTTTATACATGGGGTATTTTGAAGGTGCTGAACATTTTTATGTAAAAAAAATTGGGTGTTGCCATTGGAATTTTCAAAGTTGGTACTCTTTTTAATATGTAGACGACCCCTATTGCAATTTTTGTTGCCAGTTCCCAATTCCTCACGCTATTTCCTGAAAATTGACACCTTACACAAAATTACTTGATCAATAGCAGCCGAGAAACGAGGGGTGATTCGTTTTTTTTTTCCCCAGCTGTACATGGTGAAATGTGTTGTGTAACCTTATTGTGTGATAAGGCGCTTGCATCAACACTTATCTTTACAACAACCATGGAAGGTCAGTGATTTGCAACCAACTTATTACTTAAGGGGTCATAGGACTCTTAAAAATGTGCAAAGGAGGTACTACAAAGTTTTGTTTGATCTTTCATGTAATTTTTTAACTACTCAATATATAAGTATAATTTGTTTATATGTCATTCTACACGATTTACTCAATATAAAACAAGTTTTAAAATTTATGAAACTTTAGCCACAACTAAAATAAATGACATTAAACATAAAGCTATTTGAACACATTGTGATTAGGCTTGCGCGGCAAATTGTGAGGTCAAAATTGAAAAAATGACCAAGAAAATGACCTTATATTGTACAAATATGTACAAACAAGGACTTATACCTAAATTCTCAGCTCAATTTTAATTAGAAATTATTTTTAAAAAACTTTAAAATCAAAATTTTAAAATTTTTATTAATTTTTCTTGAAAAAAGTTCTTAAAATAATTTCTAATTAAAATTGAGCTGAGAATTTAGGTATAAGTCCTTGTTTGTACATATTTGTACAATATAAGGTCATTTTCTTGGTCATTTTTTCAATTTTGACCTCACAATTTGCCGCGCAAGCCTAATCACAATGTGTTCAAATAGCTTTATGTTTAATGTCATTTATTTTAGTTGTGGCTAAAGTTTCATAAATTTTAAAACTTGTTTTATATTGAGTAAATCGTGTAGAATGACATATAAAAAAATTATACTTATATATTGAGTAGTTAAAAAATTACAAGAAAGATCAAACAAAACTTTGTAGTACCCTCTTTGCACATTTTTAAGAGTCCTATGACCCCTTAACGCGAGTCACTACTGATTACTTTAGGGTCATATGGGGGAATTATGGATCAAAAAATCACAACATCCTATTTTTTTCTAAAGTATGAAAGATAGAAAGATTTAATTTTGCATGGAGTAAGCTTAAATAATTTAGAATTTATTTAAATAATCACTTTACTTAAAACTTAATTATTATTAGTTTTATTTTAATTATTGAGTGATCAGAAATTAGCCCGGGTTTGGGCAATTATGGATCACACATGGGGTAATTATGGATCACCCCTTTTTTTATAGTAATGCATATTAAAAGTAAATTAATATTCCAAATTATATCTTTTTTAGCTCATAAAGATTATTTTAGCACATAAAAGTAATGAAAGCGAAATTTGGCATATTTTTTTAATGCCAAGTTAGAATTCTCTATGCATCTTTCTTCATACATGTATAATGAACCATCAAAAGAACTCTATTTTGACAAAAAACAAATCAATGACTATTACAGCAATCCAAACTGAATTATATCGCACAAATAAATATTCTTTCAAAAGTTTTTATTTTAAATAAAGTTTCTCATAAGTTTTAAGCAATGGCAACAGTGAAAATATTGAATAAAGATAGAACTTTCATGCTATTTCAATGTAGATTAAATTTTTTGTTATTTAAATTTTAAGTAAACTTCTAATTTTAATTTTTTAATGAAATTTGGAATGCAGCCTAATCTGATTTTATGCTTCAAAATGACATATACCACTTGGCTAAAAACACATAAAAAATTAAAAAATATCACTGATCCAGAATTACCCCAGTGATCAAGAATTACCCCAGTAAACCTGGGGGATAAATCAATATAGGGGAGAGAAGGGGAATCCCGCCACCTCGGGTAATGCCGCCACCCCTTGTATCTCGCCAGCGGTGTGTGTGGGAGGGGGCTGTGAGCGCTGACCTGTAGCAGGAAACAAAGTAATTTGTAGTATAGACGCTAATGGCCGTGCGGTGATTTAGTGTAAAATTATTTACAAAAATACGGTTTTTAGTGATTTTCATCTAATCTCGAGCCTTCTGAAATCAAGCGATAAGTGACTGATATCTCTAAGTTAGGTAAATCAGTTATATATCATTTAAAAGAGTAATTATTTGGCTATTTTATCACGTCGTTAGTTTGGACGCTAGGCTATCTACCTTTCTTTAAACAAGCCGTCTATGACATTTTGTCTTACTGGGGTAATGCCGCCACATCACTCTGGGGTTATGCCTCCACATGCAAAAGGATGGCGGCATAATCCGTAAAATAGAAATTTCATAATTTTGCCCTACAACCTATTAGTTTTCGTTAGGGATGCCACGTATCCAAAAAAGAATAACTAAACTGGTCAAATAGACCAACGAAACTTTAAAAAAAACAAACCTGCATAGTTGGTTGCACATAGAAAGTTAATAAAAGAGCTGTATCCTGTACAATTTACCATTCCAAAGTTAATTAAACCTATTTTATTTCTATATGTATTGCTTTTTTATGTAATTTTCCATTATTAATATATTATTTGCTTTGTTTATTGATGTGGTGGCATTACCCCAGATACCGGGGTAATCCCGCCATTGTGAGAGCATTAGAAAAATACAATTTTATTCAGTTTCCATTTAAGATTTAAATTTAAAAAAATCACTAAAAGTTAGGTTATGAACTGTAGTATGCTATGCTCATTACAATTTACATTAATTGCAACACAATTCTGAAAGAAAATTCAATTTCCCTTAAGGTGGCGTCATTCCCCTTCTCTCCCCTACCTTTAAAATCATTAAAAAAAATATTATGAAATTTTTTTTATCGGATTGAAAAGCTTAGACCTTTTCCTATTGAAAAATAGCACCAACAAAATATTTAGTTCAAATATGTTTCTCCAGTATGGATTTAAAAAAAAAAATCATGTTTTTCAAAGACAATCTTTTTTGAAAATGTTTTTATAGTACTGTAAAAAGCATTTTTTTTCTATTTTTTGCTGCAGAGTTACATTGTTTTTGAACTTGATATAAGAAAATAGAATGTATAAGGATGACTTGGCATGATTTTTTTTTTCTAAAAACCATTTTTAATCCTTAAAACTTAGTGATGATTATTTACCCCGGGAAAGAGAGTGATCCATAATTTCCTCATGTGACCCTACCCTAATTTTGAATAGTTGTTGGTATGAAATGGGCTTTTATAGTTATAAGTTATATTTTCGCCATAGCTAATTTTCGTTTTGTTATGAATTTTTTTTAATAACATTGTCGTGAGCTAGGTCCCGTGGCTCCATCTTGCGGTGACATGGTTCACTTGTGTTACGTGACCTATTGTTAGTTAGTCCTCTTATTTGTATCTTTGATCAACTTTGATCACATTATTTGACACAAAGATTTTAATTATGCAATTAGTTTTTGACTTAAAATATTAAGTTTTAGTTTGGGTTATATAATACGAAACCTATGATGCGTATAGAAGCACCATAGCCAACACTGTCTAAAGTGCTTAGGTTTGTCATGGTTATTGCGTGTGATGATACTAAAATATTCTTCAGTACGCCCACTAAAATTAAATAATGTGAATAATTTATCAAGAAGGAATCGGAATAGTAAATAAATATGCTTTCTCGTAGTGCTATGATTGCATGGACTAATCCCTTCTAGTTGAAAAGTTTGTCTTGGGTGGTCAAATACGAAAACTTACATCAAAATATCAAATATTTTGAGATGTTGAGTATAATAGTAACATCAGGTTATTAAAATTACATTTACTCAGAAAATATCAATAGGGAAGTTGGATGGAAGTTTGACACTGTTATGCTTACTGTTAGACACCAGCGGGGAAATACAGTTGAATTCTAAAAAGAAAAATAGAAGAGGTAAAATGATGTTATCCGTTTTTTATTTTCAATTTACCGAAAAATACCAAATATTTTGAGATATTGTGTATAATATTAACATCAGTTATTAAAATTTAATTGACTAAAAATATTAATAGGGAAATTGGATGGAAATTTTACACTGTTATGCATACTGTAAGACACCAACGGGGAAATACAGTTGAATTGTAAAAAAATAGAGGTATAATGATGTCATACGTTTTTTATTTTCAATTTTTCATAGTGATTGCTTACTCTTTTTGTAAAAAAATTGTAGCTGTTTTTGAAGTGTGAGATAACTTTATTTTGTGTTGCAGGCTATCTCCGATTTAGTAAAAAAATACAGAACTTTTGTGCCTTAACTGAAGTGTCTATGAAAATATAAGATATATCCCGTTAACAACATGCTTTGAACCCTCTCAAGAGTTCGGAGTTTCGAACTTTCAGTCGTAATATAAATCAAATCCGCACTGGAAAATATTTGACAAAATTTATTTTTAATGCTCGAAAACGTGTCTGAATATTAGCGAAAGGGGTTATTAAATATACTTTGGAGAACTTTTTAAAATTACATGAGAAACCTAAATGCTTTTATATCTATCAGTGTGTTCTTTCATATATTCATTTTTTAAACAATTTATGTATTTATCAAAACAAGATCTTTTGTCTAGAAGAGTACATATCTACAATTTTCAGGTTTTCTCTACCATTTTTTTAAGTACCGGCTTGAAGATTCAAGTTTATTCCACATAAGTTCCAGAGAAGTATTATACCTTATATTGTTACGTAAAAGAAACTCCTCTTTGTTGTTTCGTGGACAGTATTTTCCTCCAGAATGTTATTTATAGCTGAACACGTTGTAATTCATACTTTTTAAAAATTATTATTACCCAGAAGGCCAAAATGGGAAGTCAAATTATTTTGTTGTACGAAACAAATATTTCACCCATTATCAAACATGCACACTTTCGAAAAACCCTCGTGTTGGGCCCTTAATTATCCCTAAATAATTTTCGTATGTATTCTTTCACAGCGCATGCTCAATCAACATTTAAAATGCGATTCTTTATTTAATATTTTTGCTTTCTTTTGCTCAATCTTTCTTGCTCAGTCAGTAAGACACGCCTGTAATCGAGGAATCCCTCGTTCAAACCCTAGGTATTTGTCAAAGGACTAACGCTGTTAGTTATATTTCCTAAGGATAAATAATCTAAAATGTTGTCATATCGTTTCGTGCGCTGAAATGTGACATGACTTTTCGAGTTACAAATGCAAAAGTATTTTTTTAAAAATATCTAGCTATCAGAGCAAATCTTAAATAGAATAGTTAGAATGCAGTTAGTGGATAATTATTTGTGATTTTCCGAACAACTAGCTTTTTGAAGTTAGCCAGGAAGAAAAACTTAAACTATTACCGTAAATCGAAGAAATTATTTTTTGAGAGTGACTTCCTGAGTTGAAATAATTCCCAATTGCCTCCCTAAATTTTTTGAGAACTTAGGAATGACTTATTACAGCTAAAGGCTTATTTCAAAAGAAATATATTCCAATAAATTTGTTTAGAACTTAAGGGCAGTAATATGCAGACTGTTATATAGTATTTGAAAGCATCTTATTTAACAAGTAAAGTCTAACAAGGAATTTTAGACTTATAACAAGGCCATGAAAATAAGGAAGAGCCACAAACAAAAATTTAATATGTACCCTTTTGAATTTATAAAGTTTAAGATGCTTTAAAAGTATTTTTACTTATGTGGTAAGTGGGCTTTTATTTATGTGTGTATTTCTTAAAAACTTTACGTTTCAGCTTGAAGAATTCCTAACAACTAAAACATTATAATGTTTAAAGACGCTTTAAGCTGTGAGGAAAACATCTTTTTATTGTTGTACTACATATTTTTCATAAATATCACAATATGCAACACAATAAACTCTTGCATAAAAATGCATGTTTCAGATAATTCATTTATATGCATATGAATATATATAGTATACATTTTATACAAAAATTGGTCTGTGTATTTGCTTTTTCAGCCACATTGTTCGTTATTTAAATTAAACATATGAGTGCTTATCATTTATTTTTTTATAGTTTACATCATCGAAAAGAAGACATTAATATTGCGAAATATGTTACTTATTTAGCTTTACTTGGGATTTTTAGATTCATTATAACAGAAATCTGACTTATATAAAGAAAAAAGAATTATTTTATAGTTTACTTAATTAGGAAATGTATGCAGCTTTTCAATGTTTAAACTAATTTTGTATTCCGTGATTTTATTCAATTACTGGGTTCATAAATAAATCATTTATTGTTTTCTTTTAGCGGATATTTCTGAGAACTTTATAAACTTAAATTAAACATTTTCATCGTTTCTTCTGGTATGTTGATGGTACCTCAGCTGCGGTAAAAACGGCTCACTCTCAGAGTGTCCGATTATGGACAGGTGCTTATTCAACTGCCTCGGACTGGGAAGTCTGCCATTGTCCACAGCTTCATTCACTTCGCCAGACCCTAGACAAGACAAGAACGACGAAAAACGCGACATCTTCCTCCAGCCCAGAGTGTTCCTCTGGGGCTCATGGTTGCCTTGCTGGCTCAGTGAGAGTTCCACGTTTTCCAGGGCAAGCCTTGGCGTCACAAACTCGTACACTTCTTTTCGAGGATTCACACACTTTTCGCAGTTTTCGCCAAGGCATGGACACGAATTGCCCTTGGTGAGTATGCAGTTGGCTGAAGAAGAAGTCACCATGGAGCTGGCTGGTGGGCTGGTATCACTTTCGTCAGTGCCAGAACCCCCTTGGTCAAAGCCTGGTGTAGTTTCTGATTTTGGAGTATCAGAGTTAAAAAATTTGGGACTGCTGGATGCGAATCTAATCTTTTTCTGCGATTCTAAAGACAGTCGTCGGTTGGGATTGAATCTCGAGAACTTGCTGTGTCTGAGGGAGGATCGCGTGACTGACCTCAGGACATCGGGTGTCTGAATGGAGTAGTTTTGTTTGAAGGACTTCTTGACACGGTAGTCTTCCTGGCCTTCTAACCAATAGGTGGACATTTCGCCTTTTCCCTGTAGAGAAAATTCAAATAATATCAGTTTGGGTAAAATAAATGTGTCAAAAGAAAATAATATTTGTGTACTTAGATGAATAAATTATGGTAATTTATATTTAAAGTAATCTGTACGCTTAAATTTCAACCCATACTGAAATAATTTTAAGAAATATTACTTTTATATGTTTTAACACAAGATACACACTCAATAATTTAATGAGAAATTGTGTATTGTTCAGCAATTTATTTTTCAATTAATATTACCGAAATTCCTTTTCCCTGTAGAGAAAATGCGAAAGAGAAAATTCAAATAATATCAGTTTGGGTAAAATAAATGTACCAAAAGAAAATAACATTTGTGTACTTATATGAATAAATTATGGTAATTTATATTTAAATTAAGCAGTACGCTTAAATTTCAACCCATACTGAAATTTTTTTAAGAAATCTTATTTTTATATGTTTTTACACAAGATACGCACTCAATAATTTAATAAGAGATTGTGTATTGTTCAGCAACATATTTTCCAATTAATATTACTCAAATGTAAAAAAAAAAAAATATATGAAATGTTCAAACTGTTAAACTAGAATATTTCAATCTATGATTTTTTATTGGAAAGAACTATCATTGCTAAACTGCGAATTGTTGGTGGCAACACTGTGCTCGAGCCTGCAGCAAAAACAAAAGGGGCGTCTACCGGATCGACTGTGGCTGTTGACAAGATGTCTTATCCAAATATGCCAACGCTTGACTCTCGTTTGATTAGACTTATTTAAAAACAAGATGTTTAAATTTATTTATTTTATAGATTACTTAAATTTTAAATTCGAAATGATATAAGCTAAATTAAGCTTGAATTAATTTGTTCAAATTGCAATTAATAAAACTATAAAAGCGTCTTCAATCATTGTGTCTTCAATCTTCATTGCGTAAGTAAATCACGAACTCAACAACCTTCTATCACGAATGAATATCTTTAAAAAGTTATTTCTGTTGACGCGTCACTTCTTCGCTCTAGTCGAGAAGTGAAGTAATGACATATTCGACGATGTCCCTAATCGAAAACACCTACTGCGTCGTCTGTTTGTACCTGATAACAAATTGTCAGTAGTATTTTTCTATACACCTGCATATTTTGTCATCTAGAAAAGTAGAATATCGATTATGTTTAACATTTCCTTTCGTTCTTATAATAACGGCTTTTTTTATGCATAGGTTATTTGGCATATTGGCAGAGTTATTTTTATCCCAATGTTTACGTTTTGTAAGTTATTATAGAAGAATGCATATTGCAGAAAAATGCATTGATGTATGAGAGTTAGATCTTTTTGTTTACTTCGAAATATAACGGAAATTGATCTTTTTATTTTTAAATTACATAGATATTTATGTTATAATAACTCAATTCATTTTTAGATATAACATAAAAACTTAATGTATTTCTAAATATAAGCGTTTTCTTTATTCATTTAAGCCTTTAGACATTTAACTTTCTTATAAACAATCCACATAGAAGTGTTTCTACAAAGGTTCTCTGATAACTATTAAATAATCTTTTGTACTCAAACCCATGAGATATGGTCGTTTAAACTTCAGATTTAAAAATGAAGGCTTTAAACAGTATCTCTTAAGGGTGCAAACAGCATAAACTTATAATATTATTAATTCATTTTTTAAACACTCGCGGCAGTTTTAAATAAGGTCTATTTTCTGAAATCCTATTTTTGTTTAAAGATTTTCCACAATAGTTTTTATTCATTGCATAAAATAACAAAATAAAGTCAAATAAATAAAAGTTAATAATTTCACCATTCGGATGAAGCAAGACCTTCGCATTGTAACCATATCATTAAATTAAACATATCAATTTTAACTTAATAAAACTATTTATTCTCAGAATCGGCGTTTTTTTCCTCGTGTATCTTTACAAAGTTAGCTTCTGACAAAAATTCACATTTAATAAATTTTTGGAATGCGTTTTCTCAAACTATGAAAACGTCATTGTGAAATATATTAAGATTATTTTAAAATTACCTTTATGCTTATAACGCCTCGTTCTTCAAGTTTATAACCACCTAGTTTGTCAAGTAATGTCTTGCAAGCTTCGCTGCAGTGAATTCTTAGTGCTGTAAAGTAAGAGTATGATGTTAATACTATTTGAAGTTTACTAATGGCGCAAGCGTGAATAAATAACGCTTCAACCTTGTTATTTCAACGGAAGAAGTGCTGCTATTCTACAAGCAGTACGTCTGTGGAAAATTCCTTGTCTAAATTATTAGACCTGCTAAAGAGATTATTTTATGGAATATTGAAGACGAAACATTTAAATGCAAACATTTTTAACTATACCCCATAATCTACCTAAAAAATTATAATTCTTAAAAAAAACACAAAAGAAGGTATTTCGTAATACTTTTTAATATTAAAATTTAAATATATTTTTTAGTTTGTTAAGATTTTAGTTATCATATACATTTGAATACAGATGGGAATCTTTATGTTGCAAGTAATTGGGATAAGATGTTTTCATTTTTATATTTATTTAATGATTATAAGTAAAATATTCTATAAATTCGATCTGTTCAATTGTTTTGGTTTTTTTAAACTAAAATAAATGAATGCAATGCCATGTGTAAAAATATATAACTAATGTAAGATTTTGAGAAAATTATTTTGTAAACAGAAAGCTTCTTTATTAGATAACTTTTTATTTTAAAATCACTGTCTTTTGTTTGATTATTGATATCATACATCAGTAAGACATTTGTTTGTTAGTTTTCTTTACTGTTAACATTGGTTAAGAGATAATACAAGTTTCCAAAAATTGCCAAATTATATTATAAAAAAAAAGCCTAGCAAAATGAGTTCCTATGCCATTTGGAAACAGAGCACCAATCAATGAACTGATTGAATGCAAGCCAGAAATGTAATTTGAAAGTAAATACGCCACCAATTTATAGCTAAACGCCACACATGTATAGCTTAAGGGGTCATAGGAGTCTTAAAAATGTGCAAAGAAGGTACTACAAAACATAGTTTGATCTTTCATGTAATTTTTGAACTGCTCAATGTATAAGTATAATTTTTTTATATGTAATTCTACAAGATTCATTTATTATAAAAAAAGTTTTAAAACTTATGAAAATTTAGCCAAAACTAAAATAAATGATATTAAACATAAAGCTGTTTCAACACATTGTGATCAGGCTTGCGCGGCAAATTGTGAGGTCAAAATTGAAAAAATGACTTTATATTGTACAAATATGTACAAACAAGGACTTATACCTAAATTCTCAGCTCAATTTCAATTAGAAATAATTTTTTAAAAAATTTAAAATCAAAATTTTAAAATTTTTATTACTTTTTTTAGAAAAAAGTTCTTAAAATAACTTCTAATTAAAATTGAGCTGAGAATTTAGGTAAAAGTCTTTGTTTGTACATATTTGTACAATATAGAGTCATTTTCTTGTTCATTTTTCCAATTTTGACCTTATAATTTGCCGCGCAAGCCTAATCACAATGTGTTAAAATAGCTTCATGTTTAATATCATTTATTTTAGTTTTGGCTAAAGTTTCATAAATTTTAAAACTTGTTTTATTATAAATAAATTCTGTAGAATTACATATAAAAAAATTATGCTCATTTATTGAGTAGTTAAAAAATGACACGAAAGATCAAACTATGCTTAGTAGTATCTTCTTTGCACATTTTTAAGACTCCTGTGACCCCTGGGTCACAGGAGTCTTAGGTTAGGTTAGGTTTGAATTATCGTCGCACTAGAGCTACACGAGGGCTATTGGCGACGGGCGTCGTATTTTAGAACCACAGTCAGGTGACGAGCCAACACATGAATAGGCACCCAACGCAACCGTTAAGGGCGACATCGTACGCAGCGTTATCACAGGAGTCTTAAAAATGTGCAAAGAAGATACTACAAAGCATAGTTTGATCGTTCATGTCATTTTTGAACTACTCAATGTATGAGTATAATTTTTTTATATGTAATTCTCCAGGATTTATTTATTATAAAACAAGTTTTAAAATCTATAAAACTTTAGCCAAAACTAAAATAAATGATATTAAACATGAAGCTATTTGAACACATTGTGATTAGGCTTGCGCGGCAAATTGTGAGGTCAGAATTGAAAAAATGAAAAAGAAAATTACTTTATATTGTACAAATGTGTACAAACAAAGACTTACACCTAAATTCTCAGCTCAATTTTAATTAGAAATTATTTTAGGAATTTTTTTCTAAAAAAATTAATAAAAATTTTAAAATTTTGATTTTAAATTTTTTAAAAAATAATTTCTAAATAAAATTGAGCTGAGAATTTAGGTATAAGTCTTTGTTTGTACGTATTTGTACAATATAAAGTCATTTTCTTGGTCATTTTTTCAATTTTGACCTCACAATTTGCCGCGCAAGCCTAATCACAATGTGTTCAAATAGCTTCATGTTTAATATCATTTATTTTAGTTTTGGCTTAAGTTTCATAAATTTTAAAACTTGTTTTATAATAAATAAATCTTGTAGAATTACAAAAAAAAAATTATACTTATACATTGAGTAGTTCAAAAATGACATGAAAGATCAAACTATGTTTTGTAGTACCTTCTTTGCACATTTTTAAGACTCCTATGACCCCTTAAGTCGCCAAAAAAACGCGTAAAACAGCTAAATTTGGTGCTTCGGTCACAGCATTGATGTTTGAAGTTCAAAAACTTATACATAGTCACAAAGTAATAATTATATTGTAGTCCTATGCAAAGAACGATTATTAAATTGCTTGTATTTTCTATAATCATTTTAATGAAATAGTAAACAAAAATATAGATATTTCAAGCTAATGAGTGTTTTCATTTAGAATATACTATTACTATAAAATATTTTTACGTACGAAGTCCAGTAGATTCCATTCTTGACGCCGTATTTACGGTGTCACCAAACAAACAATACCTCGGCATTTTTTGCCCAACAACACCTGCACACACGGCACCTGTGAAAAAAAGTCTAGTCATTAGTTCCTTAACTTAATAGTTCAAGCATCCTCAACTTAAGAAAAAAATAAAAAGATGTGGGAAGAAACTTTAATATTTTCAAGTGCTTTTTTATTGCAGAATAAATACTTGAGACTTTTTTAGTTAAAAAATAATTTAAAGAAAGGGTGAAAGAAAATTTAAACTTTTATATTGAAGATAGACATTCATTAAAATGTCGTATAATGATATTGCTGAATGAAAATAAGTGTGGCTATAAGTTGGTATTGAAATTCCGTTAAATATTTATCTTGGTTAAAACAAACTTCAATTTCTGGGATTAACATACTAGAATTAAATCCTTTACTATGATAGTCATATAATCTCGAGTACTAAAACTTGTCAGACTCATTATAAAAAAAATACTGCTTTATATGTCTAAAAGACTCAGTTTTATTTATTTTAATTCCCTAATTATAAAAGATTATAATTTGTAAATTTTATTTTTTTAAATATATCATATTTGCTATACCAAAATGATTTATATTTATTTTAATGCAAAGCATAATGTTAGGAAAAACTAAAAGCAATAAGAAGCAAATATTACAAATACTAAATAAACTTTTTATTCATTAAAAAAGGGCTGTTCATGCATAAAAAGATGCAGCTAATGTTAACTATTAAGAGCTTAATTTTTTTTTAAAAAAAATATTTGTATCCCTATGAAGGATACATACGTATGAACCTGTCACGTGACTATCAGGTTGCCCAGTAATACACGTTATTTTTTTACATAATTTTATTTATGCTTAAAAATTAAAAACCAATTTGTCCTTTATAGTCCACTGCTACAGAAATATTATTGAAATTTTTTAAAAAATTAATTATTCATTTAAAAAAATTAAACTTTTATTCTCATCCAATGAAAACATATCGCATATAGCTCTAAATATGTATGTTTCCTACCTGAATGTATACCAATTCTAAGCATTAAAGAATCCTTTGGTCTATGTCTTATGACAAACTTCTTAACAGCTTCTAATAAGTGTAAAGCCATGGATGCTATTTCAGCAGCATGTATATCACCGTTCTTTATTGGTAGACCGCTTACAACCATGTAAGCATCCCCAATAGTCTCTACTTTATATACATCATAGTTCTCAATGATTGCATCGAAGCAAGTATATAAGTCATTTAAAAAGTCCACTACCTGTAAAAAAAAGTAAAGAGTTATGTAATATTAATTATAATTCAAGCAACTAATAATATTCATATTAAAGAAGTTTTTTCATAACCCTTTTAGTCCCATCAATGACAATTTGGCATTATCATTTCAGAATATTTTTCTGAACGTCTTTAGCTGCCGACCTATCAAAGGCCCGTGCAGTCCAAAAATGTCCGACGTGTAGGGAAGTGCACGTTAAATATGCTCCAAATTCCTAACGCTGCGTATGATGCCGCCCTTAACGGTTGCGTTGGGAGCCTACTCAGGTGTTGGCTCGTCACTTGACTCTGGTTCTAAAATACGATGCCCGTTCACCAATAGCCCTCGTGTGGCTCTAGTGTGACGATAATTCAAACCTACCTACCTACCTGAAAGACTATAGTCATTTATGATATCAAAAAGCACAACATTCAATTTTACAAACTTTTTTCTATTAGAAAATATTTTTTTTAAAAATCCCAATAGATGTCAGCCCTATTATTTTTTTAAAAAATTATGATCCGAAAAATCACTGGGACTAAAAGAGTTAACCTATATTTTAAAACTTAAGTACTTGCAATAGGTAAATGTACATAATTATCTTGAAAGTAGTAGTTACGATATTTTTTACGCTAAATAAGTCAAAGCATAGCATATTAATTTAATTTTTCAGAGGTTAAGGTGATTGTTTGAAGCTTACTTTCCTAAACTATTTTTAGTTATTTTTATGCATGGCCAAATCCTGAACACAAATTCTTTGTTGACGCTTATGTATAAACTTTTAGTTGTTGTCAATTCAAATAAGAATAACTTCTTGGCATGTTATTAATCTTTATTACAATGTTTTCAATAACAAAGTTACTAGAAAGCGAAAAGACACGAAATAATATAATAAAACAGACGTTGAGAAAATGCGCGTAGCTATGAATCATGAAGCTTTCTGCGATAGATAGCAAAACTTCATATCATTAGCATATATAAAGGTTATATAAATTTTGGTTACGTGAATACATGGCCATTTTCTTTTTCAAATAGCATTTTCTAGTGTTTAACTTTAAGAACATAAAACAAGGAAATTCAAATTTTTGAGATAATAAGATAATACCCTTCTAACCGTAAATACCCTTCTTTTTTGGGAAATATTTTTTATGTATGTTTTTCATTGAATAAATTTCAAAATACTCCATTATGTTACGACAAACCAATAAAACATGACCTACTTAAATATTTAGATAGTCTGATAAATACGTTTGTTTAATTTTGCAGTATATTTAAAATATATATATATATATATTTTTTGGAAGAAAAAACGGAACACAGTAATAGTAGAGAAATCACAGTATTAGTAGAGAAATCACAGTATTAGTAGAGAAATATAAATTCTTTTAGCTTCAATGATCACAAAATAAGCATTACGTCATATTTCTCAAAAATAAAATGGTGCAAGTGAAAATGCTTAGACTTTTCTTTTTGACTTAGAGAATCAAACACGCTTTTTTTTTTACAAATCATACAACATCTCAATAAAAAAATTAAACAGTACCTGCAGTGGACTGCTTTGGGCTGACATTGTTGTGAATCCTACTATATCACTGAAGTAAATAGTTACACACTCAAAGGATTCTGCTTCGACTTTATTTCCTTTTTTTAACTGATCTGCCACGTATCTAAAAACGAAGTTCATATTGTATGTTATGGTATGATACATATATATTCCAGCTTGTGTGCTTGTTCAGAGAACCGCTTATAAGCTTTCGTCAAGTGGGACAGACACAGAAAGAATTTTACATTCACAAAGAAATGAATAACACAAAGACAAATAACAACAGTTCATATTGTTTTCAGGTATTTTATTAATATTGTTAATAAAGCTTCAAGAGTAAAGCTGCATCAAATTTATAAAGAAACTCTAGCAAATAATGAGTTTACCCCGTAAAATAGGTGGCAGCGACCGATGCCTCTAGTTTTAAGGAGTGACGTTACAGCGCAAAGTATGAGTCAACTTATTCTCTATTGTAGCTTTGCTACCTAAATTATGTGTAACGTTACTCCAAAAAATGGAGAGTCTTGTGCATTCACTAGTTTTATGAAGAACCTTTGTGCACATATGGAATGTCTTGTAATTAATGGGGGAGACCGGGGCTGGTTTTACACTTGGAAAAGTTTTCCATCGATCTTTTTATTACAAATGCGCCATTAGGAGACACATTTTAAAACAACACGTCATATGCCATTTAGAGGAATCGTCATTCAGTTTTTGTTTCCTCTTCATTGTTAGAGCTTTTTTTTTTAATTTTTCTCAACGTTGAGTAAGTCTTCACCCTTATAGTGTGCTTTAAATTAAGCGAAACATACTTTTTTTAACCTTAATAATTATCGTAGCTTAAAAAAAATGTTATTTCCTTTCTGTATAATCTATTAGCCTAAATTTTACATGTCTTTCAGTTTTTCACTAAATAAGTATAAATAACAGATAAAAAACTTGAAACAATTCATACTTGTTTTTGTCTATCAAAAAATTTTGTCGCATACAGTGCAATACTAGGTGTCCATAATTTTATTCATTGATTTTTCGTCTTGAGTTTCTTGGAAATTCAGTAAACGCATTAAGTTTGAAAATCTCAGAAAATAAGTAGAAAGCCGAAAAGAATATATTTACATACGCATCTATTCAATGTGAGTAGTATTCAATGCATATTAAATAAGATCCATTATAATTATATTGACATTGTTTGGGATAAGGCATTGTTTTCGTTAGCATAAACATTGTTGCCCAATACATTTTAATTTATAGATAACGTCACTCTTAAGATTTGTTTCCGAAACGTCTTTAAAGTAAATAAAACACATAATATTAAATTATTTATAGATAAAGTTTGCTCTTTCAAATAATGTAATTAGGTTATTGGTAGCAATTTCTGTGCAGAAACTATATCAAATAAATATATACAAGGAAATGACATTACTGTTCTAAAAATATCTATACTCTAAAACTTGGTTATTTTCATCAACAGGTAATAAAACTTATAAACGCGATATTGGGTAAAATTTTAAATGTATTTGTAATAGCCAACACACAATATACTTAAATTATAAAGAAAAAAAAATATTCGAGGATTTTCTCTGAAAACATTCAACATTAAAAAAAATATTATTCAATATTAAAAAAGGAAACCACTATTAATAATAAATCCCTCGTATTCTCAAATACGAGGGATGATTTTTTTCAAACTATGATGAGCTGTAACCAAAAGACTGGTCAAAATCTAAAACAAAAATAACAGATATACAATACTGCTTATTTCTCCGTACCTTGACAAAGCATTTCTCATATCTGTAAACAAGCTTTGAAATACCCTCTTTATAAAATGTAGCCGCCAATGATTTGAAGGTAGTTGTGACGATTTCTTTCAGCTACTCGTCACCAAGGAAGCACTGCATTCCAAGCCACTATGCTCATCTGTAATTCACTTATGGTAAACCTTCGAGTTTCCCTAAACACTTAAACAACTCGCTAGATGTTCATGAAGAAGGGGACCAATTAAGCAAGTATGTGGCTACAGACGGTATTGTTCAGCATCAGCAATAGGGTGGAGTGAAAAACAAAAGTTTTTTATTTAACATTTCTAATAGTGAAAAAAGGTTGTTTCACATCTTACTGAAACATGATATATATTTTTTTTTAAAGTTTAAGTTAAATTATCAGGGTCCACAACGAATTTATAAGTACGAATATGCTGGCTATTCAGTAGTGTAGGACGAAAAAAGTAAATTTTTGAGTACTAACTTCTAATAGGGCTCAATAGTTGCGTATTGTAATGCTGATCAAGGGAAAAATAATAAAAAAATTCCTAATTTATATTAAGTGTTGCCACAAAGCGGTTGAAGTTTGAAAAAAATGCCAAAAATCGAATTGCCGCCAAAATTTACTGATAACATTTCGAGCTTTAAAAAAGGAAATTATATCATTCAGTTATATATCGTTATTATAAAAATATATACTAAAAATTCGCTTTAAAATTTTAAACTTCCAAAAAATTGTTGAAAAACACGATTTTTATGAAAAACCGTGTATTATCCGTGTATTTGTATGAAAACCGTGTATATCATGTTTCAGTAAGATGTGAAACAACCTTTTTTCACTATTAGAAATGTTAAATAAAAAACTTTTGTTTTTCACTCCACCCTAATCAGCAAGTTGACCTAGTGTTTAAGAAGACTCAAATGTTCACCATTAGTGATGTATGGACTAGCAGTGGCTTGGAGGACAGAAAAAAATTGACGGGAAGCTTCCAAATTTACCTTTTTTTTTAACGAAACAGTCACAACTCCCTCCCAATCATCGGCGACTACATTTCATGAAGAGGGTATTTCAAAGCTTGTTTACAGATATGACAAATGCCTTAATCGTCAAGGTGACTATGTGGAGAAATAAGCAGTGTTGCACATTAAATTTGGTTAACAAATCTTTTTTTTTTTTGTATTTTGACCCGTCTCTTTTTTTTTTGTTACAGTCCAACGGAGGTTGAAAAAAATCAGCCCACGAATAGCAGTTATTTGCAAAACTCACCAGTTGAACCACATTATAACTAACAAAATATTATGAACTAAAATTAATTGGGGAAAAATTTACAATTGTACGGTGAATTTTATTTTATCACTAGTAAGATACTATTAACTTACTAATAATTCACTAGTAAGTTACTATTAACTTCCTGATAGTTCACTAGTAAGTTACTATTAATTTTCTGATAGTTCACTATTAAAAAAATCATAATAGATATAACCTGGCACTCGTAATTACAATGTATATGCAAAAAAATAAATGTATTATAATTGTAGAAAAAGTAAGTATGCTTTTTACTTATCTTCGATAACATAAGACATAGTTTAAATAACAAAAATATTTTTAAGAATCTACTCACACTATTTTTGGCAAAAATGCATCAATATACATTCTTTTCAATATTTAGAAACAAATTTTTAAAAATGAAAGCGTTCAAATGATTTATTAGCTAAACGAAAAATGTCCAAAACGTGTTCTCAAACTTATTCTTTAGTGAAAACTGAAAACGAAATCCAATTATGTTTTTAAACGTGATGCAATTTATTAAAGAAGTTGAAAGCGGAACTAGTTTACTTTTTGCTGATTTTTCTTCTGTATTATATCTAGTACGTTTACGTTCATTTTTAAGGACAAAAACTTAAATTAAATTTTAAGTGTAATAAAACCTGTGAAAAAATGAATTTTGTCACATGAAACATTCAATTATTTTTTTGTAAATCTAGTTTTTCAATATCTGCTTCAATAGCAAATAAATCCTCGTCTTATTAGTTTACTTTATAACATGCAAAAGTACATTAAAAGATAAAATTTTGATTTTTTTTTGTAATACTATTACTTTTTTGTCTGTGGAGACGGTAACTGACAAAAAAAGTAAAACTTTCACTGAAACATCTTTACTTTAAATACATTTATTTATAACTATTTAAAATATAACTTATTTAGCATACATAAAATAAAAATTCTGCTGTTTAAAAAATATTATAAAGTAGTATATATAAAATATATGTAAAACAATTAAGTTTTTTTACAATGAAAAGTAATGTACTCCAGTAATATATTTTATAGCATATTTTCTTTCTATTTTTTAAAGCCTACTTTGATATTGTCAAAAATTAGAATCGAGTTTAGAATCAGAGCTAGACTATTTTATTAACTGCATTGTAAAACTGTGTAATGTTACTAAGATTTTTAGGCATAAACTCAACCATAATTAATCAAACCAATACGCTACACAAATATAGTGGAAGATGACTAAACTCTTAATTATAAGGATTCTTCAATAAATCTCTATCTTACATATCACTTACTATGATTTCAAACACATTAATTATTGTTGTGATACAAAAAGTAGAAAATTTTGAAGATGCTATCCATTTTTCATGTGCTGAAAAATATGCAAAACGAATTGTATTTTATCGGAGATAATTCGCAATCAAAGCGATCAAACGGCGTTAAAGAAATTCTGACTCATCGCAAACGTATTAGTGAATGAGATGCAATAACAACATGTATTTTATGTATTTATTTTTAAACACTAAGTAATTCCTATATACTTGCTTTGGAAGCATTTCGTAGAGGAGAGCATCCGTTTTCTTCTTTTCTTCAATGAGCTGGTCTGTTCTCCCGTCCACCAAAGCTTCAAGGTTATTAGCATACTTTTCCATCATCACCAACATATTGTCGAAAATATTGGGCTTCCTGGGGAAAAAAGTAGATTTGTGTTAGAATTGATTTGATTTTTTAACGAATTTACATTTTTTTTTGTGTGGGGAACAAGGCCTGATTCAGACTTCAGTACAAGGGAAACCAGTTTTAGTAAAGCGCTTGACCAAATTATAATAAATTTCCATATTTTTGCTACTTTTCATGCATTTAACACATGAAGTGGTAGTTAATGAACACATTAAGTGGTAAATTAAAATCAAATGATTATTTTTTAATGTGATTAATGTTGACCGAATAATATTTGGGGGCCTCTTGAGAATTGGTACAGGAAGTTCCCTTGTTTACTCATTGGTAATGTCCTGGAGGAGAAAATGGCAACGATGACATATACATCAATAATTAATTTTGACATGTCTTATTTCTGCATCGTGTTTGCAGATTGGGCTACGATACTTAATTATAAACGGAAAGACGTTTAGACAAAGCAAATAAAATAATTTTAGTTGTACACACTAATTGTTAATCTAAGAAATTTTAGCCTCTTCATACGAAAACATCTAGATAAGAATTTTTAAACCTACAAATATAAGAGCACTGACTGCGATAACTAATACAGAGCTAAATATACGAAATGTAGCCATATAAGTTAAATATTTCAAATAGTTCATACATTGATAGACAAAGACTTTTTTCAATCGTCGTATTAACAAGATTATGGACCAACATATCTGCTGCAGTACTAGTTTAGAAAGCACTTAAAGTAAACGATAGCAATTTTAATAAAAATTGTTTAAACAATTCCGTTTAAATAGCATATATATTCAAGCATAAAAGAAAAAAATTATGACCGCTACAAAGACAATTTAAAACAGTTAAAATTTTGTGTTTCATAACTTACATTCCTTTTCTCATAGGTCGTAACTTGGTCCTTATAGTCTTAAAATCTGGTCTCATATCAGGTTCTTCAGTCCAACATTCTTGCATGCAGTCCACAATACAATCGAAGGAGTCTTCCAACTTAGATACACGTGGTCTGAATGGAACAGCTCTGTCTCTTCGCATTACATTCTTGATAATGTCTAAACAGAAGATAGTGCATTATATATTCCATTAGTGGAGAATCCGTTAGACATTCCATTATTCTTTTAGCACGGAATAAACACAATTGAAGCTGAGGTACAAATGGTGAAAAATTACACTGTTAAAAAAATTGTGCTGGCTTTCACCATAATAATGGTTTCTAGTAGCTGCAACGGCTGTGTGGTGAAGCGTTTCACCATATTTTCGGTATTGGGTTGAACCGTTCCTCAGGTTTCTGTTTCCAAAACTTGAAAAATGGTTCGACTGAATACCTGAAATATGGTGAAACATTTCACCACACAGCCGTTGCAGCTACTAGAAACCAAAATTATGGTGAAAGCCAGCACAAAATATTTAACAGTGTAGATGTTCTCAACAGAATCGATTTTGTATAGGCAGCTCTTGGGAAGCAGTAGGATTTTATTTGAGAAAACAAACATAAATTGAAATTATGTGATGCGAAAAAAATTAAAGGAAACCGAAAGAGTTTCAAACTAAACGTATTAAAAACTAATATTTTTAAAATTATTAACTACACTGAAATTTTTTTTAGCTGAAATTAATTCAACTAATATTTTTTCAATCATAACCTACACTAATATTTTCTTTTGTATCAGAAATTAATTCGAAGAAATATTTTTAGTAGATGTTTCAAAATACTAATTTAAGGCTTTTAAAGTAGGGGAAGGTGTTGTACCTCCGACCATATTGTTCCTTTGATGTGGGGCCTTGTAGCAATATTGTATAAAAATTAGTCTATTTAGTATGTAGTTATTCTACTGGAGGGTTTATGTATCCTAATGTGGATTATTCAATTCAAAGAGCATTCGTGTGAAAGATAAAAGTCCACTTCTATCCTAAAAATGTAACTATTTTGTTCATAAAGGTTTTTCCTAATAAAATGTTTCCATAACTAAAGAGAATCAATGCATTGATTTATAGTATACTGTTAATGTAATTTTCCACATACCAGAGGGTGTTACGTCTATCTGTCCATAAGGTCCGTTTCTAGCAATTATCTCGAAAAGGATAATTCCGAAAGAGTAGACATCTCCTTTAGGTGTTCCAGATTGGGGTGAATTAGGATCCCTCAGTAGTTCAGGAGCTCTCCAAAGTAGCTCTAAAAACGAAATATTGAATAATATGACAGACTAATGAATAGGTAATCTTAAACTTATTGTGAAAACTGCATAAGTATAAGATTTTCCGAAATACAGAGAGCTTTAATTTGTTAGAGGACAATTTTTCCTTTTTTATATTCATACCAAATACATTTTATCTTATGCCACACTCATAGCTTAAAGTAAATATAAAAAAGTAAATTAGAAAACTCTATTACTAAAAAGTAATATTGAAAAAACTCAATGCCTTATATATTCACAATTATTGAAAATTGTGTTGATTTTTCTCAAATATCAAGTTAAGCATCGAAATATTTCACACAAGAACGTAAATTACTGTAAAGCATAACAGTTATTTGCCAATAAAAATGTAAGCATTGTTTCCTGGTACTAAATTCACAGTTGTACAATGACGAACAATTGCTAATTATTTATGAATGAAAAGATCTGAATACTTTTAATGGTGCGAATGATAGAATTCGCTTTTCTCTTGCTATTAAATTAAATGATTCGAGCTTCTTTTGAGACAAAACAACGCTTTTATATGTGTTCATAGAATTTACGAGCGACAATCAATAGTACAGATAAAGGATCTGTTTGTGTCCGATTTTGTTTAATTATTTGCATGATAAAATTTTGTATGCGTCAGCGAATGATTTTTCAAATTTAACAATTTATTAATAACAAGTATAATTTCGACACACACATTTTGTAGAGAAAATATGTAAAACTGCCTTTAAGGTGTCAAAAAGGAATAATAGTTTACTAATTTTATAATTGATAAGTTTATTTTAAAATTTACTACGTATCACTATTAAATTCGTTTGTGGCATGGTATTTTTTCACTTCCTTGATAAATTGACTAACTTATATAATTTTTATAAAGCCCTTTTTACTTTAAAAACTGATGTTTACTACTAAATTATTAATAAAAAACTTCTGCACTGAAGTAGAGTCTACGATTTTTTTTATCTTACAATTACTAATCCAAGATATTCTACAGTGACGACTATTGTTAATATTTTTGCATAAAGTAAAACGTCAGATGTAGTATGTGTGATGGTGTGAGGCTATTCAAAGGGGAAAAACAAGTGGTTCGTGAAACTTGTGGAAGAAAGATTTAAAAAAAATAGTTTAAAGCACACCAAACGTACAGATAATACCCCACATATTTTAAATATCTTCCAATAACCTAGTAGCAATCAGACACGTAACTTAGAATAGAAGAAGCACACTGCATTGTGACTGATTTTAAAATCAAGCTACTATATTTTCTTTCTGTCGGTTTTTTTTTTGGCGCATAATACTCAGAGAAAGAGAGTAAAGCCTGCATTTATACTGAACCTTAAAATCATGAAATATCCGTAAAAGTATTTTTTGCTAGAATTTTCCTACGTAGAATGGAATTAAACTTAATTTTCTCGAGGAGCTTTAATTCCTTCTCGGTTTCAAATAATGAGTTTTTTGGTCTGAGCTTTTGTCTATTCTAATATGTTGAAAAAAATAAATGTTGTTGACAATTTAATTAACGCAAATCTATTTTAATGATAGCTGGAATAGAATTTTGCTTTCTTCTGACAAGAAATTTTAATTAAGTATTTTTTTTAACTAAGAATATTTCATTTTTGGAAAACAAATTACAGTGCATTTAAAAATCCACAATTTATTAAATATCACTAATTTCACATTTTTATTCGTTTTGAAAATTCTGCATCAGCATAAATTAAATTTCAGATAATAATTAAGAAAATATATGTTTCCATCTAATTGCTTTAAGAAATATATATTTTGGCTTACCCGCAATTTTCAAGAAATAATTAATTAAAATGTGTTCCTCATTGATATCCTTCATTGTAAGTAATTTAAAAATATGACTATCATTTTTTTGCTGAACATGGGGTTTATTTTTAAAAAAATCGGCATGTATTTTATCTGAAAAGACTCACAGTTACTTGGAACTCACTTGCACATTGTTTTTCGAAGTCCGTGTTGCTATCGTCTCCTGAGTCGGCTCCGAATTTGAGTTCATGCAGCCCGAAATCAGCAATTTTTACAACCCATCTGCTATCTACAAGGCATTTGGATGATTTCAGGTTACCATGAGATCGCAGGGGACTATCATGCAAGTACGTCATACCCTGAAAAACCAATTAACCATCAATGAAATATCTATACGGTTAAGTTGTTTTCTTAGCGAAAAATTTATAATTTCAAAAAAAAAGCATAATATTATTTTTCAAACCCTTTTTTACCCCATAAAGTAGAAAATATATAAGAAAAAATCTAATTACTTTTAAATTTAATTACAATTAAAAATCTTATAAAAATAGGATAATTTGAGTAAAATTCTTCTACTTATTTTTTTACAGCTTAATTTAAATATAGTTTTTATGAGAATACGTAATGTAAATTAATAGTATTATCACACATAGAATTATATTTATATTGCTTTAGAAAAGAAAGTGTCATAAAATTATTATTTAAACCAAATTTCACTTACTCTTACGATATCCCCAATCAATGAAGCGTGAAACATGTTATCTAGCTTTACGTCTTCATTTTCTAGAATATCCTAAGAAAGAAAAATACACACTATATCACAACAATTAAAAAAAAGTTTTGGGGGCAAACATTCCACTCATAAATTAAGCGACTTAAAAGCAGAGTTTAATTCTTCAAGTAAACTAAATACAAACAAATTGTGATTTTCGGCATCGGTGAAAGAATCATTCGCTATTTGTCTTCTATTTAAATTCAAATCCATGGTTACAAAACTGTGAGCCTCAAGTATTTTTTTTTTAATTTTTATAATGGCGTTGCCCATTGGGAATACAAAATGTTAATTGTTGACTTTTAATATTAACTTCTCTACAAAATTAAACTATACAAAAATAAGTTTTTAAAAGTTTTATTAGGGAAGAGAGCAATGTGGTTAAAGTACACAGTTATCGGTGAATCTGCACAGGTACCGTTACACTTAACACTAACATACCTTCAAGCTTCCTCTAGAGCAGTAGTCAGTAACAATACAAATGTTCGGCGGATCAATGCATGCCCCAATGAAAGAGTTGAGATTGTCATGGCGTAAGTCTCTCATCTGTAATATAAGTTTGGTTAGGTGGTTTATTTTTTTAAGTATGATTTAACATAGCTGAAATGTTTATTTTTAAAATAAACAAAATTTCATCAAAAATATTCGCGATATCAGAAATGCATTATTAATTATTTCCTTTTTTTTTTAATTTAGAGAATAATAATATTTATATTGGACTTAGAATTCACGTTTTTTATTTTAACTTGTATATATTTTCATTTTTTATACAGTTTGGCAGTAAATGAGTATCCAAAAACGCAAATCCAAGTGCGTTGCGCTTGAAAAGGTGCCCCGTATACCAGGAAAAAGATGTTTCGAATATTTTTTGAATATTTAACTAGTACACTATTTTTTTATTCGAATTTATGTACAAAATACTATAAGCTAATACTTTTCTTAAAATAATGTACCTAGATAATAAATAAATACTACGAAAAGGTTTCTAATAATGCTCAATTTTTTTTTTCCAAAATAAGGATAAGTGAAACACTTTCTCCTTTGGAAAACATCTCCGGTTTCGCCTTACATTAGAAAAATAACATTTTACAAAAATTGTTTTACTATTAATAGCATCTGATTTTATTTGCTAATAAATATAATACTTAAAACAAAAGTGTTTCCATTTAAAAATAAATGTCATCCTTACTTAGGTACTTCAAAATATTACAAAATTTTTAGGATAATTTAAAAAACATTACATATTAATACAATGTCCGTTAAAACCAATGACAACATAAAATAAATTGTATAAAAAATATGAAGAACTTCATGGCTTTTTCATTTTTGAGAATCATTTTTTGACATGAAAGTTCCTATACTTATATATTTTTGTGTATTGGCTTTAAAATTTGATTCAGTTAAATAACATTCTAAAACATATGACGTAGAAAACATATACCTTACTTACAATCTCAAAACCAGATGTTTTAGTAGAAAATTTTCAAAAGATGTTCTTAAAGCAAAGGTATAAATCGTTTTTTTTTCTGAAAATGACAGGTTGATTTCCCCATTAAATTGGTTTAGTTTCCAACAATAGTGTGGATTTTCAAATTCTATTGTATTTTTTTCAAAGGAAAAACTCTTGTTTTCAATTAAGAATTACGTAATTGATAAACAATAATAAAAAGTATAATATATTAAACATTGAAATTCATTTGCTATCACATAGATTAAAAACATAATAGTATTAGGGTAAAAATAAAACAAGGGTGTAACAACCGAAATATGAAAAAATAAAACTTTTAACGAAAATAATTGAAATTGAAAATGTTTAGTTTGGTCTGTTGGGGGGGGGGGGGGGGGGGGCTAAATTCATAATTTCAAAAATAATTGATAGTTTCAAGTGACGTAATCCAACCAGTCTCCTTTCTAGGATTTATTGTATTTATTTAATTTGAATTATGAATTTTTTCGAAGCATTTTTTAGATAATACTGAACTATGTTGGCTTTTGAGGGTCATCGCACTGGAGCTGCATATTAGGTTTTACAAAAAAAAATTTTATTCCATTTGTCGCCAAAGGCTTTGCCAAACTCTCCAAGTTATTACAAAAAACGTACCAAATGAGCAAAAAAATTTTATTAGCTGGTTGTGCGAAGGTCATTGCACGAGGGCTGAATAGGTGTGTTGGTAGCGATATCTTTAACTCGCCAAATTCGCAAAAAAGAGCCAAATGAGCTTACAATTTTTATGCTTTTTATGTCTTTATTTTGTTTTTATTAAATTACGACGTCTTTATTGGTGAATTTTATAGCGTTTTTAAAATTTTGAAGTTTCAAGGTAATATATGTAGCAGGATTCTGTACTTCATAACGAACTGTAACAGCAACAACTTTATTATTCTATAACCGATTAAGGGATAGATGGATTGAACTGACCTATATAAAAAATGCAAATCGTTTGCTGTTTGCTGGAGTAGCTTATTTTTAATTCTTACTGATTATTTTTTCCTTAAATATGTATTCTTTTTAATTTGAGCTTCTTATCAAAGGTATTTTTGAAATTAATATTAATCAATACTAAATCCAAGATGGGTAATTAAATGAAAAAAAAATAACTTTGTAATCTTCATATCTTATGCAACTCAAATGAACGAAAAAAGTAGTTCAATTGATTATTAAATTATTTTTTTCATCTCTACCCGTGCAACATCGGGTATAACAGCTAGTAATAAAAAATTGTAATAAGAGAGCAAAATTGATTGTATTTTTGAATGTGCATATTTTTAATATTTTTATTTGTTTAATAGATTTTTAATAGAAAAGCGGTAATAATGTAGAGTTTAGATATACATATATATGTCGAGTTTAGATATGCATGTTTGGCTATTTTTATTTAAACTTGAATGTATTGATATCATGAAATCGATAAACTGAATTTATTTAAAAAAAAAAGAGTTTTTTTGAAATTAGTAAAACTAAAAAAGTGAAAATTCCTATACTTTTTTTAATAAAAAAAAACCATTAGATTATTTCAAAGCTCTACCAAACAGCCTTAAAGTCGTTATTTGTCAGCAAGAGATTTCTCCCACGCATAATAAAAATCAATTAAAACTGAAAGTTATGTTTTAGTATTGATACAATATCATGTGCTACAAAATTACAATAATTCAAAAATCAATTTCGTTTTCTGTGTATAAAAATTTGAATTCTGTTTTTATGAAAGACTAGGAAAAGTATTTTTAAATTATTAAAAAAGCGGATAACAAAGAAATTAATGAATACGAAACTATTATAAAAAAAAAGAAAAGAAATCGCAATGTTAGATTTAATAGTTTTATGCGTAGCAGATATATAAACCATTACTATTTTTTATAATTTTAAAAAATCAATAAAAATGACATTTTTAGTGATAAAACCTTATATAGCCTCAGTCTTCATTTTGAAAAATCAAAAATTAATTTCGCGACTTGTTTAAAAAATTTCTTAGGAAATTTGTTTGCAATTCAAAACTGTATTTTAAATGATAAATGTGTTTTAACGTGTTTAAAAAAAAGCTTGAGTTTCTAGGCTTTGCATGGATATTTTATTTTTGTTTATTTAATTTCAAAACTTTATTATGTTACTTTGAATTTTTATCGTAGTGTTGCATTAATCTTTTAGTTATATACATAGGTGACATTTTGTTTAATTTACTTAGCTTCCAAAAATGTAGGTTTGTAACATTAATTGTTAACTAGAGCCGTTCAGCCCATATATATAAACCTTATAAACAAAATAAACAAACGAAGCACTTAATTCCAATCTAAGCTTTTATCACCTTCTTAGTAAAACGACTGGCTGTAACAATACAAGTGCCGCTCCGGTGGCACACTACTAGCCTATGGAGCCCTTGGGAGTGCTGAGGTCGGGTTCGATCCCCGGTCAGGCATGGATTGTGACTGTCTGTTCATGTTTTTGTTGTTTGTTTATTTGTTTGTGTCGTTTTCTTTCTTTGTTGTGCTGTGTGTATTTCTGGTGTTAGTACAATAGCTTTAAAGTGCAGTAAAGCAGTGCTCCTTGCTGCCCTCCACCCCCACCAAGAAAAGTCATAAGTCATAAGTCTTACTTACACAAGATAGACTTATCATATTCTTCATTCATTTATTTTTAAAAAAGTTTAAAAAAATAAAAAAAATTTTTTTTTTTTTTTTTTTGGTGAATTTACAATAATTTTTGAAAAAAAAAAATGTTGGTTAAAAAATGTTGTTTTTTTTGTTTCCTTTTCCCCCAGTGACAGACACACACACAAACAACGACACACACAACAAGACACACACAAACAAAACAGAAAAAACAACAACAATTTTTATGCAAAAACATCCATGCTCCCTAACCGTTATGCTGCCGGGTCGGCATGAAAAAAAACTATATTTTTCAAAGTCTTCCGCTTTCTTAATACATACAATGGTTAACGTTATGAAATCAATCAATTTTCATACCTACCAATTTTTTAAATATTAGTTTAATAAAAAGTTTCTTTAAATATTTTACTTATTTAGTAACGACTTTTTTTATATTTTATTTCCTAATACAATCATCACATTTTGTGTTAATTTGTTATTCGAAAGGGTATTCAAGTTTTCAAAGGTCAGATCAGTAACGTGTCAAAAACTAGCGATGCATATTTTACTTAGAAATACTAATTAAAAACAATTGCATTTTTGGAATAATTAACTTAGTTTAAAAAAGTTAGAGCACGTTTTTTAACTATTTATTCTTTTAAATATTGTCTCGTAAAATTTTGAACAACATGCACCGTCTCCCAGTTTAGACTTTAATAGTAACTTTAAGAGTAAGAATTAAATTATTTTGAAAACAAATACGGAGTTAAGTAGAGACAAGAACAATTTTTCAGTTTAAGCAATGATAAAACTTTAAGTTTTAAAAAAGTAAATTTGATTAACTTCTGAATCTAAGAATAAACAAATTAGCTACGTTGAAAAAAGCTATAACGACAATACTCTATGGATAATTATAAAGATACACTAAAATGTCCATAATTTATAAATACGAACTATATTTAATGTTTAGAAATATTTTTTTTTAATTCTTTAAAAATAATAATATATTATAAATGCAGCATCGTATCATATCGTTCCAAAAACTATTTCAAGAAAAATTATTAGTAAATATTTAATGGCTTATTTTAGCCCTATGTACTTCGTTTAGTAGTATTTATAATGTTTTTACTAATAAGTTTTTTTTGTTAGTATGGAGGAAACATTAATGCGGTTGGGATAAGTCGCATTTAAATAACTAATATGGATAAATTCCCTTAGTAATTTTAGTTCTTGTTTTGATAATAAGGGTTTAGTTATTATTATTGCTCATTATGTTATAACTCTTGTACTTTAATGATGCCAAGGGGTTCAAGCCAATTACAGATTCGTTTCATTTATTTATTTCAAAAAATGAAAGTCATACATATTTGAATACCATTATAAAAGTATGTGATTTTTTACTGTTCAAAACAATGTAAATAATACAAAATAAATTCTTTTAAATTTTCTTATGGAAAAAATTTAAAATGGACAACAATGGTTTTGCGCTACCTTTAATGAATTTCTCAGAAGTTAAGGACATAAATTTTACTGTTCCTCACCCCATAGGAAATAATTCCAGTTCCAAAAGAGGAATTATAATATATTTTTACATATAGTAGTTTACTATTTCAAGCACAATGTTTCTGTAAATTGCTATAATTTAAGAGTGTTTAATAAGCTTAATTATGAAAAAAGTATAATTTATTTCTTTCAAATATGTTCTAGTTTTAATTTCAAGACGTGCGATCTTATTATGAAGTTTTTATTAGCTATGTCTTTCAAAAAATGCCTGAATAAAAGATAGTAGATTAATTTTTCAAAAAATGTAAATCCTTGATGAAGAACTATAAAGAGCGAAAATATGATACTTTTTTTTTAAAAAAAATCAATTTTTTTTATTTGTTGGATAACAAATTATTTTAACGAACGATACTAAATATTTATTGGATTTGTAAACTACGTTGATGAGAATTTTCAATTATGTGGCGACTTTAAGTTTAACCTAAAACCAAATGTTCCTTTCAGTGATTTTGTTTCTTATGTCTATTATATACTGTGTGAGGAAGTACTTCTCTCTCTGGGTGACAATTACTTTTACCAACATTCAAGTTTCATAATAACAAAAAAAAACATATAATTTTTAAATCAAGCAATTTGACTTAAACAAGTATTAAAATAAATATTATGTATTTTCATTATTTTCTATCGAAATATACAGTTTAAGAAATGCTATTTCAATTAAAAGAAAGCAGAATTTTTTTAAAAATATATTTTTACGTTCAACCACTTAATAAGAAGTGTATTGTAATTAAGTGTAATCAAAGTATTGCAATGAGATTGAAAATATGAAATGAAGATTTTGTGTGTTCTCTACACAATTTTTATTGTGACTATTCTGAGATAGTAGTTTTAAACATTTGTCCGTCAGTCAGGCAGCTGTATAAAACCCTTTTGCAGCTCGAACTGCAAAAGCTAGTTTGGTTTAGATTTGGTTATTTTGGCTAGAATTAATTACCTGTCTGACATCATAGCAGGTTTAACGAGAATATCGTGTATGCGCAAATGTTTGCTGATGGAGGACTATTTAGGTTTTAAAGTTATTGCTGAAAGAAAGTGCTCGATATTTCACGCCCGTGAAAATTAAATTTTAAAATAGCATACCAAGAATATACAGCTTAAAATAATGTTTAAAATTTTTACTGAGAGGTTATTGAAAGTCGTGTGATGCTTCAAACCGATACTTCATATATTATGTAGTTATAACAAATGTGACAAAAACGATACTGTACTTCTGATTTATTATTTTACAGGTTGTAATTAAAGATTCACTACCTTTTAGACTGAATTGGAAAATATGAATTCTTAATCCGTGAAGGGTTTTAAGATTGTAAAATAAAATAAATACACACATTAATATGGTAGTACATATTTATGCTTAAAGAGCATAAATGAAAGTTGTACTTTCAAAATATTAATGTTTCAAAATTAAAAACTAATAATGAAAGAATGTTTTTAAAACTAAGCTGTGATCCCAAAAGAGTATTTAAATCCTTTTGGTTCCCTTGAAGCTATTTAGCATATTTTAATAACATTAAGGTAAACAAGATTCACCACTTTTGAGGCTTAAGGGTCTTACTTTATGGCTTGCTATTTGCGAAAGATGTAAAATATTTCTCAATAATAATTCAGAATTAGAAATGTCCCTTTTCTGAGTACGATTCTGAGTCCCTTTTATAAATTGATACATTCCTTTCTGTTTTCAATATTTATTGCAATAAGATAAAATATTTAAATGCATTTTAATTTTTTGAATAAAAAGTTATATTTTATTAAATACCATAAAAATTAAATACATTTTAAGAACCATAAATATTGAGTCGACAGTTTACTTTTAAATACACACTATATTGTATTTTGGCACTTGGTAAGTTTTTAGTTTTAAAAATCAGATTGATTATATAATTATATTCATAAAATAATAGTAGTTCTTTATAATAATAAATTTTCTGTCATTATTTTGGGATTGTTTTTGCATAAAAATAACACATGAATTTTATGAACATTTTATGTTATATTCATAATATTCATCATTGTACCATTACCAGTAACTTTTTGTTTTGCGTCACTACAATGATTAGTAAAAAAATTAAATTTAATGCGCATTTTAAACAAAATTTTTAAAAAAAACTTGCAATGACTGGCAGCTCCGCAATTTCTCAAAAAACTGAATCACGCGACTCACACTAAAAGTTTTATAAAATGTGTTCAGATCCGCATCAAATAAAATATCTGAATATTTTTCTTCAGTTAACAAGTCTACTAAGTCTTACCAATTTGAGTTCTTTTTTCATTTTTCTTGTTATATCAACACTTTTCTTTTTGAGTCTCTTAATAGCAAGCATGCGACCCTTGTATATTCCAACAGTTGTGAAGATGCTGGTATACCTGAAATCCGCTTCTGCATTTGAACTCAGTGATACCTGGCTAGTTCTAATAAGTGGATGTAGACTCTGGAGGTAAAACATCAGTTAGTTTTTGTTAATATGATTATAATACAGTCATATGAAGGTTTATTTATATTTATTGAAGTATGCAGCTATTTTAGTTAATACATTTAAGTGCATACATAAACCCTGTCTTATAATGTTTATATTAAAATGTAGCACATTAACAGTAGCTATGACGTATATGCACTGCGTTGTAATTTGACAATTTTCTGATTAAAATCAGTCCGAGTTCTGTGATTTTTAAAATTTCCAAAACGTTGAAGCATTTTCAAAACTATTTTTCGAAGCATCAGTTCTATTAAATCAAAATGCGATGTAATAAGTCAGCAAACATAATTATCAGTATAATATATAATAAGAGTAAGATTATAAATGAGTAGTTTGATAATTCAGTATGAATTTTCATGTTGTCATAGACATTACCCTACGATAAAAAAATATTTAAATGCATTAAATGAAATAAATATTTCTGAATTTTGAGATAGCTATAATATTTTATATAAGAAACTAAGCAATCCTTACTCGACAAATTCTGCCAATACTTGTGGTGGGCGTATATTCATTAACTTGAATGTCTTTGTATTCAATCTTCCATATTAAACTGTCCAATTCTTGTTCATAAGCCCAATTTCTGTGGGGAAAATACTCATTTTACATACAAACATAACTTTTTTTAATACTGACGAGTTTTTTGTAAAACAATCGTCGGAATTAAAAAGTGATTCTTGTTGTGAACAAAAGTGACTGTTTTGTTGAACAACAGTTTTGCGAAAATTTTAAAATTCGCAAAGAATAAAAAAAAATCAAGCAATGTGAAATAAGTTCAGTAAGCAATAAGTTGAGTTAACTAATAATAAATGGACATATATAAACTGCCAGCCTCAATCAATGTACCTACAAAGTCTTAGTAATATAATAGATGTAATGTATTAGAAATCTCTTAATGGTATCATATGTCCCTAAGAGCTTTATATATTAGAAATCCAGCAAAGGTATCATATGGCCCTTAATCTAAATTTATACATTAGGATTTCGATATGAACCAACTTATATCGGATAGACTTAATATACCGAATGAAATATATATGGTCGCGTGAAAATGAGGTTAGACAAGAGAGCTAGTATTATAAAGGAATATTTCATATTTTATCACACAATATCATAGAGGGAAGCCCAAAAGCTCTCTCTATTTCCGAAATATATATATTTCCTGACAATGACACGATGACAATGACATTAACATATATTAGCCATTTTTTTTTTACAAATATAACTAATGATTAAAGCAATATGACTTTATTATTATATTTCATTATCTAAAAATATAATTAAACAGAAAGTTCTGAAATGGACTAAAACACCTTTTTCCGGTTGCTTTCATGCAGTCGTAAATTATTATAATATGGCAGACGGACGGACAATATGTATGCTAGGTATATTAGATAACATACCTCTTAGACAAAAAAAACTCATTATGATAGTTAAAAAGCAAATTAAAAGTGGCACGCATATATGGACGCACTAACAAAAATATAGACAGCAGCAAAACAAAATACCCAAAGAAAAGTTTGCTGATTAGATACCTACCAAACAAAAAAAAATAAAATCGAATGATTACAACAGAATTTGTGTCAATGGGATACAAGGATGGATTGACGGTGGGAAGTCACCACCAAATACAAAAAACTTTTTTATAATTTTTGAAAAATATCTCGGGATAAAAAAAAGTATCTTTAAAATGTCGAAAAGTTCCCTTTATGCTAGTAAATGTAAAAAAATCTTTATACAGAAAATTATCACTACTAATTTAAAACATACCACAGAAATGTTTACTTCTTTGCTTTAAGAATTCGAAATAAGACAGGTATTGGCTTTTTAGTTTGTGCGAAACATTTCAATTTTCAATTTATTCTACCAAAGTTGACATAGTCGCGACAGTTTACAGAAATGGTAGCCAATATTCACCAAGTATATTAATTTGGTGAATGCACGGCGGATCACTTTTTTTTGCTTTGACAGCAGTATATTGTGTTTGACAGTGAATTTACGTGGTAACGCAATCGCGGTAGTTACGATCTGATAGAACTATTTTGTACATATTATTAGATCAGGTAAACTAAAGTATCTATTACTAATGACGTGGACCATTGTTGCAAGCATTCAATATCTTCAACGCATAAGAAAGGATGTATAACTGAATTGATAGTGAATGCTGGTATCTGTTGATTATTCTGAGCAAAAATGATTCAATTCATTCTTGCGGTTACTGCAGTTTACCAGCCCATGAACGATGAGTTGAGTGACTGTTTACAAGAGGTACAGGAGAATGTCTTGGATATTTTTCGGATTATCATTGGCGTCTGATTGCACTGTAAAAATTTAATATAACTCTTATCTATCGTAAAAATCCTTGTCTTCTCTCAAGATCGGATACTTTTTTTTTGATTTTTGGTTTCATCACAGACACTTGAAATCATTTACAACACACCCTTTTGGTGAATTTTGTAATACATCGTTGTTTACAAGCAACCATGGCCGCGAGCGTCGCACTCAGTTGCGAGGTGGTTTTTGCGAATGAACCCAATGTTTGCTGGATAGAATCCGGGCAGATATCAAACCAAGAAGCACGTAGTTGAGAAAGAAATAGAAAGAGTAAAAGCGCCGTACTAGTTTTTTCACATTAAAATTATACATTTACATTTTCTGGAAATTTACTGGTTTAAGTGGATTTAAAATATATATATATATATATATATATATATATATATATATATATATATATATATATATATATATATATATATATATATTAGGGTGGTCCTTAAAAATAAATTTTCGATTTTTGAACGGGCCACCCCCTCAAATTGTTTATTCATATGAAAAAATAATTCCTGCAAAATTTTAGCCAAATCAATTAGTAATAACACGTGCCCCACGGGGCTTAAAGTTTTGAAAAACGCAAAATTTTAGGGTGCATTTTTAATAATTCCATTATAAATCAATATCTATGCCAAATAAGAAAACATACTCAATACAAATGTTGTAGATTATAAAATTTCTTACAACTTTGTAATTTACACTTTTGATCTATGAGTAACAGGTTATGAGTTATGGGGAAAAGAACAAGCGACATTTTACTAGATTGTAAATCTCCCCATGGCCACACTACGCAAGCGATATCCTTCGCAATGGTGCGACATAAGTAATTATTTAGATAACTTTTAACTGTTCTGTCTAAAAATTAACTAAAAAGTTACTGATGTGCAGGTATTTAATTAAAAAAAAACATGTTTAAAATATACCGCCATTTCAAGACCTTTGGCTGTCAGGGCCGTCGCGTGGGTGGGGCAGGGGGGGGGGGGGGCACTTTCAAAAATTAATATAGGTTATTTACTGAACTATTTGTGCAGCTAGTAAGCAAATGACATTCTTAGAAATGTAATTATGTTGCTAACCAGTGCTGTTTTGAATGTACAATATGGGAGAAGGGGTCATTGGTTTATCTTAATATTTTAATTGGTTAATCTTAATATTTTATTAATAATAAAAAGAAAATCTAAAATAGTGAATTTTTAAAAGGAATTTAGTATAAGTAAATGTAATAAATTCATTTATGAAAACCAGATAAATTAAAAGAAAAAGAATATTTTTAGAGAATAAATATTATAAATTTCCCTATACTATTAATATTCCTGTATAAAATATTCCCCCCTTTCTTTTCGAAACTTATTGAAAATACTGTATTATTGACGTTTTCTAGTTTTTTAATTTTCTCTACAAGTAAGAAACTAATTTAGAATGTAATCATTTGTAAATTGTTCCGGTACTGATCATAAAAACTGGGGTTTTCATGCCCGATTTCCATGCACTTTTAACTTACTATATTGTCATTATTGTATTGCTTTAGTACAGATTTTAATAGTGTGATGTGTAATTTTTAAGACAGTCTTGCATGGTCTGTAAAATAAATGGTTTTTTGGATTCATCCTTTGTAAACTGATAGTTGAATTCTTCAATTAACTTCACACCTCTTTATGATGCAAAATTTATGAAGTTTAAGGATCTTAAAACTTCCTTTCAGACAATTTTCAGAATTGAACATTATAAAGGATGTAATTCCTTGAAATCTTCCTTAATGTGGTATCTCTGTCATTCGAATCTGTTTTATAACCATTCATTTGTAGTGTTATATTTTGCAGGTAGGAATACATGTTTTCCTCTAAAATTAGATTTTCATCCATTGCAACGAAAACATTCGTGTGAATTCAGGTTTAATTAACCATATTTAAAAATAATATGAGTAACAAATCTCCAAGAAATAACAATTTGGCACCAGTTACTTGGTTTTTAATTGTAGCAAAAATAAATATTTATTTTCGAGCATAACTCGGTACGAACGTATCAGTACGTATACACGAACTTTATATGAAACATTTAACAAAGGTCCGAAATTCGTTAGAAAGTGCTTGTTCTATCAATTAAAAAAAACCGCATTAGCTTTTTTAGAACGCAACAAAGTCTTTTTAGCAATTACATTGGTTTCACATCTTTTCTGCCATTACCATATGTAAGAAATTTTTGATTACTTCAACTAGAGGCAGGAACCATTATACAGGGGTTGAAAACATATGTGGATAAATGTATGACTCATGGCGTATCGCATTTGTCATTAAAAAAACTTACTCCTTAGCGGAAGTGCCCCCCCCCCTCTCTCACCCACGTGACGGCCCTGACAGCCAACAGTCTTTAAATCGTGGTACATTTTAAGTTTTTTTTTTTTGTAATACTTGAATCTGCCCCTTTTCATTAAATGTCAGACATAACCAGTTGAAAGTTAATCTAAATAATCACTTTAATGTTGCATCCTCTGCCCCACCCACGCGACGGCCCAGACAGCCCAAAGTCTTAAAATTACGGCATATTTTAAATGTGTTTTATTTAAATACTTGAATATGTCCCTTTTTTAGTTGATTTTTAGACAGAACGGTTAAAAGTTATCTAAATGATTGCTTATGTCGCACCATTTTGAAGGATATCGTTTGCGTAGTGTGGCCATGGGGGGGGGGGGGGATTTACAATCTAGTAAAATATCGCTCATTCTTTTCCCCATAACTCATAACCTGTTACTCATAGATTAAAAGTGTAAATTACAAAGTTGTAGGAAATTTTATAATCTATAACATTTGTATTGAGTATGTTTTCTTATTTGGCATAGATATTGACTTATAATGGAATTATTAAAAAAACACTCTAAAATTTTGCGTTTTTCAAAACTTTAAGCCCCGTGGGGCACGTGTTATTACTAATTGATTTGGCTAAAATTTTGCAGGAATTATTTTTTCATATGAATAAACAAATTGAGGGGGTGGCCCGTTCCAAAATCAAAAATTTATTTTTCGCCATGTTAATAAGGACCACCCTAATATATATATATATATATATATATATATATATATATATATATATATATATATATTGAAAGTTACTTAGATAGTCTAGCAGCAATATTGGCAAAAAAATGCTTAAAAACTATCATGAAAACATTTAGAATGAATGCTACGATATAAATTAAGCAATTTAACATAATTTGTCTTTGAACTACACTGCTCAAAACAATTAGGGGAGCACTTTGCGTACTTTTGTTAACCCTTTCAGTTTCAGCGCTTTGTTTTTCATTCTAAAAATCTAAAATTTATTTGTGAAATAAATTCCTTTTTCATACAGAATGAAATTGCAAAAAACAGGTATAAAAATATAAATTTTTTAAACTGAAATTTAAGGGGGGAATTTGGAATAAAAAATTAAGAATAAATTATAACAATAATTTTTTAAATTTTTATTTGCAAAAAAGAGGTAACATCAATTTTTAAACATCTGAGAATGCAAGAGAGAAGAATTTAGGGTCAATTTATTTCATAAAATTTTTTGGGAGTGAATTTTATTTTACCATGTTTCCATATTTTCATTTGATTTAAACAAACATTGTTTACATATCAAAATACATGATTCTTCCATCTAACGATAAATTAGTGCACTCTCAACTTAGCAAGAAAAAAATCGCAAGCTCATGATTCCAAATGGAAACTTTGGGGTTGAAAGAGTTTAAACCATGCACTCCCCTAATTGTTGTGAGCAGTGTACTATTAAAATCAGCAAAACATAAATAATATCAATTGTTTAGAAAATAAATTGATGGAAATAGTTATTTTTGGCATTTAAAATTTGAAATTAAAACTGTTTACAGTGATAGGTGATTTTGTTTTAAAGTGTATACACATTGTTAAAAAACTGTTGCTTTTACAGTTAAAAACTGTTAACTTTTACGCCAGTTAATAATTGTGTTTTTTTACAGTTTAAAATTGTATTTTTTTTTACAGGACAACTATTTTTAACAGGGAAAAACTGCCAATTTAGCTTAGAAAAAACTGTTAATAAACAGTTTATAACGCCTAAAATAAAAATACACAGTACTAGCCTCGCGACCGAGTAATTACTTTGTCGCAAACGGTTCAGTATTGGGCTCTCAACCAAGATGTTCCAGGAAGAGGTACGGACCGGGCCCTGTTTTGATCCAGGAACCTCTTGAGTGTGAGCCCTATACTAAACCGCCTGCGACAAAGTATTTAATCGGTCGCTAGGGCTAACATCGGGTATTTGTGCTTAAGATTATCTCAATCACGTGACTCTTTGCACGTCTAATTTAACAGTTTCTCCCTGCTAAAATAACAGTTTCTCCCTGTTAAAGTTACAGTTTTCCTGTCAAAAATTACAGTTTCAAACTGTAAAGGAAAGATTTAATAACTGGCGTCAAAGTAGACAGTTTTTAACTGTAAAAACAACTGGTTTTTTACAGTGCATCTTGTATGAAAGTCGTTCGGGGACAATAACAATTGCACACCTATTTGTCGTTTAATACAAATATTCAGCAAGTATTGAAGTAACAAAAAATTAAGCTATTGTAGTTCTTTTAGAATTTTTTTTCTAGAATGAAATGCGATTAAAGAAATCGGGAAATCCCCCAAAAACTTGTCGCGACACTTCTTCCGCGCAACTAAATACAGAAGAATCAAATTTTTGAGTATTGTGGGATAGATCTTACTTATAAGCCACTAAGATTCCGATTAGTAAAACGAGAACCAGGCCACCAGTCACACCTATCGCCAGTTTCCACACTAAAACAAATAATAAATTATTATTTTTCGATGCATTTGTTTAATTTGGCTACTAAGGGACTCATTTGTCCCTAAAAATCCATTACTAATGTGTTGAAAACCACTTAGAAACTCATTGCAATATGTTTCAGTCCGTACACTTCTAAAAAAGTTATAAGTCATAGCAATTTTGTTAATAAAGAAATCTCGAAAATTCAGTAAATGCATTTCCTAATACATCTCTCTTTAAAAAAAACTTTATAATGTTTCATTATAAGCTCTGATCATTTAAAAAAAATCTATAAATATTATACATTTTATATCGATTCGATAATCGACAATTTTTTTAAATAAAATATTTCCTAAATTTATATTATGTAATGCAATCGGGCTAACTTCTTCTATTTTTTTGTAACTCTTCTTTTCACGCTTACTTAAGAAAAATTAAGTTGTATGAAATATTTTTTTTTTCGAAATTCATCGTTATTTGTTGTGTAAAATGTGCTTCAAAAAGATTTATTTGACCCAAGGCAAATTGCTAATATTCTAATACTTTGTTTATATTGAAAGTCGCAATCTAGATGCTATGCAATATTGAATTTCAAAACAAGCTACATAAAGAAACGCTATTTTACTCCGTTTTTCAAGTTCTCACTTTAAAGGAGTTTAACAAAAGAGGATAATTTATTTTATTATCTTCATTTTTTTAATTAACAGTTCAGTAGTTTTCTGCTACAAACTTTACACTTTAAAACAATTCAGAAACCTTTTCTGCCGTAACGGAAATGTTTCTAAAAAAAGAGGCCTTCTGTTAATTATATGTTTAATATTTCCTATTAAACGTTTACTCTATTTTCAAAGTTAAGAAGATGGAAGAATCTGACGCATGCACCAATGTTTTCATTCTATCTTTATCAAAATGAAGAGAAAGCAATAAAGAAACTCTTATGATGAACCTTGTTAGGAGCTTTTATGTTCGAGTCCCATCTATTCTAGTTATCCTATTATTCGGATGAAAGTTCTTAATTG
The DNA here is from genome assembly GCA_023701765.1 of Hylyphantes graminicola. Taxonomy (NCBI): domain Eukaryota; kingdom Metazoa; phylum Arthropoda; class Arachnida; order Araneae; family Linyphiidae; genus Hylyphantes; species Hylyphantes graminicola. Next base: position 49,901,592 of record CM043113.1, read on the forward strand.
TAATGATTTACTTAAAGTATTAAAAAATAAATGATTCTTTCCAGGAAAATTATATTATTTACAAATATTTTATTACATAACTTTTAAAAATGCATTTACTTCATAACATTTTTGATTTTCGAATATTATAATGCTTCGACTAAAACAAAAGTTAAAATATTGTTAAAGGTAAATATTTATTTCGAAATTAGAAAATGCGCTTAAATATGCGGGTGTAAAATATATAAAATAACAATAATCCTAATAAAATACAGCTATAGCAAAAGAAACTTTTGAATAGACATCGCAGTATTTTTATTTAAATATTGGGTAAATAAACTTTAAACTGTAAGTAAAGAGTGTTACATTTGAATGTAGACAATAGCGTTTAGATTTATTTAGATTTTAGTTTAATGAATGATATAACCATATTCGTTTAAATCTTTACAATTTATTATTTAAGTTTTTATAAACAAAATTTAAAAGCGCGTTTCAACTTGAAATAATTTCCGACGAATATTTAAGTTGTAGATGCATTTTTAGTACTATATAATCCCGTTGTAACTATTGACACAATATTTATTGCTTCAAAAGTGTACATAACAATGTCGGTTTTCTTTTTTAATCTGCCAACCTATTTTATAGTAGAAGAATACGAGTAAAATTGGATTTTCTTATCGGGATATTTTGTTATAAAATAAGTGTGGTTTTGATAAAATAAGTAACTCTTTTTTAAGCAGGGACATGCTTTCCAACGAGATTGTATCGTTACAATATATTTGAAAATCTGGCCGTCAACATATTTATTTTTAGTGGTACCTTAACGAGTAGAATTTTAAGTAATTTAAGAACTCCTCTTTGTGTGTAATTTCGTAAAGTAACCTTTTAGTAAAAGCTACGTATAAACAGTAAATTCAGTGATGGTACCTTTATTTTAAGTTTAACACAAACATTAAAATTTAATCAAGCTAGACAAAATCATAAAAACGGCAATATCAGTTAAAGTGGCTACACCTACTAAACAGAGATAACATTTGATTGATGTTAGACATGTTTCTCCTGAAACCAAGTTACCAGTTGGTGCCATATGGTATTTTATGGTATGGGGGGTTGTGGTAGGTACATGTATATTCCAGCTTGTGTGCTTGTTCACAGAACCGCTTATAGGCTTTTTCGTCAAGTGGGGCAGACACAGAAAGAGTTTTTACAAGCACAAGAGACACACAAAGAAATAACAGCACAAACACATAGACAAGTAACAACATTTATTGACGGTCACAAACATCCATGCCTGACCGGGATTCGAACCCGACCCCAGCAGCTCCAAAGGCTAGCGTCCTAACGATTGCACCATCGGGGTGGCTGGTGCCATATAATGACTCATCAACAAATGTCTTCCTGTTTTAAAACCTGCCCCATTATAAATCTACCCCAGTTTCTACTGTGGTAAGAAACTATTTATTTGTTAGGCAAGACAAAAAGGTAACTTACTGACACATTTTTCTCCTTGGAAACCACAAGGAGGCTCATCGGTTGGAACTGTGCCTCCAACCCAATCAATGGCGGACAGTATTTGCAAAACCTGAAGATTTGAAATATTATTTCTTGTAGTATCGAAATCATTAATACATAGAAATATTTGGTCTAAGACATACGCTTGTATTGACACTTAAATCAGTTTTAAACCATCAGATTACTTCTTGATTTCAATTTATTTTTTAACCTTACCTACTACTAAATGATAAGAAAATATAAATACTGTTAGTAACAATCTGAGGTTACATACACATAAACCTGATTGCCAGATTTTGAGCAATACGCCCTACAATTAAAAATTTATAAATTTTAACATTTTGGAGGATTCATTAAGAATCATATGATCTTCTACATACTATTTTCAATAGAGAAAAACTTAATGAAATTAAAATTCAGTTAAAATTTTAATTTTAAGCTTACTCAGTTAGATAGTTAGCATTTCATCTAATTTGCAGAGAGCTTAAGTAATCTTTTCTTTATAACAAATAAACTCATTTTAAATGAAAATCCAAATATGTGCTTACTGGTACAGCGGAACGATTTTCATGCAACTGGAATACGCCAACTGGATACAGTCCATATTCGCCATAGACGTTAGGAACAGGTTTCCTTGCGATAAGAGTATAATTTCCTTCAGCGTCTCCGTTTTCATCCATGTACACCATATATCCCATGGCACCTAACATTATATACATTAGGTATTATATTAAAATAAAAAATAATATTAATTGCTTTCAGGGCAAATCATGTTTATTCATGTTAAATCATATTTTTTACTTTCAATTACCGAATACGAAATCTGTAAACTCCCCGATAATCCGCAGGCTACCATCCCCCCTCCCTCCCCCTGCAAAATTAATAATTTAATAAGACGTGATAAATGAATTTTATTTGTTTCAAAACTTTTTGGAAGAATGCAATCCATGAACAACGAATTCCTCACAATATCGACGTACACATTCAAAGTACGACGAATACATTTAACAAAAAGAACAACGAATGCATTAAAATAAGAATGACTATAGGAAACCAGGTGTGTGCCAAAATGTGATCGACCAGGTGCATATCATGAACAGATTTTTTGTCAAAAATCGTCACTTGTAAAATAAACTGCCCTCTAATTTAATTGAACTGCTTTATGTGATTTTGATAGTATCGAAATACGTGAGAAACGAAAGAAAGTTGTCTTGATAATTTGAGACAAACTACAACTCATTAAAAAGATGGAAAACGGAAAATCTCAAAGTCAAATGTGTTTGCAGTATATCATAGGAAATGCGACAGCAAGAGACATTTTAAAGAGTAAATTTGTATATACGATTGCTGTAATTCACTTTTATAATACCCAAATTGAATTTTGAGGAAACATATTTTCTTTACTTTTGCGGATTATCCGCGAATTTGCTTATCCGCGGATGCCACGCCAGACAATCCCGCGAATAATCGGGAGTTTACTATAAGTTAATGAAAGAGTTGCGGTGGGTTCAAAAATCGTAAATGGTGATTTTGTGTTTTAATCGTGTTTTGGAGGGAACTGGTTCTTAAAAGTGTTTTTTTTCTTTGGTCCGACAGTTGGCCTGGCTGTCTGAAGCCACTCTACAGCTCAAACTAAAAGAGTTACTTCAAATTTGGTACACGAGTTTTTAGTACCTGTCGGGTGTCATAACGTTTTTGAGAAAACCGTCCATGCGCAAATGTTAGCTGTCATCGAAATTTTAGGATTTAAAATTACTGAAACTACATTACAGGGAATATAATTATCTTTAAATGTTCTTAATTTTTTTAGTGATAATTTAGTGTTGAACAACATAATTTAAATTACGCTTGGAAAAAGGTTTTTTTAAGTTTATTTTAATTATATATGTACAGTTTGTATTCGAATTTAACTTGCATTTTTCCTTTTCCTTTCAACTACGAGATTCTCAATACCTGAAAATGCATCGGATTAAGAGCAGGTTTATTTTCGGCAACCCAGTCTATCAGTAAATATTTTGTATGTCTGGTACCAAATAAAGAATGCGCTCATTCGGAACTCTACGCACGTCTTACCTGGGGGAGTCTCTGGCTTAGAAAGACTAGTATTTCATTGAAAATCAAATATCGAAAGACGCGACCTGTGCCATCTCCAAACAAAATAAAACGTTCCTTTTTCGTATAAAACATCGGGACGTTTCATCAACGTTTCGAGATATTTAAAAGAAACTGCGTATTTTTAATGAATATAGTGTTCGATAAACTGTTATTTATCGCATTTTAAACAAACCACGTTTTTAAAATGACAATAAATTCATCAACTAGTTTCACAGACAAAAATCATTGTAGCATAGATAAAATATAGTTTAATACCATATATTGCAGTTTCTTACTATCAAAGTTTTTACACTGTGAAGACTTCGACTCGAACTAAAAGAGCAATAGACATCAAATACGGTACACGAGTTTTCCGCACCGACTGGTCGAATGTCATACTAAAAGTTTGGAAAAAATCGTACACGCGTAAGTGGCATCTGCTATAGAATGTAAGGCAAAGTGGTTCTCTGAACAAGCACACAAGCTGAAAATATATTTGTACCATATAATGTTTAGATTTCAAAATTATCGAAATTACCATTTAATGTATGAATTTATTTATTGAGCGGTAAATGATATTCGTATAGTGTTGTACACACATAGTTTAATACCTAAAGTACCCTTTCAATTCGATTTTTTTTCTGAGATTTTCAATGTCTTCTCGTTTCAATGCGCTGATTTTGGCGGATCAAATTTTTTTCCGTAGCATTTGCAGTTTAGGAAATGAAAAAGTGTGATATACATAAATACGGTTATAGCTTTCATAAAAGTTTTCACTTGCACATTATTAACGTAAAGTGAAAGCTTAAAGTCAAAAAAGGGAAAATATTTATTTTATAAGTTAAGCCTCTGGAGAATTGGTAATTGAAAGTTAAAACTTTGGAAAAACTGCCGATTTACAAATGTTTTCTGGTATTCTTAGAGAACTTCTTAGACAAATCAAAAGTGATATGCTCATCGCACACTAGGAAGTTTGAGAATTTAAAATACTCTTCTTTGCAAAATCATTTAGAAGACGTATGTGTTTGATAACCTTTTTTTAATGTTTAAAATTTTTGTTTGAAACAGAAATTCCTTCAAAGTTTTTAACCGATCGAAACCCAACTGTTACTTTTTCGTGACTTAAAACTTAGAAATTACAATGTAAAACATTTATAAGTTCCCACACTAGATAATATAATGAAAAATCAGAACCCACCCCCCAATGAATCTGTACTACCTCAAAATTTCTCTGGCAATAATTACTTGAACAAGTGGTAAACGAATATAGCAATACATCACGTACTGTAACCAAATTTTCTACAAGCTACCATTGAATATCTGTTTAATCAGAATGATTATCCGCCTATTGATTAAGTTTTTAAGATTGCTAAAAGTAGAACAGGGTATCACCAGCAGCGGAACAAAACATAGTTGATGCATGTTTCGCAAACAAAACATTTAATGTAGGTTACAAAGAGGTGTTCAAGGAATTTTATTATTTCAATACTCGAAAATCAATTGGTTTTTTTTTCTGGTTAATATCGAATCTATAATTTGAAAATTTTTTATGTCAAATAACTTGATTAAACAAATTAACTAAATCAATTAAAAAAACTTATATTTCCAGATAATGGCCCTTTTTTAATGGAACTATTTCTAATAACTGATTATGTACAATGTTAAATTAGCTATTTATTCACTTTACCTAGTTATAATATGATGAATTTTCAAGATTTAGATTTTGAACAACTAAATATTACTTTATAATTATCTGCACTACACATCACACCATGTTATGTTTGGTCTTATTAATAAACTTTTGTAGTCTGATGCTGAAAATAAATTTTTAATGGTTTAAAATTTCCACGAAATAAGATAAGGATTCAGTATTTCCTTATTATAGCATACTTTATGTTGAAGCTTTCAATGATCGCTTTTAAAATTAATTTTAAAATATTCTTTCGTGTCCAAAAATATAAAAAATTATTAAATGTTCCATAGTTAAAACAGTATTCAATTTATTTTTCATCTAGCAAGATTGTTCCTAATTTCCACTCATAAAAGATCTGAAATTTCTAAGGATGTAAATAATGGCTTTATTATGAAAAACAAAAAAATTAGCAAGAATGCAAGCAGAGCAATCTATTGAAATTTCGCGAATCCACGCGTTTCAATTTTGTGAATAGCATCATTTTTCATTTATTTATATTTCTTAAATGCTTTTCTTGGTAGCTAAAATAAGGGAGTGCTTCGTACAATATGAGCATAATGTTTACTCACCAGTTATGTTGTAAAATAAAATCATATAAAAAACGCAATTAAATCAGTTCAATAGATTAAAATGAAGGTATTGGTAACTGATGACAACTCTGCTTGAGCACCGTAAAATTACCTTAACGTAAAAGTACCTTAATGTAAAGTAACTCCATGAAACTGGTAATAGCATCATTTTTTAGGAAATATAGAATTATAAGTAATGTTTTATGAGAAAATATTTAATCAGAATATCCGATTACTAGTGGGTTCATAATTGCCCCCGTAACATCATTAATATCTTCGATTAATTATATATATTAATGTAGTTCATAATCAGTTATTTCTGTACACATTTTCCTGAATTGAGTGCCTAGGTCCTTAATAGAGTGCTCCTCAAACGCGCAAGCGCCGGGAGAGCTTTAACCCTGAACTCCCTACTATGATGCCCTTTTTAGGCAGGCTTTTTAAGATTCTCTCATGAGAAGATGCGCAATTTTAGCTCTCCATATTTTCCATTGTCTGTGTGTGTGCTGTAAATATGTGCTGTTATGTATTTTCATTAATAAAGTAACTTATTAGATTATCTCAGAGCCCACCTTTCGTCATATTTACGAAGGACAAGTGACACATTTTATTAAAATTGGGTGGATTGATTTTTATATGTTACATGTTAGATTGCTATATGTACATATATTATTTGTACATATACAAATTTGTTATATGTTTTTACTTTATAACTAATGATAGCAAATTCCTGGTGTTACGGTACACTACAAAATGGCAGCAAAATTGTCGATATTTAATAAAGACGAAGGCAGAACATTATGCCACCAGTTTTACGAAGTAAATTTCCATCAACTTTTAAAGTGATTATTTAATGACCTTTTTATTATAACTGTATAAGTGACCGACCCATTTTCTCTTAATTTTCACATTTGATAACTTTCCAACGTGGTTATTAGTCACAAGTACTCAACGATTAATGCAAATTAATTACTTTACTATCATACACATTAAAAATTATAACGCTTGTGTTAACTTAATGTGTCCCTCACCCAAGCAGAATGCAATGAATAACAGCTGCTTCTCATCAAGCTACCTTACAACAATTTATTATGAACGCAAAGTTATAGTTTCGAGCAAGCAGGTTATTATTATGAAAATCCACTTACTGAAATATGTTCTGCCTTTAATATATCTTATTAACACCCTCCCTTTAAAAGGATCTTCGCTGTGAAACAAGCATTCATTCAAGGCTCTGGCGTACACATATATTGCGTCATAGAGGTACGCTCCCTCTGCTGGTACCTGTTTGAATTAAACAATAAATATTTATGTTAGTCACATACATAATCATGCTTCTACACATAATTAATCTCTAAAATTACAGATTGCTTAATATAGGGGTAAAGAGTTTGAAAGAGGCAAAATAGGTTTTTTGTCGGAGGAAATTTTCAAGGATCTATTTGTGCGTGTGTGTGTGCATTATTGATAGAGTTTATTTAGATATGCATTTTTTGACTCTTCTCCCCAATTTCTTCCCCGGAGCTATCAGCTGTGAAAAAAATATTTTCAAAAACTATTTCCAACAACGAGCTTTTGTTTACTTGGATCAGAAGATTTAATTCAGTTGCACTTTTTGTATTAGATGTTTAATTGTGATAAAAACCAATCAGTTGAACAACGAAACACACATTCTAATTAACCAGGTTCAACAATATACATAATTTTTAAATTATATTTCTGTTCCTTACAAAATAGTACAGGTACAGCTGGGGAAAAAAAAACGAATCACCCCTCGTTTCTCGGCTGCTATTGATCAAGGAATTTTGTGTAAGGTGTCAATTTTCAGGAAATAACGTGAGGAATTGGGAACTGGCAACAAAAATTGTAATAGGGGTCGTCTACATATTAAAATGAGTACCAACTTTGAAAATTCCAATGGCAACACCCAATTTTTTTTACATAAAAATGTTCAGCACCTTCAAAATACCCCATGTGTAAAAAAGAATGACTTATTTTGCATTATTTGCTGAGATATTAAAGCCTTAATTTTGAACTCGTTTAGGGGCAAATCTCCTAAGTGAAATAATGTAATATTTTGGTTGTGTCTTTTCAAAACGACAAGCTAAAAAAGGGTTAGCATAATCTCGCTAACGGATGCCAGAATTTAACTTTCTTCAGTAATATTGGGATTTTTAGAATGTTTTTTTTTTAATTTTGGATTTTAAAATTCAGAAAATAAATAAAGGCTGGAAGATGAAAAGTTTTAATTTTAAATTTAGTCGCATACGCGGTTATTTATAACGAACAGATTTTCCAATGCTATTAGTTACAATCAGATTGAAAACCATGGTTATTACACTTATGGGGGGTTTTAAACTTTTTATGCAAATTTTTGTTTCATTCACATTGTTACAAAAAGTTTGTTTAAAATTCGTCGCACTCTATCGGTAATATCGGCCCAGTGGCTTAGTGGTAGTGCTTATTTCGCATTGCCACGCCACAGGTCCGGGGATAGAATCCCGTATTGGGCGATGTTGACCCATCCTTAAATCCCTTAAGTGGGTCGATAAATTGGGGACCAAGCATGCTTGGGGAACTAAACGCTGGGGGTTCCGCGTGAGGCTTTCCACATTACCGGGACATATGCCTTGCACCCCAGAGCCCTTGTATCACGAACGCTGAAATGGGCACGGCAGGCCCTGACCCACTAATGGGCTGTTGCGCCGAGGAGTTTAGTTTTTTGTCGGTAAACCATGTATTGCAAATTGAGGGTCACGACCTTAACACGATATTTAAGGAAAGCAAAATAAATTTACTCAGAATGATTTGGTGATGATTTTTAACCATCGCAGTAGGCACTAATTATTTTAAATAATTAATGTGGTAACAATCAAATGTATTTAAAACCGAATTCCAATAATATCCTAGGATAGTTAATTTTTTATATTAAACACACTTTTTGAAATTGTATTGGAAATAACATACATTTAAAAATATAGTAACCGATATAATTTAATGTTAATTATACAAACAAAATACATTGTATGCACTTGAAATAAGAAAAGATTTTTAGACATTTGACAGAAATCGATAATTTGAATAAACATTTACCAACAAACGCTTTTTAATCACCAAACGATTATGCTGATTTAGGATCAAATTTGCCGAGTAATTTTTTACACGGTCCCTAAAATTCGTCTTTTTCAGTTTTTTTACAATAACTCGGCAAATAATTGTTATTGAATTAAAAAATTCGGGATTTTGGTTCTACTTGATCTACTTTATCGATTTATGTAAAAAAAAATTGGGGTTGATATTCATGTTTTATTTTTTCTTATTTAAATTTAAATAAAAAATTAATAAAAATGAAAAATTTATGAAAAAACATGTGTGATTTGTTTTTTGGAAAATTAAGAAGTATATAATGAAAAAAAAATCTTTGTTTAATTCATTTTATTTGTAGAGGTATGAATAAAAGTTTGTGAAACTTTTTTAACATTATGGGCATTCAACTTTGAATACTTATATTTCAGCAAATAATGCAGAATAAAAATTCTTTTTTAAACATGGGGTACTTTGAAGGTGCTGAACATTTTTATGTAAAAAAAAATGGGTGTTGCCATTGGAATTTTCAAAGTTGGTACTCATTTTAATATGTAGACGACCCCTATTACAATTTTTGTTGCCAGATCTCAATTCCTCACGCTATTTCCTGAAAATTGACACCTTACACAAAATTCCTTGATCAATACCAGCCGAGAAACAAGGGGTGATTCGTTTTTTTCCCCCCAGCTGTACAATGACTGGAAGTGCATTTAAATTAAAATCGTTTTAGGAGTAAAGATGTTAAATTGTTAACGAAATTAGACTATATGAATACCAAACAACAATTATGTATGAATAATTAGATCGTTTATGGGATTTAAGTTGATAAATTTTTGTAGATAATTATTGAAATTACTCATCTAGAAAAATGTTTACATTCTTGCTGATTTTTACCATTTGAATTAAAGAAGAAATAAAATAACTATTTTAGCATGCACTACTTGTTTTTCTATACACTCGACTTTTTTTTGTAATAAGAGTTAACTATCAGTAGTACAATTATGTAACTACTTAATTAGAATAATAATATTATAAATAATTTGAGCAAAAATATCTACTGTTACATTTTAAGAGGGACGATTAGGGCAGATAATAAGATTCACACACTATGCATATTCAATTGTTTTTTGTCTATCATCAATAACAAAAACTCATTTGTTGTGTCACTTGTACGATAAACACGTACCGATACACTCAAATACAGCTATATTTTCAAAATACACTGTTGGAAATTTTGTACTTGCTTTCACCAAAATGGTTCCCAGTAGCTGCAACGGCTGTGTGGTGAAATGTTTCACCATATTTTCGGTATTCAGTCGAACCACTTTTTAAGTTTTGGTTATACCGAAAATATAGAGAAACACTTCACCACACAGCTTTTGCAGCTACTAGGAACCATTATTATTCTGAAACCAAGCACAAAATTTTTAACAGTGCATGGCACCGATATAATTTTCGAATCCACTCACTCTTTTCATTCCCCCCAACCGGCTAACGGGGTTCGGGAAGTTGAAGGGGGGCAACTGCATGTACTTGTTGACCTTCACGGTGAAGTCTTCGAAACCCACGGGTGGGGACCCCACGACACCGAGATAGGACTGGAAAGCTTTCTTCGCGACGTCTTCGATTTCGTCTCGGAGGAGGCCTGCGGAGAAAACATTTTAAGAGGAACATAAGGCTTACTTATTTAGTAAATTATAGTTTAAGTTTTATTGTAAAGGAGGCCAGAGCTAGTTTTCTCATGTTGTACGCTTTTCACCAGGCCGGTCTTATAGTTGAAATTAGGGTGCACTGATTCTTTAACGAAGCAACAAATCATGTACTGCCCACAAGAGTCTTTACGTTGGTGTTGTCATATTGTCTTTAACTTTTCATTTCTACCTTCAAACCAAGTATATTAAAAGTACTTTTATTAAACTTACTGTTTTATCGCGACGTGTACTAAAAGTGGTACACCTGTCAACATTATTAAGATGTTTATTTAAAAAAATGCGTCTACTCGTCAAGGTATTATTAAAGTAACAATATGGCACCGGGAAAGGATTTCCTAATTTTTACACGTCAAGAATGCAAACAATACCTTGTCAAAATATGTGATACAACATTTATAAACTAAGATTTATATTACAAAATGCGATTTTTTATGTACCAACCTTATAAACCTTACAAAGCAACCTTACATAACGCTCTAAATGTAAAATAGTATGTTCTAAATTAAAAACTGCCTATCAGGAACTGTGAAGTAACAGAAAAGCCTCCAAACAACTTGAATATCCCCCTTATATAACATAATTGAATATCAATATCATTATAATCAATGATTAGGGAACAGATATTTTTTTACTCCATAGGTTTAAAAGTTTTATACCCTAATCCATCACCAATAATTAACAAATAAAAGTTATTTTAAAATACTTTCGATATTTAATTTTAAAAACTCAACTTTAAAGTATTTTTCTTGTATGAGGATTTATAAATTTATAATAAAATAGTCAAAAAAAAGTTCCAGATCATCCTTATCATGAACCTTTCAACGTTTAAGAACTCTAAAATTAGATGATATTAGGGTGTGATATCCATTAATCCTGATTTGATTACATCAAACTAATTACGTATTATTATCGGATACTTTTACTATCTCTAGTCGGAATATCATACATTTCGAGATATGGAATGAAAGTAATATTTGAGTCAAGTCATGGTCTTTTTTATTACAGAAATATTGTCAAACGCTTTGTTTTTACTTTGAAAATAGAAATTTCAAAATGATCAAACGCCCTGGAATTTCAGTCGGTCAGTCTAACAAGCAATAGATGAAACCCACTTTATCTTTATAATTAACATAATGTAAGTAATTTGATAAGCAGTTGATAAGACTGCACTTCCTCAGCATCATGTTCAAGGTGATGTCTTGTATTAAATTGATATATTAGAGAAGGTTAACTAAAGAATATGGTGATTAATTATTGCATATTTGTAAGAAATCAAATATTTTAATACCTTTAAATAAGATTATATAAATGAAAATTATTTATTAGAAGTAATGTACCAATTGAGTTCAATGCTTTTAATGAGAATGAATAAAAAACTTTTTTACACAGAGTAAAATAAAATATCGCTTTTATAAACCTGTCTCAGTTTTTTTTCTTTGAATATACAAAGAAACATTGGAAAGTGACATTTAGACTGAAAATAATAAATGAACGTATTATTAACATGGTAAATTGAAATAGGTGGCCTACCTTTAAGATAGCGTCTAGGGTTTTGACTTTCGTACTGTTCAATGTCCACACCCACTACGTAGTAGTCTCCCTTGTCCAGCAAACCCCGTTTTTCCATGCTTACCATTAGTCCAAGGTGTTCGAAATAATAACCAAGTATCACGTAAACTGAAAAAAAAAGAATTATATTATATCTACAATATCTTTGCTTATGAAAAAAAATAGGTTTATAGCATCGAAATTTACTAACATTAGCTGAAATCCGGTAGGAGAGATAAATTTTAATTTAAGCCGGCCCAAGCACAAGCCCCCAAACAGACTTTCTACTTCACTAGTTGTGCCTTCACTAACAGTTTGTCACCGCAGTGTTGTTATTGTTTAATATATGCCAAACTTATTTTATTACTTGTATTTAGTGATTTATTATTGAGGATCAAACTCAAGACCAAGAGGTATAGGGAAATTGAAATCATTTAAGCTGTAATGTAGCATCAAATAGATTTCCAGGTATTATATATAGTGTAGTTCTTGAGCTAAGATTTGAGGACATTCTACCATAACATAAATAAAGAAGCAAACATAAATAAAGAATACAGTCGGCAAAAGACGCTTATTGTTATTCATGGAAATGCCCGAAAAATTTAAGTTTCTTTACGATTTCAATTGCAAAATAAAATGTAATCTGCTTCCTTTAGAACTTACACTGATTGAAAAAGGGTCTATTCTCAAAACTCACATTATCCTAAGCATAACTAAGATATAGGGCCAAATAATAATCAATAATAGGAATCCATTAAGTCTGAAACTACATCATATTGTCTAAGACGAGCAACTGGTAACATACATTTTGGCTACAAGTATAAGTAGCTTAGCGTATCACACTGAGCAAACATAAATAAAGAATACAGTCGGTAAAAGACGCTTATTGTTATTCATAGAAATGCCCGAAATATTTAAGTTTCTTTACGATTTCAATTGCAAAGTAAAATGTACTAATCTGCTTCCTTTAGAGCTTACACTGATTGAAAAAGGGTCTAGTCTCAAAACTCACATAATCCTAAGAATAACTGAGATATAGGGCCAAAAAGCCAATAAATGTTTTTTAAATACATAATTTAAATAAAATGTAAAGTCATAAAACATTTTTAAATATTTGCAATTAATAAATATACTTAGACTTAGATATTTATCAGGAAGTTTATTAACATCGTAGTACAAAAATTAATTGCATAAATAAATTTTATATTCAAGAAAATAAGTTTATGATGATATAAAGCTTAGGAGCTTAGGTGGTAAGACTTTCATTACTAAAACTTTAATTGAATTTGATTTGAAATAAAAGTTTGCATTCAGATTCCGTATGATTTATAATGCATCTGCTAATCGATATCAACGAAGTAGATTCCTTTTGTGTGCAAATTAATATTAAATTTGAAAACATATTTTCTTACAACGAGGAAAACTGAATATTAAATCTATACCTACGAATATTTTAGTCAAAATTTTCAATGCAAGTATACAACTTTAGTGCATTTAGTATTTATAAAACATGTTTTATTGATTGTTATTTCTAAATATTTAAGCAAAGTTATTTATCTATTTTTATTAAAACATTCTTAAAAACTTTCCTATATTATATATATTTAATAAATTCAAGATTATAATTATCAAAGCCGTGCATATCATAAATTTAAAATATACAAGTAGTTTTACCTATTCTAAAAATATTTTTTTAAAAAACATGTTATTTTCGTAATTTCAGTCTGGGCGTATTCAAATCCAGTTTCATTGTTTTTGTAACAAAACTGTACACTAGTATTTCATTTGAAAAAAAAAAAGTTATACTAGCAAACGTTATTTTCTCTATACTTCTAATTTAAAAGTTCTATGTTACTTATCTTTAAATCGCAAGGGAAAGCCTTTATATCTCTCTCAACTATCAATCTATATCAAGGTTTTACAAGATTTTTATTTTTTGTTTAAAAAAAAAGGCCCATTGTAAAATCTGTTTCGAACAACAAAATTCTATTTGAGGCAGAAAATATCGATATAGGACCACAATAAGATAAGATTTTAAACTCTTTCAAAGATTTTTTGTCACTTAAATACTTATTTCTCCTGAGATTGGTATGTTTTATACAATTTTAGATCTGTTTATAAGTTTATAACTGTCACACTCTGTGTTGCAGTATTTTATTTGTTGCAGGAGGTTTGAAAATTCATAGATTTTGTTTACTTTGCTGTGAAATGTTGGGATTCAGGATATGGAAAAACCATACTACGTAACACAACATCATAATAATATTTACAAAACTTTACCCCGAATGTTTACGATGTGCTGTAGTCGGAAAAGTGACTTATATCATGTTAAAATAACAAAAGAGTTTGAATTCTTAAAATCTATCGGTTGATATAACACTTAAATAAATCGGCATAAGTTTTAAATATAATTTAACAAATCAACATTCATTCGACAATAAAATTCAAAATCAGCACAGAACTTCCGAAGCTTCTACTTTAGAAATTATTGTTTTTTCAATGCGTCATTTTTCATGCCATTGTAAACTATTTAATTTAAGGTATCTGTACAAGCACAGAACACTTTTTTTAAATAATGAACACGAAAAAAACTTTGATTTAATTTTTGTGTGTATGTGAAAGAAATAACTATATGTAGCAAATAAAAATTAAATTAATCATACCATTTTTTTTTATAAAAACTATTGTTATATTATGCATATTTTTTGCATTTTTTTTGTCAAAAACTTCAATTAGGCTTGAACAAAAACTGTTCAACTTATGTTCAACCTATTACGACAATAAAAACCACCAAGTTGAACTGTTAATTTATGTCTAGGTACTATACCTAAATTCAAAAGATTATATTTAAATAAAAAATTTTATTAGCAATTGAAAAAAGACAGTTGAATTTCAACATTTTTTAAGGAGTGTCAAAATGATTAATTGGTCGAAACTAATAAAAATACATATTGCTTTCCAATTTTTTAAGTATGCTCCCTAGACAACAATTTCTTAAATTAGTAGAAAAGTGTGCTAATCGATATCAACGAAGTAGATTCCTTTTGTGTGCAAATTAATATTAAATTTGAAAACATATTTTCTTACAACGAGGAAAACTGAATATTAAATCTATACCTACGAATATTTTAGTCAAAATTTTCAATGCAAGTATACAACTTTAGTGCATTTAGTATTTATAAAACATGTTTTATTGATTGTTATTTCTAAATATTTAAGCAAAGTTATTTATCTATTTTTATTAAAACATTCTTAAAAACTTTCCTATATTATATATATTTAATAAATTCAAGATTATAATTATCAAAGCCGTGCATATCATAAATTTAAAATATACAAGTAGTTTTACCTATTCTAAAAATATTTTTTTAAAAAACATGTTATTTTCGTAATTTCAGTCTGGGCGTATTCAAATCCAGTTTCATTGTTTTTGTAACAAAACTGTACACTAGTATTTCATTTGAAAAAAAAAGTTATACTAGCAAACGTTATTTTCTCTATACTTCTAATTTAAAAGTTCTATGTTACTTATCTTTAAATCGCAAGGGAAAGCCTTTATATCTCTCTCAACTATCAATCTATATCAAGGTTTTACAAGATTTTTATTTTTTGTTTAAAAAAAAGGCGCATTGTAAAATCTGTTTCGAACAACAAAATTCTATTTGAGGCAGAAAATATAGATATAGGACCACAATAAGATAAGATTTTAAACTCTTTCAAAGATTTTTTGTCACTTAAATACTTATTTCTCCTGAGATTGGTATGATTTATACAATTTTAGATCTGTTTATAAGTTTATAACTGTCACACTCTGTGTTGCAGTATTTTATTTGTTGCAGGAGGTTTGAAAATTCATAGATTTTGTTTACTTTGCTGTGAAATGTTGGGATTCAGGATATGGAAAAACCATACTACGTAACACAACATCATAATAATATTTACAAAACTTTACCCCGAATGTTTACGATGTGCTGTAGTCGGAAAAGTGACTTATATCATGTTAAAATAACAAAAGAGTTTGAATTCTTAAAATCTATCGGTTGATATAACACTTAAATAAATCGGCATAAGTTTTAAATATAATTTAACAAATCAACATTCATTCGACAATAAAATTCAAAATCAGCACAGAACTTCCGAAGCTTCTACTTTAGAAATTATTGTTTTTTCAATGCGTCATTTTTCATGCCATTGTAAACTATTTAATTTAAGGTATCTGTACAAGCACAGAACACTTTTTTAAAATAATGAACACGAAAAAAACTTTGATTTAATTTTTGTGTGTATGTGAAAGAAATAACTATATGTAGCAAATAAAAATTAAATTAATCATACCATTTTTTTTATAAAAACTATTGTTATATTATGCATATTTTTTGCATTTTTTTTGTCAAAAACTTCAATTAGGCTTGAACAAAAACTGTTCAACTTATGTTCAACCTATTACGACAATAAAAACCACCAAGTTGAACTGTTAATTTATGTCTAGGTACTATACCTAAATTCAAAAGATTATATTTAAATAAAAATTTTTATTAGCAATTGAAAAAAGACAGTTGAATTTCAACATTTTTTAAGGAGTGTCAAAATGATTAATTGGTCGAAACTAATAAAAATACATATTGCTTTCCAATTTTTTAAGTATGCTCCCTAGACAACAATTTCTTAAATTAGTAGAAAAGGAATTTTTAAACTTCCTATATAACGTTCTGCGTTATCTGAAATTGAATCCATTATTGAAAAACTGAAATTTTTGAGAAAAACACATTTAAAAATTCAACATCTGTTTGATCCCAGTGCCACTGACATTTACTAAATTAATCACTACGTTCGTTATAAATGTAGCACAGTTAAAATGATGACAGTTTTAGAAACGAAATTTTGGGTAATAATATGAACAAGTAAAAAAATCATTTTTTTAATGAAATGTTCAACGTGTACGGATCTTACCTTTATCAATATAAAATGTAAATATATACACACGTCATAAAAAGTGGAAACTTTGAATCATAAAAAATATTTGTATATTTTCTTAAGTATACATGTCTTTCAGATCCGAGAGTAAAGTATCAAGAGTCATTGACCCTTTTCTTTGGATTATACTTTTTGAAATTGTATTTTATGGAAAACTCTTACATCTTGATACATAAAAACGCTTGTTTAGAAAGCTAACGATTCGGTAAAGTTTATAACATTTAAAAATAATTGTTTGGTTTATAAACAAGCATTTGCCAAATTGACTAAACCTCAGCACAGTCATTTCTTTACTGAATTAAAATACCGTGAAATATTTTTGTGCTATCAACAGTACTATAAACACATTGGAATAATTTAATTCGTATTCAATTACAATTTCAAATATTTAAGAACATACGACACTCTTGAATTTGCATTATTGATGAATAAGGGTTCGGAATCCTTTGATCAGAAAAAAGTACCCCTTCTATTTGAATGTACTCCTAAATGAGTTTCGAATTTACTTCGTTGCAAATAAAATCTTCAGAAAATGTGAAAAAAATATACAGTGCATAGTGTATTGCTCTTAGAATATTTGTTAGCCTGCGAGGTTCCATTATTAAACAAAAATTTGTAATAAAAATTCTATTTTGGCCAATAACTTCATTGTTAGTTATATTAGAGTACAAATACACGGCTACCATTTGCAAATTAAATAATTATTATGCAAATAAACACGATCTTAAACTCAAGGATACATAGGGTTAAACATATAAAAAAGTAGACTTGGAATCATTTGAGAATACATTGGTGGTCCATTTAAAAACCGAATGGAAATGCAATGAAACAGATATTTCGAATTATATTTTCTTTATTAAAAATAATAAGGGATATTTTTGCAAAATGATGCCAAATATAGCTCGAATAATATAGATGGATTTTGTATAGGAATTATAAAAAAACAATGTTCTAAAACTTTGAGCTGCCTCTTTAACTTTCTGGCGGATAAGTAAACAAATTTATTAACTTGTTTTCCCTGCATCATTTTAAAATTTTAATATTCAACTTAAAAATTAAAATTCTGTAAATTAAATTATATATATTTGCGTGGCAGATGCTTATAAAATTGTTTGCAATACTTCAAATTTTAAAGTTCCATTAAAGTATAAAATACATATATTTTTAAATATTATTTATGTTGCTGGAAAACTGGATAGTCAGGCGACAAGTTTATGCGACTGTTTCCCGTATAGGATTAACGTGATGTAGTCAGAAGAGAATTTCTGTTTCAAATGTTATCAGGCGAATTTCAATTTATGTCTCCCTTACTTAGTATTCGCATAGTGAATACTATATTTCATACTTCTTCAAGAAAAAAATAAAGGAAAAATAAGCAAGCAACAGCTGGTCAGCAGAATCAGTAAAGCTTTGTATTTATGAACACGACATGTAAGCTATCGATTGGAATATCATTTCGACATTTTCATTTTGAAAATTCGGGAGAGGACAAATATTTAATTAAAATTTCCCCATTGGTATTATACGCTATATCTGGGTTCTGGTGCATGCGTGATAAATGTACATACACTACACTGATATTTAATTTAAAATGCCTAAACTAGAAAATACAATAATATACCTTAAATTTAATCTGAAAAATGAAATATTTACAAAGTAAGAATTAAAAACAATTCATGTGTATATATTTTTTTACTCAAAAATCAGTTTTGGAGTTAAATCAAGTTCAGAAGTGCAGTCGATACGCTTTAATTATTAATAACCAACGACTAAAACATGAATCTTAAAATTTTGCAATGTGAAATATAAAATCACGTTACCATATATTAAAAGATAAGTATGAAGTTTCCTTTAAGGAAAGTTACTTAGTTGTTAAACTAAGCATGTGCTCCTAATTGTTTCTCATAAATATCAAAGGCTGACATTCTATATTCATCAAACAGCTGGCATTGAATATCAATCGACACAAGGTAACTACTAAACAATTGTAATTATAGTTTGCATAAGTGCCGGAAATTAACATAAGTGCCGTCAATTAATGACTCGCAACTCTATTACAACTTAAAAAATTATTTCTTTGAAGAAGAAATTTGGTGAAATTGCATTAAAGTAGGTGCGTTTAGCATAAACTTTCAACTAATTTAATCAGCAAATGTTTCATTAATAATAAATTGACATTCACAACGCATGGTGAAACAATAAAATCAAAACAATCACAGTTCTGCTAACATTCATTTATATTGGCAGGTTCTTCTTGTTTTTCTATCTTTTTAACGATTTTTTGATTTTGAAAAAAAAAATTGAGTTGCAGCATTCGTGAATCCAATGATTATAAAGATACAATCATTAAATATCATTAATTGAATCAATAATAATCAACTGGTTTAAAATTGCTTTTTATCTCTTATATCAGATCACATTATTATGTTCTTTCCACGACAAGCAAAAGTTTGTGATAAATAAAATATTTATCTTAATGACTGCCTAAAATTTCATGTATTGCCATGAATTTTTCACTTGTAACGTAACAGATCTGAAAACATAGAAATATTTCGTTCCGTTCATTTATTGAGCTTAATTCTTCAGTAATACTCGTCTGTAAAGACATAAATGTTTTTAAACACTTAATATACTGTAATTTATTATCATCATCATCATCATTATTATCATTATCATTATCATTATTATTATTATTATTATTATTATTATTATTATTATTATTATTATTATTATTATTATTATTATTATTATTATTATTATTATTATTATTATTATTATTATTATTATTATTATTATTATTATTATTATTATTATTATTATTATTATTATTATTATTATTATTATTATTATTATTATTATTATTATTATTATTATTATTATTATTATTATTATTATTATTACATCAGAAAAGCATAACTACTATGTTAAATAAAATCACTAATGGTTAATTAACAAACTCTAACGGTTAAACATCTTAACGAGGATCAGCTTTGTGTGGACCTTTTTTTATTTCAGATACATTCATTTAATTCGATTATTCTCGTTTTAAAGCTATTAGTATGAGTTATCGGTAAAACTTTTACGTTCTAGAGAGAACCGAATCAACTAAATCATCACAACTAATATTTTTTATGAATCTTTTACGTCCCGTGCGCAACTTATTTTTCCTGGAGTGAACACTAGTGTTTTGAAATTCACAGACAAACACATTAATTAATATTATGATAGCAAAGATGAGAAAATGTTGCAACAAAATTCTATTTGAGGCAGAAAATATAGTACCACAATAAGATAAAATTTTAAACTCTTTCAAAGATATTTTGTCACTAAAATACTTATTTCTCCTGAGATTGGTATGTTTTATACCCTTTTTGACCTATTTATAACTATCACACTCGGTATTGCAGTATTTTATTTGTTGCAGAAGTTTTGAAAATACATAGGTTTTGTTTACTTTGCTGTGAACTGTTGGGATTCAGGATTTGGAAAAACCATACTATGTAACACAGAATCAGAATAATATTTACAAAACTTTACCCCGAATGTTTAAAATGTGCTGTAGTCGGAAAAGTGACTTATATCGTGTTAAAATAACAAAAGAGTTTGACTTCTTAAAATCTATCGGTTGATATAACACTTAAATAAATCGGCATAAGTTTTAAATATAATTTAACAAATCAGCATTTATTCGACAATAAAATTCAAAATCAGCACAAAACTTCAGAAGCTTCTACTTTCGAAAATATTGTTTTTTCAATGCGTCATTTTTTATCCCATTGTAAACTATTTAATTTAAAGTATCTGTACAAGCACAGAACACTTTTTTTAAATAATGAACACGAAAAAAACTTTAATTTGAAAAGATTTAATTTGTGTGTGTATGTAAAAGAAATAACTATATATAGCAAATAAAAATTAAATTAATCATACCAACTTGTTTTATAAAAAATATTGTTATTTTATGCATTTTTTTTGCATTTTTTTGTTCAAAAACTTCAATTAGGCTAGAACAAAAACTTTTCAACCTATTACGACAATAAAACCACCAAGTTGAACTGTTAATTTATGTCTAGGTACTATACCTCAATTCAAAAGATTATATTTAAAATAAAAAAATTATTAGCAATTGAAAAAAGACAGTTGAATTTCAAAATTTTTTAAGGAGTGTCAAAATGATTAATAGGTCGAAACTAATAAAAAACATATTGCTTTCCAGTTTTTTAAGTATGCTCCCTAGACAACAATTTCTTAAATTAGTAGAAAAGGAATTTTTAAACTTCCTATATAACGTTTTGAGTTATCTGAAACTGAATCCATTATTGAAAAACTGAAATTTTTGAGAAAAACACATTTAAAAATTCAACATCTGGTTGATCGCAGTGCCATACTGACATTTATTAAATTAATCACTACGTTCGTTATAAATGTAGCACAGTTAAAATGATGACAGTTTTAGAAACGAAATTTTGGGTAATAATATGAACAAGTAAAAAAATCATTTTTTTAAATGAAATGTTCAACGTGTACGGATACCTTTATCAATATAAAATGTAAATATATACACACGTCATAAAAAGTGGAATCTTTGAATCATAAAAAATATGTGTATATTTTCTTAAGTATACATGTCTTTCAGATCCGAGAGTAAAGTATCAAGAGTCATTGACCCTTTTCTTTGGATTATAAGTTTTGAAATTGTATTTTATAGAAAACTCTTACATCTTGATACATAAAAACGCTTGTTCAAAAAACGATTCAGAACGATTCGGTAAAGTTTATAATATTTAAAAATAATTGTTTGGTTTATAAACTAGCATTTGGAAAATTGACCAAACCTCAGCACACTTATTTCTTTACTGAATTAATATACCGTGAAATAATGTTGTGCTATCAACAGTACTATAAACACATTGGAATAATTTAATTCGTATTCAATTACAATTTCAAATATTTAAGAACATACGACACTCTTGAATTTGCATTATTGATGAATAAGAGTTCGGAATCCTTTGATCAGAAAAAAGTACCCCTTCTATTTGAATGTACTCCTAAATGAGTTTCGAATTTACGTCGTTGCAAATAAAATCTTCAGAAAATGTGAAAAAAATATACAGTGCATAGTGTATTGCTCTTAGAATATTTGTTAGCCTGCGAGGTTCCATTATTAAACAAAAATTTGTAATGAAATTTTATTTTGGCCCATAACTTCATTGTTAGTTATATTAGAGTACAAATAAATACACGGCTACCATTTGCAAATTAAATAATTATTAGGTAAATAAACACGATCTTAAACTCAGGGATACATAGGGCTAAACAGACGAAATAATCGACTTGGAATCATTTGAGAATACATTGGTGGTCCATTTAAAAACCGAATGGAAATGCAATGAAACAGATATTTCGAATTATATTTTCTTTATTAAAAATAATAAGGGATATTTTTGCAAAATGATGCCAAATATAGCTCGAATAATATACTTTGAGCTGTCTCTTTAACTTTCTGGCTGATAAGTAAACGAATTGATAAACTTGTTTTCCCTGCATCATTTTAAAATTTTAATATTCAACTGAAAAATTAAAATTTGCGTGGCAGATGTTTATAAAATTGTATGTAATACTTCAAATGTTAAAGTTCCATTAAAGTATAAAATACATATATTTTTAAATATTATTTATGTTGCTGGAAAACTGGATAGTCAGGCGACAAGTTTATGCGACTGTTTCCCGTATAGGATTAACGTGATGTAGTCAGAAGAGAATTTCTGTTTCAAATGTTATCAGGCGAATTTCAATTTATGTCTCCCTTACTTAGTATTCGCATAGTGAATACTATATTTCATACTTCTTCAAGAAAAAAATAAAGGAAAAATAAGCAAGCAACAGCTGGTCAGCAGAATCAGTAAAGCTTTGTTTTTATGAACACGACATGTAAGCTATCGATTCGAATATCATTTCTACATTTTCATCTTGAAAACTCGGGAAAAGACAAACATTTAATTAAAATTTCCCCCTTTGTATTATACGTTATATCTGGGTCATGCTGCATGCGTAATAAATGTACATACGTTACACTGATATTAAATTTAAAGGCCTAAACTAGAGAATACAATAATATACCTTAAAATTAATCTGAAAAAAGAAATATTTACAACGTAAGAATAAAAAAAATTTCATGTGTATATTTTTTTGTACTCAAAAAATCAGTTTTGGAGTTAAATCAAGTTCAGAAGTGTAGTCGATACGCTTTAATTATTAATAACCAACGAATAAAACATGAATCTTAAAATTTTGCAATGTGAAATATAAAATCACGTTACCATATATTAAAAGATAAGTATGAAGTTTCCTATAAGGAAAGTTACTTAGTTGTTAAACTAAGCATGTGCTCCTAATTGTTTAATTCTCATAAATCTGAAAGGCTGACATTCTATATTCATCAAACAGCTGGCATTGAATATCAATATACACAAGGTAACTACTAAACAATTGTAATTATAGTTTGCATAAGCGCCGGAAATTAACATAAGTGCCGTCAATTAATGACTCGCAACTCTATTACAACTTTAAAAAAAATTCTTTGAAGAAGAAATTTGGCGAAATTGCATTAAAGTAGGTGCGTTTAGCATAAACTTTCAACTAATTTAATCAGCAAATGTATCATTAATAATAAATTGACATTCACAACGCATGGTGAAACAATAAAATCAAAACAATCACAGTTCTGCTAACATTCATTTATATTGGCAGGTTCTTCTTGCTTTTCTATCTTTTTAACGAATTTTTGATTTTGAAAAAAAAAATTAAAATTTGAGTTGCAGCATTCGTGAATCCAATGATTATAAAAATACAATCATTAAATATCATTAATTGAATCAATAATAATCAACTGGTTTAAAATTGCTTTTTATCTCTTATATCAGATCACATTATTATGTTCTTTCCACGACAAGCAAAAGTTTGTGATAAATAAAATATTTATCTTAATGACTGCCTAAAATTTCATGTATTGCCATGAATTTTTCACTTGTAACGTAACAGATCTGAAAACATAGAAATATTTCGTTCCGTTCGGTTATTGAGCTTAATTCTTCAGTAATACTCGTCTGTAAAGACATAAATGTTTTTAAACACTTAATATACTGTAATTTATTATCATCATCATCATCATCATCATTATTATTATCATTATCATTATCATTATCATTATTATTATTATTATTATTATTATTATTACAACATCAGAAAAGCATAACTACTATGTTAAATAAAATCACTAATGGTTAATTAACAAACTCTAACGGTTAAACATCTTAACGAGGATCAGCTTTGTGTGGACCTTTTTTTATTTCAGATACATTCATTTAATTGGATTATTCTCGTTTTAAAGCTATTAGTATGAGTTATCGGTAAAACTTTTACGTTCTAGAGAGAACCGAATCAACTAAATCATCACAACTAATATTTTTTATGAATCTTTTACGTCCCGTGGGCAACTTATTTTTCCTGGAGTGAACACTAGTGTTTTGAAATTCACAGACAAACACATTAATTAATATTATTATAGCAAAGATGAGAAAATGTTCAATTTACACCTTCATTACAACAAACGATGTCGAACGATCACTACTTCAAGATGCATAAAAAAAATTATTAGAGCTTAATATAAGTCAATTTACAAAGTATATCTCATTAACGAAACCCCAGTAAACGGGTAAATTATGCCTAATAAAAATGAATACAATATATTCATTTAGTGTAATTTATGTGCTGCATTGAAACATCCGAAATTATAATCACGGTCAACTCATGTAAAAAGTCAGAGAAACTTTCTGGGGTGTCACACAATCCGTCCGTTTGGGTTTTCGGCTGTTCCTAAATAGATGAACGAAACGTGTTCGGGACCTAAAAGTATTGTCGATCATGCGCGAAAAGTTTCGACGTTACATTTCAGAACCCAGTTTTTCTTAGCGAATCAAAGCTTTGAACCTCTTTGTGACCGTAACGAAATAGTTATTTCAAAGATGTCAAAATTCGTCACACAAATGTATATTTTAGTAAAAACTTATTAAAATGAAACTTACTTCTAGCATTAAGATAAGACTCCTCCACAAGGTCATCAAAAGGATTTTCTCCATACCCATAATGATACGTCTCGGGCCAAGTTCCTAGGTACCTTATTTCTATTCCCACACTTTCCAGAGTCTGCAGGATGGTTTTGGAGACTTCCTTGAAGTTCCTGTCCTGAGTCGTGGAGTAGAGGAAGGCCACTTTCATCCACTTGAAGTTGAGGAGTAAAGATGCCACGGATTTGGAGATCTGGGTGTCTGGGGGTCTTGTTCGGACGAAAGTTGGATAGATATTTTTGTCTGATATTTCATGGTGGGCACAGAACTGAAAAATATTCATTTATTTAATGGCAATTGTATTATTATTCCACACAGCCTAACTCGTTTTTAACCAATTATAATGATTATGTTAGATACAGTTTGAAACCAAGTTTTTAAAAAAAAAAACCAAGACGTTTTCTCTGCAGTTCAGAGCTATTACCAGTACACTAACAAAAGTTATTGTTCTGTAAGTCATATTGTGACCGATCACAAACTAACTGAATTTGTAACTAATTACAACATGCGTTATACAATTACCGCACTACAGAGTACATACTGTAACACTTTCATACTATAGTGAGGGAAGAGAGGATGCTTACATGAGATAAGAGGAAGTCCTTGTATGTATATAGGCAAACATATTCAGGATTGTTTAAAATGTGATAAAAAATCGAAATTAGCAGGTTATTAATGTGCCAATGTAAAAAGTAAATAGTGATATGTTTATTTTGTCATAATGAACAACTTATTGTAGTGAATATTTCTATATATTTTAGATGCATTCCGTTATCAAAAGATATTTTTGGTTTTATAATGAGTGTATTAGTCAGTATTTATACTTCTTTTCAAAACTCAGAATGATCAAATAATATTATATTTCGAGATAATTTTTAAGAGGACAGTCACATCGTCTTTCCAATTAAGTTAAATCTATAATAATAAAAGAAAGAGTCTGTCTGTGTGTATGTATGTCTGTGGATCGCAAAACACCTACTTAGAATGCTCTAAAAAATTCGAAATTTTTAATATAGATTCCTTTTAATACCTACGTGTGCACCTGAGGCTTAGTTTTTTCATATTTGTTCTATTTTTAGAGAAAATTCGAAATAACTGGAAAAAAATACACCACTTTCGCTCAAATCCGATAGCTTTTTTTCTTTCGCGTTGTCATTGGCTTAAGAAATTAAATTAAGCTCAAAATAATTCAAATTTGAAATGTTTATTTTATTCTTTTCTCAAAATAATTCAAATTTGAAATGTTTATTTTATTCTTTTGCCATTATATTTAGAAACTACATTATTTATTTAAAAAATAATTTATTCAAGAATATCGTGGTAGGTCTGTTTATGATTATTTAATGTCTTCATTTTTTCGCCAAATGCATTGCCAAACTTGCTAAAATGTTACCTAAAAAAGCGCCAGATGGGTAAAATTTATTTTGTTTAAATAATTAATCTGGTTGGTTTCTCCAAGATCATCGTGATTGACCTGAAAATGTCAGGGTTTGTAGCTATATCTATATTTTCTCGCCAAATTATTACCAAAAATGTGCCACTGACCTAAGAGTTTTTTTTGGGGGGGTTTTTCTGGCTGTTACCAAGTCATCGTGTTCTAGAGCTGTACCAAACTATCAAAGACTGTTGAATCTTCATTTTTGCGCCAAATATGTTATCAGAATGACGGAAGGAGTGCAAACATTTTGTATCCTCAAGTTCTTCTACATTAATGTTCGAGTCTGACAAACCACTGGTTTTGCTAAATTTCAGGTAGTCAATCTTATTGAAGCAGAGAACAACTTTTCAATATTCTTTACGACACCCATTTTCCATTAAGTTAACGGGTTCCCAGCAAGGCGGGACCATACTGCTAGTAAGATATAAATACGTGTGTAATAAAAAATAATAAAAAAAACTAAGTAATTTGTCGGCCTCGCATTTTCCGACTTAAGTGTTCAAAATTAACTGTACATTCATTAATCAAAACAAACTGTATAATTAATTATGCAACATGTTTACTTAAAAGCATTATATTCTCAAAAAATAATTGTCAAAAGAGATGAGTTGCAATGTACGTAAGTAACCTTTTTTAAAAAATTACTTTTTATCTCGATGGCTCAAATTCTTTAATTCCCCAAAATTCACTCTATATTTATTGCTAATGATGACTAATTATGTTAAATAAAATATTCGACAAAAATTCAAATTAAAAAATGGCAAACGTAGAAGAAATATGCTTTAAAAATAAGGGTAAAAAAAATTACCTTAAGCAAAAAATAATAATAATGATACATGTGTTCTTTAAATATTTGGTATATTCATCATTAGACCATTTTACGTGTATGAACACGATATTTGGGTACAATTCATATTATTTTAGAAACTTGACAAGTTATGAAATTGTGTATTTTGTTTGCAAAGGAAATTTTGATTTAAAAAAGTGTATAAAAGATCAATTCTATCAATCATTCTATCTAGTTAACATTTTAATATACACGTGGACTTATTATGTACTCACTATAAGCATTTCATTCCATTATATAGGCATTTTATAGTTATCAGGTTTTGAAATAACTTTTTTACTAAAAATTCATCTTTTTAATTAATTCCTTTTATAGTTAACACTTTCATATATACTGATCTTTACTTACCAATAAAGTATACTTTAAAATTTAACTTTCTTGGTAAATAAAGCTAGTAGACTTTTATTTAAAACAATAACTGTAGATTTTCTTTAGATTTAGCATTTCCAAAAAAGCGATGCATAAATTATTATCACACAAATTTACACAAACTATCATTTTCACCCTCATTTGTTTAAAATAAGGAACGAACTCTTTCCTATTTACATTTTATCCTTAAATATTATAATCCCATTTTATTTGCAACAAAAACATGCAGTATATAAGTATGGAGCCTTCGTTTATAACAATTTTACCGAGAAATTCTTGGAATTCTAGGAATGTATAGAAATGTGTCAGTTTACTTGAATGGGAGGTTGATTGCAACTGAAGCGCATTAGCCAACCCATTTTATGCCACTTACGATAATTACAATAATTAGTTTCAGTATATAGTTTTAGATGTTTACTTTGAAACAGTTTTAAGAGGAACAAATGCAAGTAAATTTTAAACAATAATTCTTTTTTATTTATTACAGATCACTATTATTTCAATAATATTTCTACGTTAATACTGCACCCAACTTTAGTTATTTCAATAAGATTACATCTTCAAAGAAATCCAGAAGCCACCAACAATTTTTGTGCTACCAGTTTCAATCAATACAATTTGTTAATTTTGTCATATAATAATGTTAAACTTTATTTTAATAGACAATTTTAATCGTACTTACAAATTTATTGGTCAAGTCAAGTGTAGTAAAGGGTGGCCGATTAAATCTGGATACTTTGAAGAAAATTTTTAACTTTTGCATTTACGATTTTTTCAATTTATCTTTACAGAAAATATTTTTTATGTAAAACCATTTTGGTTTTACATGGTTTATGGTTTTGTTTTATATGGTTTAATTTGTAATTTGGTTTAAAATACCCCATTTAAAAACATGATAAAAACCAGTTTCAAAAACCTGCTCAGGACGCTACAAGTATTAATTAACAAAAGCACAGCTGAACAGGTCACCCGTTTCTTGCGAATACGCAATAACTTCAATAAGTTGAGAGAATTGAAATTTTTGAGACATTTTTAGAAGAAAATATCCTATACATTGTGCTTTTATTGCATTAAAATATCACTAAAAGTACACTGAGGGTGTTAGTAAAGCCATTATAAATTAAAACAGCTGCCAAATTAAGCAATTAAAAAAATAATATAAGGTTAAATTTTTGTAGTGAGCAAACAAATGTAAGCGACTGAATATTCAATATAGAACTCTTTTTATTTGAAAAAAAAAACTGAGTAAAATATCAAATTCACAATTTTAAATCCCCTGTACCAAATGGTTTCCTGAAATTTTCTATAAAGAGATATGGTATTCAAAGTAGGTTTTATACTTCTATCTTTTTTGCAAAAGAAAGTAATTTAAGGAGTATTTGCCTCAACAAAATATTTTTTGATCTTTCTGTTAGAGATACTGTTACTGTTGATAAGATACTGTTTTTGATGGTAAAAAAGGACTTGGAACCCTTACTAAGAATCTTCGAAAACTAAAATTAGTATAGCACAAAAAATATTTTATTCAACACTCATTTTTTTTAAAAATTAAGATCAGTATTATCATATTTTTATCAAGGAAATATTATTTTAATAGTTTAGCAATATATTGATTGTTTTCCCACAAAAATATTTAATACATTTTTTTATGTGTTAAAAACTACGCAATAAAATAGTTACTTATTACTTAATATTGATATTTATTAACAAAACAAAAGTATAAACTCTACACAACACAACTCAAATAATTTAATCAGTAAAGTAGTTTTGGTACACTGTAATGTAATATTTTATCTAAGGATAACTCAAGTTCTGTTTTAGGAAATAAATTGATCTTATAAATAGTGTACAATGTATTACGGTATTTCAAAAACACATTAAATTCATTAAAATATTTCATTATTTAATTGTATTAATAATTTATATTCATTTTTGAAATGCTTCATTTTGTAGAAAACGTGTTAATAACATTTTTTGTGTTCTTAAATACAGGTAGCCTACGACAAAGGGTTAGTTTTTCCTCGACAACGAAGCTTACAATTTTTTTTATATGAAATGAAACATTAATTTACTCTAATGTATATTACAACATTAAAAATACCATCACACAAATATTTTAATACTGCCGAACGTTTATTGATTTTTAAAAAGAAATTTAATAACGAAAATCAAAAAGTATTAACAGAGATTAAGTGGAGACTTAATAGATAAGTAATATTCCACAGTGACAATGAGTCTTTCTTCACTTAAGTCAAGAATAGA
This sequence comes from Hylyphantes graminicola, assembly GCA_023701765.1. Classification (NCBI taxonomy): domain Eukaryota; kingdom Metazoa; phylum Arthropoda; class Arachnida; order Araneae; family Linyphiidae; genus Hylyphantes; species Hylyphantes graminicola. The sequence goes on from CM043113.1 coordinate 49,931,802, forward strand.
GATTTATTCCCAATTTTAATTTAATAGTCACTAAAGTTGAAAGAAGTCGAATACATATATTTTTAATAATCACTGTTTTTAAGTCATTTCAAAACTCTCTAAGAAGAATAAAAAGTAGTTCAGTAAACTTTGCTTTGGAAGTTTACAATAAATTAAAATTGTTGATATTTAATCTCCAACGGGATATTTTGTGAAGTTTAGCTTTTATTTAAAGAGATATTGTGCGTAACGAGAACCTTAAATGTTGAAAATGGAAAAAAAATAAGTTATTTTACTAAAATAATAATAAAATTTCGTCAACATTTAAATATTGGATTTCAAGTGAAACTAAATTTAGCTTTGTTCAATAATAGCATAAATTTTGAAAATACAAATCTAGAAATACAATTTGACATACGCATATTCAGATTCAGTGTCTTATCAAACATTCTAACGTTACATAATAAAAAGAAATGTTTTGATGATGGACTATTTTTGTTTAGTATAGTTACATATAATAAAAATCCCCAAATTTTATTATTGAAATATAATAAAATTTCATTGAAAAAAGTTGTTTGCATAAAACTAGATATCTATATTAATAGACGTCAAAACTTGTATTAAATATTCAAAATAAAAAAATAGGAAATTCGCCTTGTGAGGATATAATTTTTAAATAGCTTTAATTGCATTAATCTTAATTTTATTAAAAGTACATGTTAATAAGATGTAAAACTCAACATTTTAGAATAATATAGGATTATAAGTCAACAATTGTTCAAGGATTGTTTTTCGAAAAATAAAGTACACGACATTGAAAAAAAATATGAATACGTCTATGATGTTTCAAACATAACTTGATTAAAATTGTAACAAAAAAAGGGAATTGATAGACATTTAATTCTAGAGAAGTGCAATAGGGTCTATTATCCGGATTAAAATAGCGATATTGATTGTCATTTTACCTTAGGTTAAAGACCTACCCTTACTTGTACGATCTCAGCGATCATACTTATTAATAAAGACTTCCCTATGGTACTAGGTTTGATTGGGACAACTCATCAAACAGAGACGGCAGACCGTTTATTATAAGCACAAGCGATTGCATGGATCTAAATGTAATGTTTATGTTAGGTTGGGCTCCAATATGTCTTGAAAATAACTATGTAGTTTTGCCTGAGGTTAAGACTTGTACGAGGAAACTTATCAATTTTATTTTCCGAAAATGACCGCATTAAAGTCTAAATTAAATATTTTACGTCAGTAAAAATATTTTTGTTCCTTGTATTATGATTTACAAACAGATAAACATCAACTTATATTATCTTAATATCAAGAATGCAAAATATCAATTACGATTCTATTATCAAATATTTGTAAGACCATTACCGGCCGTAAATGTATGTTCAGTAAAATAATTAAAAGTCGTAATGTATGTTCAGTAAAGTAATTAAGAGCCATAATGTATGTTAAGTAAAATAATTAATAGTCGTGATGTAAAGTCAGTAAAATAATTAGGAGTCTTAATGTATGTTCAGTAAAATAATTAAGAGCCATAATGTATGTTCAGTAAAATAATTAACAGTCGTAATGTTTGTTAAGTAAAATAATTTACAGTCGTAATGTATGTTTAGCAAAAAAAAAGAAAATAAACATTATTTTTTACTGATTGGCTTCTGGTTATAGTTTTAATTTATAATTTCAAACTGCAAAAAACAGTACTTAAAATTCTTATTGACAAAATGTTAAGTATTTCAGAAAAAAATACTAAGTCAGTTTCGAGGGGTGGTAATGAAAATGGTCCCCTAGGGTTTATCGACATTCTGAATACATGTATTTGCAAAGTGCTTTCAATCCCCTGCAGACAGATTCGACAAAAAACATGTATGGTTGATCTACAACATACAGGAAAAACGAAAGCAGTTACAGTCTATAAAAATATGGATAAATAAATGTAGTTTGGATAACTTATGGTAATTATTCAAATGTTTTCTGTATTTATGCTTACTAAAAGATGTTTATACACTAGTTTCTGAAACGAAAAATAACTAATGGGAAAAGGACTTTCTTTTAAAACTTTACTATTATTTCGAAATACAGAGCTTTAACTACACTTCAAAAAAAGGTACTAAAAGAGTGCTACATTTATTATGTACATAAGTTTTCTTTAAATAAAATTAAACATAGCAATAATTGCAAGTATTTTCTTTACAAAAATATTTTCTAAAATTTAAGTAATTTATCATCAAGTAAATTTCAATAAGTGTTATTTTTGCCAAATATATAAGAGTGAAGACTTCCCCTTTATTTTATCACAATAAATAGCATTTTGAATTTAATTTGAGCATTAAATCTTCAATTAATGTATCCATTGATTTCTATCTATTGAACAAGCTAAATATTTGCCTTATTTTATTCATCATTGTTGAGCATAATGCCATTGAATATTGAAATGGTGTTTTTTTATTCTTCGTCTAGAATCTCCCATAAATAATTCACCTTCAAGAGGAAAGGTGAAGATAACAAACATAGAGGTGGATCAGCAAATAAGTGACTTTTTAAGTAAATGGTTCAAATATTTGCTTTTCTAAGCATTTGGGGGGTTGTCATTTGATTAAAGATATTTTTATCGTTCAACAATTGTACTTCAAAATCAATTAAATTACTAATTATAAGAATACATACACTTTAAAAAACATACTAAAAACATATTTTGATTTTTTTCAGGATATTGAATTTTAAACGTAAATGCAAATTTTAATCCAAAAATAAACACTACCGTTTTCCATATATTTAAGAGTATTAACACTTGAAATTGCTCAGATCTTCTAAAACAACGAGCTTGGAAAGTGGCACATGGAAAAAAATAGTTTTTCAGGTCTGAAGTTTATTATATTGAATAGCATTCCATTATAGAAAATATTATATTCCCATAATATATTCTGCGAACTATATTTTTACCGCCTAATTTAATGTCGACATTATTAAGATCTTTGAATCTCAATAATTTAATGTTATTTCTACGAAAATAAATATTTATGTAATGCGCCTTTTTTGCACAAGGTGAAATTAAGTCCTACTCTAAATTAATTACTACTACAAGGAAAAAAATGCATAGCATATATAAGAAGTTGCATTGGTTTTAGTTTATTTTTGTTGTACTTTTTAAACAACAGCGCTTTAAAACGCACCCTTTCATTGTTACATGATACATTACGCATAACCTCTAATATACCAAGTAAAAAAGTTGTTCTAGATTAAAAACTGTCTGCATTGTAATGAAACGGGAGTTGAAAGAAACTACTATACTTCTACAGCAATACATAATGCTCTATAGTAACTATCAGGAAAGAATGGTGTATAAGAAAAGCTTGTAAGAAATAAAACAATTCACCATACATCCTGAAATATTGTACTGTAAAAAATATGGTTTCACCCTCCACCGAAATTTGGAGTAAATTAATTGAAAGCAAATGGCAAGCGATTTCTACAAACTTTAGTGCATGTGGGTAGCTCCTTAAAAATATTTCGATACACTTCGACACATTTTAAAAAATCTTTCAAAGCATGCACTAATTTATGGATTTAAAAAAAAAGGTTAAGTTACTAAAAATGATCGTTAATGAAGTTGGTTAAATTTAAGTTTTGCCATAATACATAGCTATTTCTTGACAGTATTTATCTAATTGGAGCTCATTTTTTCGTGTGTTTCTTTTTCAAAATAAACATGAGATTAGCAAAACAGTATTTTTTGCACTTGGTTTAAAAAAATTATGAATAGTTGCCCCCAAAAAATTGTTTATGTAATATGTCAAACGCATTTTTTTCAGACGGGGAAAATACACCTCGCATTAAGTTCAAACATGGTATTACTTTTTGGATAAGTAGTAATGCTAGTTTGTAGATAGAAATGTAAGGAATGCAGTAATATCCCGTTTTCCCTGATATAAATACATTAAAAAAGCAGATGCAAGATTTTTAAAAATGGAAACTAATCCCTGTCTCCCCTATTTTTAATTTTCGGGTTTAAATATAATTTTACTATGTTCATAATACCAGACAAAGCATAGGAGGAAATTACATACATACATTTTTATATCTATAACAAAAACATAGTTTCAGTTTAAAAGCATTAAAATACATTCTAGCATATATTTGTCTTAGAAGATTATTCATTTTTGTTTGCTTGGGAAAAAACTTTGTCAAAAGATTCGAAACACGAACGAATTCAAAGTTTCAACTTTATTTCAACTAAAGTAAACGAGGAAGATATGTTTCAACAAGAGTCATAAACATTTTACACTCCTCTATCTAAGCTTCTGGTTTTAAAATAAGGAATGAAACTGAAATAAATATTTGGTTGGATAAATTCTAGTCTAAGACGCAAAGGGAGTTTGATTCTTATCGTACATTTCATTCTGTTTTGCTGTTGGGATTTTGATATTCGTTTTAAAAATTTTAGAAGTAAACATTCCTTATGGGATATCTGTATCTGTGATTTTATTGAAGACGTTTTCTTGAAACAGGTCAGAATACTTTCCTGCTTTTTTGTAATAATAATGAATTATTATTTAAATCTCTCACTATTCATTATCATTTAAAAAACTTCCAAATTTTGAACAGTTAAAATCTTATTTGAATAAAAATTATTTTCATCTTATATTTCTTACGAAACTTTTAAATATGTATTCTTGCATTAGTAAATCATTTACGTTATGTTGAGAATATCTGAACAAAAATAAACAAATGTATTTAGTAAAGAACAATTTTAAACGAGTGTTCTTAAAATAAACAATACAGATCGTGTTCCACATGCATTCGATTGGTTGAATGCATTGAACATTGAGGCAATACCAATTGATGGTTTTATTTGAATTCTTAATATTAAAAACTAACACAACCATACCAGCTCTTCGCAAGGTATTAAAAATAGTTCAAACTGTAATCAAGAAATTATTTTCCATTCAGTGTGCCTTTAGGTAACGATTCTGATATTTTACACTTAATTGAAGTTAGGCTTATTGAATCAGGATTGCTAAATAATTTTTATCTCAAATCAAAATTAATTATAGACGTTTCTCTCATTTAGTGCAATTTTTAGCATTTTCGGAGACTTATTTGGTGAATATGTGAAGATCGCCACATAAGCCCCTTTCTGTTCAAAAGAAATATGCCCCACAAACTAGCTAATCAAGTATAGAAAATATTCGTTACAACCCACAAGAGCTATAAATATTTTAGCCCAATTACCGAAGCCAAACTTCTAAAAAATAAAAGTTGTTGTCGAAAAGTACTTGAAAAATCATTATAATTTTCCCCATAAAAGGCAACCAGAAATATCAAAACTTCATATTAAAAAGTTTGGGAAAATAGTCTTAGAAGAACTTTTGAACATGTTTGAACATTATTGCACTCCAACTTTTTTGAGCAGTTTGCGAGACCTTCACATTTATAATGTCATCATTTTTTTTTAATTCACATCAATTAACGTAGATAAAAATAAATTGTGTAATTTTACAAATACTACTTTTAATTCTAACAACAAGAAGGTTTTTGTACTTAAGAAATTTTGAAAAACGGTATTTTAAAATACATACAAAATAATAAAAATTATCTGTAGTAAAACGAAAATTATCATTGTGCAATTGCTTTCGAATCTCATTCCTGTAGTTTCTCTGAGCTTCTTCGTAATAGAAAAATTTCGCTTTTTATACATAAGATCTGTGAGTAAATTATTATTGCTTCACTTAAATTGACTACAGAACTACTAAATTAAAATGATTTTTTACCTTTAAGTTAAGCTGCGGATGTTTTTTTATAACGGTACATCTCATCAAATCTACCTTTTTTCTTAATTTAATCCATTGCTACTATTGTATAAACAATTAAACTTGTTCTTAATAAATTTAAAAGGGTCAACACAAATGCATTACTGCTTCTATACCGCAGGTAGAAAGGTAAATTCAATTTGTATTTAATTTAAAACTCGACTTTAACGGAGAATGTAGTTTAGTGTTACGGCATCAAATGATACCCTTTGTAAGATTCCCTGTGGAGTTGACTTCAACGACAATACCGTAAAAGTCTTAAATTGAAGTGAGGAAATCAGTCCGGCTTATGTACTTACGCACCCTCTTTCAATCTCAAAAGTGATGTGGGAAAGATTTCAAGTATAAATCAGTGCTATAAAAAAATACTTGTAACTTTATTTTTAAAAATAGAGTTTGTTCATTACATGCTGCAAACTGAAAAATTGAAATATGAGTTTTCTATTAAATATATAAAAGAAGTAAAATCGAAAGATTTTTATGCAATTATATACTCAAAATTAAAACAATTTTTGAATGTGCAATTTTTTACATCGAAAAACTTTTTTTTTTTACAAAAGAATCACAAAATAATTCAAGTTTAGAAAAATGTATAGCTCTTTAGGCATTCCTAGCAAACAGATTTAATCCCTAAAAGATCTAATATAATTTAATGCGGCATCAAAAGGAATTAAAAGATTATATTTTCAATTTAAAGCCGCATTAGCAAAAGATTGTTTTTTAAATAATTATGATAAAAAAATTTGTTGTTTTTATACTTTATTTAGTAATAGAATCCTTTAAAATAATTTGATACATTCATATATACTGAGAATCAATATTTAAATTTTTGTCTTTCCTTCAATTTAACCGTAGAAGTACAAGAATATATATTCTTCCCTTTTAACTATACAAACCGGGGAAAATATTTACCCCAACTATCTTTTTTTTGTAAGTCGTTCTGAAAACAGGATTTTTGTATTAATTATAAGATTTTTAGAATATTTTCTATTTTTTAATTAGAAAAAAAGATGTCGTGGCATGGTAGAAATTTCCGTCCGTCCGTTCTTCTCTCCTTAACCTTTTCCAAGTTTCATTCTTTTTTGTTCGATCTCAAATGCTACTTTTAAGTTTCGATAGTTTTGTTCTTTTAAGGGGGGTGGGGGAATTCCTATCTCTTTAAGTCTGAAGAGAACTTTGAGGAGCCAATTTAGTTTGTTGAGTTGTAAGAAATTCATTTAAATAGCTCTCTACATCATCACTGACCAACTTTAACCCTAAAAATACAAAGCTATCTTGTGTAAGTATCTTCTTCTGTCTGAAGTTTTTGAAAATTTTACTTGTAGTAACACTTTCCCGTTGCACAAAGCTTTAGGAAAATAGCTATAATTTTTATGTTGGTAGATTTATATTTTCTGAAATTATTGTTGTTTGTGTGTTTTCCATAAAAAATATAATTTTGATTAGATTGAAGAATGTAATGTAATGTAATGTAATGTAAATGCGCCCTCTAGAAGGGGGAGTGTAGGCTCTTTCGGCCCATTACTCAACTCGCCAGAGGGACAGTCACAGAAGACACACAAAGAAAGGACGACACAAACACATAGACAAATAACAACATTTATTGACATATACAAATATCCATGCCTGACCGGGATTCGAACCCGACCTCAGCAGCTCCAAAGGCCAGCGCGCTAACCGTTCAGCCACCGAGGCGGCTAGATTGAAGAATACAAAATATATATTTTTTTGTCTTTTTAATATGTCCACAAAAAGACAATTCTTAAATATTTTGTAAAAATAAACGAATATTTCAATATATAAAGTTAAAGTTATGTTTCAATCAAAGTATTAAAAATTGTTACAGGTACATGTTTAACAAAATCAGCAAAAAAATTATTGGCGTTGAAATAGCCTTTAAGGCATTAAACACAAATAAGAAAAAATGACACCTACAAAAAATATTTTTTTAAAATGTGTCACATTTTTTCTTGAGCTATACAATAGATTACAAAAAAGATAAATAAATCGCTTTATTTTTTACACACTAAAATAAAAAATAATTTTCTATTTCGTCTAAGATAATTGAAACTTTGTATACAGTGCATTCTTGAGCATTAGGCTGCAAGTTAAAAGAAAAGGTAATACAATTGACAATATAAAAAAAAATGAATAAAAAAATAGTACACAAGTTACAAAAAACATAAAATAAACATTGTGATGACCTACATACCTATTACTATATATTTAATTTTAACAAAATAAGAGAATTACGAATTCATGATGATTTTTTTTTTCTGATTTGGAAACACATTTGCATAAGGAATGCGCATTTAAATAATGTACAAAGCAAATGATCAAAATAAGAAAATATATATTAATGGTATATACCAATACAGTTTGTTGAAGTTCAGAAAATAAACAAAATTATAACGTTGTTGTACAGAGTTATGATTTTAATTCTCTCTGGCTCTGATTTTGGGAATCGAAACTAAGTATTATGGACAAAACTATTTTTTTCAATCACGCATAATGTTTTATATTAGATGGAAGAAATAGACGCGCCGTCTGTGTACTTGTATTCCGATTCAGTAATACATGTAAAACGATTTACTTATAGTGAAAACTAAGCTAATTAAGCTCCTTCTTTCGATGCGTTTGAATCATGTAATATCTTTATACATTCTGAACAAAATATAAACTATATTGTAAAAAAAGGCATCAATTTAAAGTATTACCTATCTAACGAAACATGTGGGATAAAGTAACAAATAATCTTCTAATCTTCGTCAACACACATTTTAATTAATCCCCAGATTTCATGGGCATCGTATGTACATACGTATCCAAAGACGGAGAAGGAAACAAAGACATGCGCCTTTTACTTATGAATTGCAAATTTTTCCTTACTGTATCAATATTAATCCATTTATTTGCGTTTGCAACACAGGTAAATCAATGTAATCAAACCAAACTAGCATCAAAAATCATATAAGGATTTAAAACAAATATAGTTTTTTTATACGTATGCTCAATTTAAAATTTTTCATTTTTAAATCATGTGCTTTTTCATATTTTTAGTACTTTTCGTTCGCTCTAAAATTTCTTTCAGATTAAAAATTTCCATAAATATAATGTTTTCAAGAATACACAATTCATCTTCTATTTAGAAATAGGTTCATATTTTACCTTCCTAAATCCTCTTGGGGTAGAATTTCAAAAATTCGCTTCGTAAAGGACGCCTTCAGATGCAAAAGAAATAATCTACCCTCCGAAAAAATAATAATTCAAATAATAAAAAATGTGTGTATATTAAAAATTATGTAAAACCATGTGGAAAAAGTTACTCTTTTGAGTCCTTAAGTTTTAAGCACAAAGCGTGAGTCTTTACATTGTTCAATTCTATACATTAAACTTGCTTTTTCTTACAATTTCATAAAAAGACATACCATATCCAAAACGTGGTAAATTACACTTTTAACTCTGAAAAAGTATGAATCAACTTAAAAGTCATGTTTATAGAAAATTACAAATACATTTTGCATGCACTTATTAAAAGAACGGGCGTAATAAGATCGTCGAGTATTGCTATTTTAAATTGATTGTCCCTGATGTTGTAATAATCAACGTCTTGCTTCTATGCGGTTGATCTATTTTCATTTAAGGGCAGATGGTCATGGGTTTACCCTTAACCCTTCATCCTTTCGGGGTCGATAAAGGGTTTTACCAACTTTGCTTGACAAGTTAATTAAGGTACGTCTTTGAACTAGCCACTGGGCATGGTCAATTGCTAGTGTTAGCATATATAGCAATTGCTATCTACAGAAACGGAAATAGGGACGACCAAGCGAGTCAGTATTCTCAGGAAGATAATACATCGAGAATTATAATTTTATTTTGTAGTTGTAAAATTATTCTACAAATTATTTTCATAAAATTTTCAATTCAGTAATAATTAATGAAATAATACGCAGCTAAATAAAACAAAGTTAGATGATAATTATTAAAACCGCAATAAAACCTAATAATAAACCGAAATAACCAGAAAATAAAAAAAAAGAAATTCGTATATTAAAAAATGAGAATTGTGAAGACTTAACCTGACACATATAGTTTCCAACAAGGGGAAAATGAGCAAAACACGACGTAATCATATTAGCAACGACGCAAATTTTCTTTTTATTTCAAAAGTAATATAAAAAATACCAAAGACACGTGTAAATTAGGAACGGAGAACAGGATATTAAGCTAAATATATTTTACTGTATCCCTAAATTATGAATAATAATTAATTATTTATATCTTTTCATTGTCTACTACTTTGCTAATGATTACTTTTTTTTATTAATTAATAGAAAACCAGAAAAAAAAAACACAAATAGAAACTTATTTTTTTAACCTAACCAGTAAACCGATTTTGTGAAACCGGTTTATAGGGATCTGTTATACAGAAACGGTTTCACCGGCATGTGGTCGAAAAAATCTCTTTGACTGTTTTTGAAAACCATATACTTTTTATCTCAAAAAGTGAGAAACTAAGGTGTCCACCGAAACTCTTTAAGGTAGTAGGAAGCTCAGAATATTACAAGAGTGGAGAAGTTTACAGTAGGGACATGCAGATTATTGTTGAACGCACATTGTTTTTCTTGTATAAGTTTTTTTAAGAATTTGTTTCATAATTAAAATTACTGTATCTTACACATTTTCACAATTTTATTTCTAAATTATACTATTAGCACGCAATATTTTATATTTAATTTTGTAATCTACACAAACCATAAATACTTAAACTTCAACATCAATTACAAGCAGCACGAGTCTAGGGGAGAGAAGGGGAATCCCGCCAACTCGGGTAATGCCGCCACCCCTTGTATCTAGCCAATTGTGTATGTGGGAGGGGGCTATGAGCACTGACCTGTAGCAGGAAACAAAGTAATTTGTAGTATAGACGCTAATGGCCGTGCGGTGAGTTGGTGTAAAGTTATTTAAGAAATAAGGTTTTTAGTGATTTTCATCTAATCTCGAGCCTTCTAAAATTAAGCGATAAGTGACTGCTATTTTTAAGTTAGATAAATCAGCTATATATCATTTAAAAAGTAATTAGTTGGTTATTTTATCATGTCGTTAGTTTGGGCGCTAGGCTAACTACCTTTCTTTAAACAAGCCGTCTATGCCATTTTGTCTTACTGGGGTAATGCCGCCACATCACTCTGGGGTTATGCCGCCACATGCAAAAGGATGGCGGCATAATCCGTGAAATAGAAATTTCATATATTGACCCTACAACTTATTAGTTTTCGTTAGAGATGCCGCGTATCCGAAAAAGAATAACTGAACTGGTCAAATAGACCAACGAAACTTTAAAAAAAACCTGCATAGTTAGTTGCACATAGAAATTTAATAAAAGAGCTGTATCCTGTACAATTTACCATTTCAAAGTTAATTAAACCTATTTTAGTTCTATATGTATTGCTTTTTTATGTAATTTTCTATTATTTATAGATTATTGGCTTTGTTTATTGATGTGGCGGCATAACCCCAGTGGTGTGGCGGCATTACCCCAGATACCGGGGTAATCCCGCCACTGCGCGAGCATTAGAAAAATACAATTTTATTCAGTTTTTATTAAAGATTTAAATTTTAAAAAATCACTACAAGATAGGTTATGAACTGTAGTATGCTATGCTCATTACAATTTACACTAATTGCAACGCAATTCTGCATGAAAATTCAATTTCCCTTAAGGTGGCGCCATTCCCCTTCTCTCCCCTAATACAAAAGTTTGTTTAGCTTCAGGCCTGAATGCTTCATAAATCTTTAATTAATTAAATTTTCCCTATTTTATGTAAACCGTATTAAATCATTCTCTTTCAATCTCCTTAAAAATAACAATCGATTAAATCTGAAAGAATAACATAACTCTAAAGCTAACAAATGGTCTATTAGCTTTACTTTGCAAAACATGAGTTATAAGCATCGACATTTGACGCTATGGAAAATGTACCCAACGCCTTAAATGACGCGAGTTTTTTGTTCTTAAGTACATGTCCACATAAAATTTGTAAAAAAAACGATATTTTCGAAATACATAGTAAAAATAAAACATGATTCCACTCTAAATTGCACGAATAAATGAAATATAAATCTAACCAGCTTTTTATGAAGAAAAAGGAATGCTTCGCCACATTTTAACTAAAAAATAATGATTATATAAAAATCACATTGTTCTAAATGTTATGGCTTCCAGCATGTCGCTCGCGAACGATACTATAATTTCATTAAAAAGTAGCAAATTAAAAGAAGATAAGCAGGCTAAAAATATAGAATATCAAATTGTCAGATAAAATTTTTGGTGTAAGCTTAAATTTGGTGAGGCCTAACATTGATATTAGTACAGTAGAACAAATGACAATCTAATACGGTATAATTGTTGAGAATTTTTTCTAACATTCACATTTTGAAGAAATGTTATTTTCAAGAAAAATATATAAAGACACAGAGTTATAAGTATGATGAAATGTACTATTTAGTTGTAAGGAAACAAAACAACAACTATGTAATTTAGTAGAAATAAAACCCATATATTAAATGCTATGTGCATAAACTTTAGCAACCATTATAAAGGCAAACATTAATTATTTAACTTACGCATTTAAAAGTGTAATAATTTTTTGCGTAAAAATACTTCCAACTTAATTCAAGCAATAGAGTAAATGTCAAAAAGAATTAACTACATTATATCCTTATTTATAATGAAAAGAATTTAAGTGTCTCACAAAGAACCACCTAATTTGACAGTTGAATTGTACAGTAAGTTGACTAGAATATTTATTAAATTATCATTAACAGATAAATTATCCGAATAACGTTAACAAATGTCGTATTAATAAATGGATATAGGAAGGATTACTATTTTTAATCTAAGCAAGCTAAAAGGCGTAATTGATATCATACAGCGTACGTAATTGTAAAGTAAACCGTCACTTATAATTACATGCATCTAAAAAAAGTGGTGAACACAGTGTTTAGTTCTATATTTAATTTCTAAGTGTCAAAATAATGTTTAGCTAAATTTACTTGTAAATAGAATAACAAATATAATAAATAATATTAATAATGGTAATATTGGTAACGCTTGGATAAAAACACAACATTTCTTTCCAATATGCAACATTGAACTAAAGGGAAACTAGGAAAACATAACTAAAATAATTGTTTTTAAAAATCATTTTAAAAAACAAAAAACAAATTAATATCAAAACCTCTCTAAAAGGAATAATTAATATTTTTATTTAAAAAAAATGCTTAAATGTAAAAAAAAAATAATCTTTGGTTTTTTTAATAACATTATTTTAAAATTTAGTATGAATGGCACTTTATAAACAAAAATACGTACCATCAATGATTCGAGCAGTGATATATACTTAAAAACTGATTTGTATTGAAACTGTAAGATACGTAAATTTTCTACTTCAGATTTCTGAGTGAAAATGGTGATTCAATTACATAAAATGTTGTCCTAAGTTCCCTTTAGATAAATTTAAAATTTTGCTGGCTTTTTTTAAATTGAAGTACTATCCATTTTATTTTTTTCTAAAATTTCTATGACTTCTTTACAGTTATGATATGCTGAATAGTATGTGCTATAAAAATGGTAGACGGACGGATGGAAAATGAAAACTTTAGAACTTTATATAAAACTTTCATATTTTTCCTATTTTGCTTTAAAATAAATTGACGCTAGTTGAAATATTTTTCAGTTTAAAATAAACCTGAAGTTTTAAATATTATCTTTCAAACGTAAAAAGTAAACTAACTATTATTCATCAAAAGCTGAATAATTATACGTTTCGTTTGCAATATGTATTCATGTTTGGATGAATAATTATTTAACATTGCTCAACATACTGCATTGAAACTATCTACCCCCGTCAAAACATATGAAAAGGAATTGAGTTTGAAATACCATTTCAAGAAAAATTTACGATGAAAGAACCTCGTCAAAAGAAATCAAAAATATGAAAACATTATTATTTATTAATAAATGGCTTAATGGAATAAATTAAAAATAAATCTGATTTTTTTTAATTGCAACTACGTGAATGTATCACCACACGACTACCAATTACCACTTGATTATTATTGAAATTATTTCAGTGACAATTTGATACAGCATGCATTTCTAAAACGATGAAAATTATATTAAAAATAAAAATATTACTCACATAGGATATCATCGGCAGATCAAAGCTTGCCGCCATCTTCGCTTCATGCACACACGTTTCTTGCGGCCCAATATAAACCGCAATATCCTCAGTCCACAACAATGCAGTTTGATAAATGCTTTCCGATTCTTCGCCGTAGGTTTCAGCAACAGTAAAAGTCAGTGTATGGTTGTACTTCAGAGGATGAAGCGTGTTGATTTCATCCACTGCCAAACTGATTGCCCCAGAAATGGTCAGTCCTGGCCTGGGATATCCTTTGTTTCCTGGTCGTCTTTGGGACCCGGTCAGGTATCCCATAGTAAAGTTTCTGCACGTGACTAGGTCTATGGTTTGTAGGAGAAGCCAGATTGTCCCAGCTAGTAACTTCGGGTTGATCATTTGTGAATTTGTTTTATAGTTATGCCAGATCAAGGTACAGTATTTGTTTACGACTTAAATGCTATTTGATAAAATATTTTTGTTTATTAGTTTAAAAATAATTTATGATTCCTCGAAATATGTATCTTATAAGCATCATAAAATTTGAATCAAAAAATATGTGCCATTTTACACAGCTTATGAATAGACATTTTCTTTAGTAATAAAAAATAGAAGCTGTATTGCTATAAAAGTAAATTTTTAGTAACATTAAATTTGCGCAATATTACATTAACACAAATAATTGCAAATTGACTTAATTTAATTAACAATATGTTATAATTTTGTTATCATCAATATATATGTTTCTACATAAATCTTTTTTGTGTGATGTGGATGGCAGAGGATATCATTAAAATATAGCATTAGGCCGTATATTTATTTAATTTGTAATTTCATTTTTTGTCATTTTTTTAGTCTTTGAGAACAGTTTTTTTTAAAATATACATAATTACTTAGTATATATAAATATGGAATTTACTTAATAACACAAAATTTTAATTTTAGAAAAAAATGTCAAGCACAATGTTTTATTTTTATGCTCATTTCTTTTTTTTATAAATAAATTTCATTATCTAATAACAAATACAATTAAACTTTCAACTTACGCATTTTTTATTCATTACATTTTTTAAAAAACGCAAAATCAATTCTTACTCACTACCCGCTACAGACGCTAACGACCACAAATACTCGTGCTCCATAGCAATGCCAATAACGAACGGGTAACGACACCGTAAGGAACAGTGAATGAAATGAGGGTCTCGGAAGATGCGAGTCGTTAAACCAAACAGCTGAGAGATGGCGCATGCGCTAAAGGGCAAGGCGCTACGCTGTCTCAAAGAAACTTTTCTTGTCTGACTTTAGTTTTCGACATTTAAAAAAGATAAAGTTGTATTTAAAGATTTTAAGGGGGGCTTCGTTCGTTATGGTTCAGTTCCTTCCTTTAAGTACTCGTTTGGATGGTGTCAGTGGGATGAGCGATTTGAAATATGTCAGGATGGTGTTCGGCTAAGTGAAGTAAAGATTATATTTCAAGTAAACTTAAATGTTGTTGTTAAATTTTTTTAATGTTTTTTCGTGAGCATTTTAAATTTTTGGCGTGAATATTATTGCTAACAATTCAAATTGGTTTGTGGGTTTTTTCGAATATTTAAAAACTTATTTAATATGATATTAGTATTGGTTAGGTATTATTAATAATATTTTATTTCTTTCATTACGAACGCACGGAACATCTGAACTGCACCTAATGTTGCTTTTTAGTGATTATGCACCTACGAGGCGCACTTACCGGACTTTTGGTCCCACAGATCAAATGAGAACATTTTTTTCAAACATAACTTTCTAGTACGAATTTTTATCTGGGGACCTTAGTCGGTATCCTGATGACAAACCGCGACACTTTTTTGAGTAAATATTCTGACTTTAATATTTCTAACGCAACGGTCCTTTGTATATTTGGCGGGTCGAGCAACAGGTATGTGGTCAAAGTTGACTTACCCTTTTATTCCTAAAGTATGTCGATAAAATTAGGACCAAGCATGTTTTGGAACTAAACACTGGGGAATCCGCGTGAGGCTGACTACCTCACCGGGACATTTTGCCAAGTAACAAATTGGTCACGCAGACTGAAATGGGCCCGACGGGCCTTTAGCCCACTAACGAACTATTACAACAAGGAGTTTTTTTCAACTGCAACTAAAATTAGCAAACGGTAAAGAGTAATAATTAAATTTACGAAAAAAATTACTGTAATAGTCAATTTATCTATAAAGATTAATTTAAAAGAAAATGCTGTGTTTGCCGAATTTTTTAAGGCGTATAAATCTTGTGAGAAAGAGGTTATAATTAGAACAGTTACGGATGAAAACCTATTTGTTTGATAAAAATTTCAGTGAGCTTTAAATAAACAGTAAATAAGTTTAATTTTTTTGTTAAATACTTCCTATTTTTTCCTAATGAGTATAAGACATATTCACTGACGATGATAGAATTTGAAACAAACTTAATTGCATTCAAATTTTGCGTAAAAATAACAAAAAAAGTAGCAGCAGCTATTGGTACATTTTGTTGTTGTCGTGTGACCAGTGCAAAAATGGAAAAAATCGGTATATTTTAACATAGTATCATGAATATATTTATATAAACGCAAAATGTATTTAAATTTGAAAGCGAATATATATTTAAATCTCATGTTTATAAGAATGAGCTTTACAAGATTGGGACAAATTCCTTTTTTCACTAGGTCAATCCATCAATGTCATAGGAACAAATTATTTCAAATTTCTCCACGCTGTTATTATATTTTGAATTAAATAAAACTTTTTTGATGCACAGCATAATACAACATTGTATTTAGTGTATTTATAGTTTTTAGATTTTTTTATTTATTAAAACGTAATATTTTTTTAAAATATATGTATGTGTTAAGGGTGATTACACATATTTCAAATAACGTGGTGTATAATAAACTGTTATGAATACTTGTTTTTTTATTAAGTTTAGATTTGGTTATGCATAAGCGCACTATAATGTACAAAACAATTTGAATTAATAATTGCTAAATATTGTATTAGCGAGTTTTATATTCAAAGTTATATTAGTAGTAAATAATTTTAAGAAAATAAAAATCATTCTAAAAATAGCATGATCAACGGTAGTGGTATTAATAATGTTGAAAATGTTCTTTATAGTTTTGATAATAGACTTTGCTACATTATTTTAAGAAAATAAAACGAATTATACAAAATAGCATGATTAATGGTTATAATGATGGTTGTGTGAAATTGTTCTCTATAGTTTTGATAATAAACTTTGCTCCAGATTGTTTACTTAATTTTTAGGTAAGTGAATGCAACAAATAAAAAATCCCAAATAAAAAAGTACGTATTAATTTTAAAAAATGGCACAAAAATATAATTCTTATTTCCCCAAAATAAGAAAACCTGCATTCTCCCCTCAATTAGAGATAATAAACGCAAATAAAATAACGATAGAAACGAAAAATAAGGAAAAAATGTTTGAAATAACATTTTATAAGTGATCTCTAACATAAAAATTTTCTCTTTCAGTGTATTTTGAAGAAAATATTTGTATTTGAATCAATAGTCATCACGAAAATATTTTTTCATGCATTTAAACAGAACATTACGATTATGTATGTAATTTTTTTTCACCAAATGAATTTTTTTTCAATATTTTTATAAAATCGTAATCTATTTTTTTCCACACATTAGTGAATTTTTACTTAATATATTTTAAACTAAATACTTTAGAGCTATACCCATTACATTCTCTCATCACTTAAACTGTATGATGAGTCTGAAGTAAAAAGAGTAACATCAGATAAAATATCAAACACAGTTCAGTTTACATTCATGTTCAGTCTTTTTTTCCTCCAAACATTTAGCTTATAAC
>CM043113.1:49950149-50101851 GCA_023701765.1 Hylyphantes graminicola
CGAAATTCAATTATGCTGCATTCTGAATTTGAAATACAGGTTACGCCTTAAGGAAGCCATTTCGATTCTTGGAATATATCAAATGATATTTGTTTACTAATTATTTCAAATTGTTTTGACTGGTATCACTTATGTACCATTGCACTTGAAAGAATTGAATCAGGTCAAGGAGTCCCTTGCTTTAAAATATTCTATACGATTATGTATTTGTTCTGTACTTACTACAATTTATTTTAATGCAAGCAAATAAATACCCGTTCTTCACATGATTAAAAAAGGTGTCGAATAGATTATAGTTTGTTACCATTTTTAAATCATTATCGTATCATTATTTTATTCCAATTCGAAATATCAATTGTGCTGGGGAAAAAAATCTATTTCACACATTTAACCGACTGGGAAAAAAATCGTAATTAAGAGACAAAAAAGCCCACATTTGTATATTGTGGCAAGCGTGGGAGCATATTTGGCGAGAAAATTTAGATCGCCACAAATGATGTATTGACCAAATTCAATTCATTGAGCTGCTCTATAGAACGATGATTTCCGAAACAGCGTATCAGGCAAGAAATCGCTAAGAAAAAAAAAGGTTCTCTATTTTGATGACTTTGGTAGCATGGAAATGCATTTAACAGAAAATTTAGAATGTTTTCAGGAATTCTACTCCCATCTGTCGGTCCGTCCACCATGTATTTCCGATGGAAAGTAAGCCCGCACATGTATGCCCGTCATCCACTTTCATGACCCAAACTAATGATGCTACAGACAAGTATGATGTGTCAAAAAATTCAGAGCTTAGAAACATTGTCACTGTCAACATTGTTGAACAGAGCATAAAAAGGCCAATTTCAAATAAAAATCATTCAGTCATCCTACAACAAACTTTTCGCATAAAAAAATTAAATAAATAAAGTTTGTTTGTATCGCATAAATCAGTTTAGAATGCTGACAAAATGCACATTCTTTAATAATTTCCATTATTTGCTTAGAAAGAGGCAGTAGGCACTTTTTGTTAATTTAAAATCTAACGTAATTTCAATTTTTATTTAAGCATTTATTGATAAATAATGACGTTTTAATGTTAATTATACATTATGGGAAGATATTTTTATTGATTTTTTTAAAAGGAATTCAAAAATCATTCGGTTTAGTTAGGCATTGAAGGTGATATAGTGTGTTACTATTGTTGTATGTTGACACGACATGTTTTTTTTTCTATTTTAGAGTTAAGAATATTGCATGTTTATTCTTTAATATATTAACAAAGTTAGCAAACAGTAAAGGATATTGATTGAGTTCTCGAAAAAACAAATGAAAGCTGCTAAATTTAGCGTCAAAACGTTTAATACAGAATTAAATGCTATATTCGGCGTTTGTTCCCAGCACAAATGTTGTGTGAGAGATGTCAATATGATAGATTTTGTTACAAACCTACTTGTTTATTATTGTAGGTTTATTGTCTGAATGGGTATGTGAAATTTACATTTTAATGCACTGTAACTAAGAGATTTTCTTAGTTAACATGGTTGAATAATAACGAATTAAAAATAATTCTTACAATTAAAAATAATTTCTTACTTATGCTACTATAGGAAATGTGAGACATCTCCTTTTAATCCAATTTAAAAAGATTTTCCGTGAATGGCTTGGTTTGTTTTTATGTTATTTTTAAATAGTGTAAGGTTAAAACTAAATTTACATTTAAACAAAAAAAATCGAAAAATGCAAATGAATTACGGCCATTATAACTGAGAAATTCCATTCTTTCCACTTAAGTTTTTATTAAAACTGCTTTGTTCGCAATGTACATGCAATTAAATTTAAAACTAAAACCATCGGAAGGAAACACCTAAAATTACATTGCATTTGAATGCTCCACAATTATTTTTTTAAACTAATTTAAAGATGTGTTTCTTTATTTACAAAAATGTTAAGGTTTGTAGGAGTTTTAAATTAATTCTATGAACGGAGGAAGAAAAAATTGAGAAATAAATTTCATATTATAAAAATTAATTTGATTTTACAGTTTTTTATGACAAAATTATTACTTCTTGTTTTTATCACTTTAATTGTGCTTATATTAACGAACTTAAAATTAATACAAAACTGGGGTTTCTTTTATTTTGCAGAGAAGAATTTATTTTTGTTGAAAAATCTGCTATTTGATCAATATAAACATGAGATTATTATCCGTTCCAGGCAATTTAAAATATTTTCCATAGATTCTTTTTGCATACCGAATTGCAAGCTCGTTGAAAACATTCCCTTGTACTTTCCCAACAAACCTTGTACTTCCAGAAGAAACAAGTCATTTACTTTTGAGACTCCTGATTTTTTTTTTAAATTTACTTGGTCAACTTCTGTCTACCTTTGTGCTGGTTACTTGGGTCACGTATCTCTTATTGGTTTGGGTCAAGTATTCCTAGTTGCACTTTTTTTTTATTAACCCCAAAACAAAGACATTTGCGAATAATTACATTAGCACTTTTATGCACGTAAAATAGCATGAACAAAACAGGTAACTTATTGGAAAATATCATTATTTAAACCCAAAAAAAGTAGATTGAAAAATCTTACAGCACCAAAAATTTACTTTCAGTGCATGAAAACGTATTTCTTCGTATAGCTGAACACGTACGAAAGGATTTAGCTGGTTGATTTCACCATGTGATCAGCTGAAGGAAACGACAAAAGTGATGTCACTTCCAACTCATAACTCTTCCATTGCTGATGGGTCAAATGGGTACTTATGGGTCAAATGTCCCTAGTTCCCTATATACATTAATTTTAATGTTTTGGTACAATAAGTAGTTTAAAGAAAGCCATAAGACTTTGAACTTAAAATTCACTTTAAAAATTAAAATAAATTTTGTAATAAATTTAATGTATTGAGAATCATACTTAAATTTAATTCAATTTGAAAAAAAAAACTACCTGCACATTCAATATGACGCTTTTTTTTGTATTGTTTAAGGGGGTTCAGTTCCCCAAAATCGGTGAAAAAATCAAAGCAAAAATTATTGGCTTAAAATACTATTACAACCTTTATTAATAATGTCACAAAGTATCAAGACGATTGAAAAAATATTTATTATTTGACATTAAGAGCCATTTTAAAGTCATGACTTCGAATGGAAATGGATTAGCAATAAAAACTTTAAAAGCGTTTTTCTCAGAACTTGATTTTTTGAACTTCAATGTACCTTTTTTTAAAAACTATGCTATGTTTTCTCGTAAACTTTATTTTATATGATGTAATGCATAATATAGATTAATCTGAGGCTATAAATTTTAATAAAACTAAAGTGAAAAAAAAATTATGGGGCAAAAAAGTTAAAAATTTCATGATTTTTTTGGGTGCTTTAAAACTTATTTTATTTAAAAAAAATCTAACAGCTATTTACAAAAAACTTCTAACCTCAGATTAATATATAAGGTTGGTATAACACACAGAAAATTTTAAGATGATCTGATCAGTAGTTATTGTGAAAAGGTACATTGCAATTGGCCAATTTAACATTACCGATACACAACATACTGAACCCCCTTAAGTACTTCATTGTCATTGCGTTTTAATAAATACAAAATATCGTGTAATTGACTGATAATCCTTTTATACATCTGCTGAATTGCATCAGCACAGAAAATAATATCCCAAATCACATATCGCGATAAAGAACACAAGCCGGAATATTTATGTACCCACCCTACCCTACCTTATCACTTATCAAATTGGAAGGCATCGTAATAAACTTTTGACAAAATGTTATTTTGGAAATATATATTCGAGAAGCAATTCCAATTATGATCAAAAGATACATTCGAAAAAGTACTTTCTTTTCAAATAATGAAATATGACAGCCTTTCAGTTATGCTCTCTGACATACAATGCTTCAAAAGATTCAGATAACTAAGCTATTTAATTTGTCGGATTTGTCCCGAAAACGCGAAGAAATAATACTTTCAGAATCCGATGTAATTATGTTCTGGGAGGATTGTTATTTTAAAATGTAGAAATTTTATGAAAAAGTTTAAAACAATTCTACATTATGATGACATGTAATTTACAATTTTTTTAACTTATCAATTAAAAACATATTATAAATATCTATCAAATGTAACATCAAGTATCTTTTTAGACTCATAACTAATACTAATGTTTTATAAAAAAATAACGTTGTTTTGCTTTTAGTGACTTGATTAAAATTAAATGCATTATCCCGAAAATATGCAAATTGACAGGTACTTATTATAAAAAGGTTAATTACTTTTTGTATCACTTACAACAATCAACGCAATTAAGATAAAAATAACAAGATGATTTTAATCTTAATTGCGTTGATTGCAGTAGACAATTAATTCTAATTTCAAAGACTACCGTGAATCTCAATTCAGTTTTTACAAATATCTTATAGAAAAGAACAACTCTTTAATGGATGTTTACTTTAAGTATAATGTTTAATAAATTCACATAACGTATCTGCAATTCATTAAAAGAAGAAAAATCCACAATTCTCAACAAAACTTAGCCCTAAATTAAATAATTGCGGGTATATCCATCTGGAAATCTGAAACTAATTGTTTCATGGATACTGGATAGGCTGAGGTTGTATTTATATCGAGGATTATTATAGGTAGCTATAATTAGCGGGGTTTTTTTTGGAGGAGAAATAATGGGAAAAGTGGGGTCCATCATAATAAGTATATAAATTATACGTTGACAGGAGAAAATACGAAACAACTTCAACTTAAAATTTTGAATGCTTTTTACTGCTGGAATATTTTGCATTTTAGAATGTTACAAGTAAGAGTAAAAGATTATGTCTTGTAAGTGCCAGTACTAACAAGTGTACAAAAGCAATCACGAACTAGGAGGTCTAATATAACTTAAACTTTAATAATCATAGGGAGATAATGTGTGTGGTGAGATCTAGAGAGAGAAGAATTCTTATAGGGAAAAAAAAATTATATTTGCAACCATGTGTGTCACGCGCAACCGCTTTCAGTAAAGATTTATGCACGCTTTAAATAATACTTAACTTTATAACGTTTTAAATAATACTTGTTGTTGCCTCCAGGCCGTAGCCTGGAAGGCAAAAGAGTTGCAGTAGCATCCGTTTGCACAAGGCTTTGAGTAGCATAAGAGGGTGGATGTCTGACTTCTACTCCGAGATGGCGCCACCTCCTCAATTCAGACATGTCCCTGGAGGTATTACTTGATGTATTAGCAATATCATTATTTTCC
This sequence comes from Hylyphantes graminicola, assembly GCA_023701765.1. NCBI lineage: Eukaryota > Metazoa > Arthropoda > Arachnida > Araneae > Linyphiidae > Hylyphantes > Hylyphantes graminicola. Next base: position 49,955,395 of record CM043113.1, read on the forward strand.
TTCATTATAGTCATTGTACGCAAGCACAGACCACGAGCCGAGTAATAAATCCTTACCAGATGCATACCTTCAGTGCTAACAGTTAATTATAGAAAGCCCTGAGTTATTTTCTTTAGGCTCTCTAGTTAATTTATACTATTTGCCAAAAGGCTTTTTCAGGCTTGTGTGCTTGCTCATAGAGCCGCTTATAAACATTCATCAATTAACACAGTCACTACACACACACACTCACACTCATACTCACATGCACACATATACGTGACAGATGCTACCATCTATCACGCACCACCTCCACAATTTAGACATGTCCCTCAAGGTATTACTTGATGTATTAGCAATATCATTATTTTCCTTCATTATAGTCATTGTACGCAAGCACAGACCACGAGCCGAGTAATAAATCCTTACCAGATGCATACCTTCAGTGCTAACAGTTAATTATAGAAAGCCCTGAGTTATTTTCTTTAGGCTCTCTAGTTAATTTATACTATTTGCCAAAACATGGTAATTTATTGAAAAATGAATGCATGTAACTATTAAAAAGTCATGTAAAAAACTAACATTTTTTAAGAATAATTTTAATTAAGTTTTTACTATAGATCACATGTACCCACCCAAGTGACAACACCCCATGTTATCTCAATGAGAAATAATCCATTTTTTTTTGCTCGGTGCCATGCACCTTTCGTGGATTTTTTAAAGAAATTAATCACTTTTGTTATTTTTACTAATGTTGAATATAACCTTCAATAATAAAAATTTCATTTTATGAGAAAAGTTAAAACATAACACTTCTAATTTTTTTATATTTAATTTATCTTTATATAAATAAGCTACGGTCTTTTTTATGATAATGAAAAAAAAATTGTTAGTAGACAACATATAATTCCGTTTAGGATATTTTCTAAGTTGACTGAAGACGGCAAATGGCGTCAGTATAACGACAAATGTTTGATCAGAATTTTTAAAAAATATATTAATTTTGACCTAAATATGTGTTTATCAAAAATTTTGCTTTGAATTTAAGATTTAAAAAAAAAAAACAAATTTGTGTGATTTAATTTCATTTTAAAGTTTTATACTTTAGTTTTTTTAGTTTTCCGACTATGGTTTTTTTTTATTTACACCTACTATTTTAAATATGAAAAAAAATGATAAATTATTTTATTTCACAACAATTGGTTTTTATGTCACATTAATTCAACGTGTATTTTTAATTTTTTCAATCTTTTAAATCTTTATGAAAAATATATTGAATTCCTTAATTTTTAAAATTATGTCACAATACTTATTACCAAATCTTTAAAGGAGGAATATATGTTATTCAAATTATCATAATAAAAAAAGTACCTGATAAGAAAATTATTTTATCTCTATTTTTAACTGCTAACATTTTTCATAAATATGATATTGCTCACAAAAACTTATTTTCTTTTTTTTAACTGCATAGTTTTCTTCTGCAAGATTGCGTATATTTCTGTTGCTTACCCATCTGTAACTAATTTTTCTGACAAGTTTGTCAGTTTGTTGAATTGCAGTGTGTCAGAGATTACTATGACCTCATTTATAGATCCCATTTTTAGTGTTGTTGTTTTTAATGAATCGCTCAAAAATCAATGATAAAGCGAGTTTATAAAAAGACAAAAATTAATGCATGAAACAAAAAACTTTGAATTCATATCAATATTCTTAACTCAAGGATTTTTTATATTGTGTTTATTGTTATCCAGGCACGCTGACCAACTCGTGTTTCTAGCAGCAGCTGAAATCAAAATGGATATTAATAATGGATGCAAATGTGGTGTATTTTTGTAGAAACTTTTTAAGGTATCTGCCTACCTTGAAAATGGCAAATTTTGACAATTTTCATATTTTTGTATTGTTTTGAAAACAAGCCCTATTATTTATCTTTCAAAAACAGTTGAGATTTTTAATCTACGATATTTGAATCAAAAGTTACGTCAAATATTTCCGAATAGTTGTCAAATGTTCAGAAGTTACCAAATATTTCCTATAAAAATTTATTTTATCTGTATGTAAAATATTTTATCGGTAAATATTTATCAAAACTGAAAAATGCGCCTTGCAAAATATGGCACAAAATAGATATTAAGCCAACATTAATTAAATCCTGTGTTTATGTGTTTGTAAAGGTGTACAGTATATAATAATAGCAATTATCTGATTTCTTAGTACTTTATATACTTAGGAACTTTTATACTGTTTTCTGAAGAACGGTATTTTTCAACAACAATGTTTTTTTTAAAACCTGATATCTCAAAAACTACTTAATGTAATGTAATACAATTTTCATAGCATGTATATTATAACTTCATGTGTGTTTTGAAATGAGATCTAAGTAAAATAACTAAAATAATTTATTTTATGGACTTTTTAATTTTAAAATTTCCCTTTTTAAAAAAAAATTATATGAAAGTAGCTATGACACTATGTAATTCCTAAAATATTGGAAGTTTTGCTTAAATCTCATTTCAAAACAAGTAAAAGGGTCTAATAAATGACTCTGCCAAATATTTAAGGAACAAATGAAATATTTTTTGACTTATGGTGTTTTCCAAAACGCTTATTTTTAAGGCAAATTTCTTCAAAATTAGCATTTTTAAAAAAAATAAAATTTTAATTTAATTTTTTGTGGTCAAATATTTCATTTAACATTAATTGATCATTACCACTTAAAAAAGTAGTTAATTTTAAAGTATTAAAAAATTAGATCCCTCAAGGTAGGGAGCTACCTTAAAGCGGATTTATTGCTTTAATTTGGTTTGCATGTTTTTCATTGTCTAAATTAACTTCATCATAAAAATAATAATAATAATAGCATTAATTTTTTTAAAAAATCTCTATTAAAAATACCACCATATATTGCTTAGCTATTATTATTTTATATTTCTTTTGTACATATAATTACATTATTGTTAATTATTATCAAGATAAAGTATTATTTTACATGTATTAGGAACGTGTATAACATAAATATTATTTACAATGACTTTGAAGAACCAATTTAAAACCCCCATTCTCTTTCTAGGCTCATTCTTCTTTAAACCATCAAATCTATGGACAACTTTAAAATTTTGTGAGTAGACAGCTTGAAGTGGTTGCTTTGTCACAATTATACATATTCATAAAATAATTTTCTAGAAATTTCTTGCTATGCTTTATGTTACGTCACATGCTGCCATCTTCCGGGTGTTTTTAAAACTTTTTATGCTATTTCAGTATACTGGTGAGAACTAGACTGGAAGAGCGAGAAGCCAATATTACAAGAAATTTTTTTGGAAAGTACTAATCAGAAAGTGATTTAAAAAGCAAAAATAATATGTTAGTTTTATAAAGTGTGCTTAACCGTACCTATATTAAAATATAACCTATTTTACACAACTCAGTATTTTTTTTTTTTTTGGCTCCAAAACTTTAAGTATTCCTTTATAAAAAAATAATTAATAAAAAAAATACTTTCTGAATTTTTCTTGAACAGCATTTGTACACAATAAAGTAAAAAATTTTAACATACAAGCTCTTCTAACTTTTCTTAAAACAGAAAATTTTTAAAGCCAGAATTAAAAGCTTCCCAAATGAAAACATATAATGGAAAAAAAAAAAAAACTGTAACTACACAGTAGAATTTACAGTTAGTTTTGCAAATAAAATTATGAACAATATCAATAAATATGAAAGTGGCATCAGCAGAAGAAAGAATTATCTAATTTGTTTTTAAGGAATTAGTTTTAAAACTGATATTTTTTACAACGTGACGTATTTTACCCCACCTGACCATACCATGGAATTTCATTGATTGAGTTAATAAGGAAACCTTGCAAAAGAATATTTAAAATGTTGCAAATTTATGTATCTATAATAATAAAAGACAGAATAAATCTGTGTCGATGTCTGTCTGTATGTCTGTGGATTGTGAACGACCTACTTATACTGCCGCGAGAAATTCGAAATTTTTAGCATAGATTCCCTTTAATACCAGCGTGTGCACTTGAGGCTTAGTTATTTCAGTTTTGTTCTATTTTAAAAGACAATTCGAATTTTCTAAAAAAAAAAGTACACCTTTTTCGCTCAAATTTAATATTTTTTTTCCCCTTTCCCGTTGCCATCGGCTGAAAAATTTTAAACAAACTTTTGCGAAAATAATGAAAGTTTATTTTTTTTTATTTCATTCTGCTGCCATTACCTGCAGCAACTATATTAAAAATTAGAAAAATAATTGACACATTTCAAGTGACGGAATTCCGGCCAGTCTCCTCTCTAAGATTTTATTATTTGTTCATGAGATATTTTCTTCATTGATGGTTCTATTGACTGTATGTAAGAGTATAAGTATTTAAGAAATAAATGCATAGTTAAGCTATTACTGAACTATGACGGTTATTCAATAAGGTGGTTCGAAAAAACAAAATTTTCGAGTATCAACTTCAAACCGGTCGCAAAAGTTGCGTATCGTCATGCTGATTAACGGAATGATAATTAAAAAATTCTAAAGTTATAAATATAATAGGCCCCGTTTGTTTGAAGTTTCGAAAAAAAGGTAAAAACCAACTAACTTCGAAATATTTTCCAAAATTTGCAGATAAATTATTTAGCTTCCAAACTGCATTTTTTGGGGTTAGAAATAATTCAGTTTATTACGAAAAAAATTACTTCAAACGTATTTGTTTGTAATATTAAGTCTCACGAAAAATTTAAAAACTACAAATTTGAAGAAATTTTGAGATTTTCCTTGCTCTCTCAAAACCTTAGCTATTTTGGAGTCAACACCATAAAAAAAAACATTTTACTTCCTTTTAGTAAAAGATAAAAGATTTATAAAATATAAAGTCGATTTGAGCAGGAAATCGGCCTCATATTCCTCGAAAGTCAGTACCGTCGCGTGGTGCGGGGCCCGTTACCCCTTATTATGATGGATCCAAATAACAGTGAACAAAAATTAAAATCAGCTTTGAGTATGGGTCATAACATTTAAATTAATCTATATTTGCCTATTCAAATTTAAAAAAAAATCACGTAAATACTGCTCTTTGCCCACTTTATTTATTAGTTTATGAAATGACCGACAACTCACCACGGGGAGGTGATTGCAATTCGAGTTCATCCTGTGCGGGTATACTCAAAAAACCATATTTTTATCTTGAAGTTTAATACACAGATATGCGATTATATAAATGTGAATAGATATTTATTCTTCAGTGTGTTTTTTCCCAAGTAAATGCATTTAAAGATATTTTTATGAAATTTCTGCAAATGGCTTCTAAACAAAAGAATATACCTATAAAGCCATCTCGAGATTAATGACCACATATTGTAGTTGTGGCTTGTATTACAAGCTTAACGCGACTCTCGACTGATTGAGTGTAGTAGAAAACAGATTACTTTTAATCATGAGCTCATAAAACATTTTAATAAGTGATAACACTTCAATGTTACTAACGTTCCTCAGAATAGGCGGTGGATATAATTTACACATGCATCTCAATTTATTAATTTCGATATAATCTGTAGCATTTGTTATTATAAGAATTTTAAAATGTGAGTTTTTTTATTCTTGCTTTTATTATTTTATTGCTGTCCATCTCAGGAATATCTTTGCGAGCTTTGATAATAGCACATTTTCAGAATGTGCAAAATAAGTATTTTTTTCGTTTTTAGGATCGATAAATTTGCCCAAGTTTTCTGGCAAGTAATTGAAGTTTCGATTGCTTACAACACATGTTTTAGGCAATCGATAAAATATTTTCTTTTTACAATTTGCAATCTACCACTGCAAGGCAAGTGCAATTATTGGCATTTGTGCCACATCCACAAGAAAATTATATTTTACGCTTCCATGCTGCAATATCAAAAAGTTTGTTTGAGCTTCATTTACGAATTCATTCACTTTAGCATGATAACTTGCTGCTTTATGTTTGTATTTTTTTTTCAATTTGCAATACTTGTCGTTAAACAGTTTTATCATGTGTACAATACGAATATGCAGCACAACTGGAGTGAAAGTCTTGTGATAATTATTTTCAACCTGAGTACAGCAACACTTTCTGCTATTTTTAAATATTCTACTTTTTTATTTGGATATGAGATTTCTTCTAAGCAATAAAATACTACATCTTCATATGCTGGTAACATACTTAGGAAACCCGAAAATTTTACAGTTATTTTTCTGTCTGGTACCAAACTTCTTTTACTGAGATGACATTTCACAACAATTCTTACTGAACTCAATCCATATCAATCCTTACAACCGAATTCTCGTAGCTTTCTCGTTATGATATAAGCTTTAGCTATTGGAGTATAACTTCATGCGTTCTCAATTGGCCAGCCAGATTTATGCGTTACATCTGTTTTCAAGTGCCGACTGACGAACAGGAAAGTTGCACACATAAATGGTTAATAACTCCCATTTTCCCTCTTCTATCGGTACCAGCAAGGGAATCTTTATTTTAATAAAACTTCATTACTTCATCGGACTTTAATTTGTAATACAGCAAGTAAAAAGACAAATAATTGAATTTTAAGTGTAAAAATTAATTTAACTGTCAATTCTAGTTTTAAAATTGCCATGACTGGTTAAAACATAAGATTTTTAAATTATACTGCCCCTTTCACAAAGTTTTCATATTTATTCAAAGTTGATAACCGGTAATTGATATTTTTCAAATGAGGCAATGACTTTGGAATAAGTATCATCTCTTCTGTCATACCAACCTTTGTCCAAATATCGGGCATTGATTACTTTTTTTTCCCTATACCTGTATCGCACCCAACCGTTGCATTAATATAATTTTTTAGACAAATATATATAAATTTAAAAGTTATCATCCATATTCAAAGCTGATTTCCGATTTTGTTCACTGTTATTTGGATCCTTCATAATAAGGGGCAACGGGCCCCGCACCACGCGACGGTCCTGACTTTCTAGGAATATAAGGCCGACTTCCTGCTCAAATCGACTTTATATTTTAGAAATATTTTATTTTAATGTAGTAAAATGTTTTTTTATGGTGTTGACTCCAAAATAGCTAAGGTTTTGAGAGCAAGGAAAATCTCAAAAATTCATCAAATTTGTACATTTTCAATTTTTTGTGAGACTTAATATTACAAACAAATACTGATGGAGCAATTTTTTTCGTAATAACTGAAATATTTCAAACCAAAAAAATGCAGTTTGGAAGCTAAATAATGTATCTGCAAATTTTGGGAAATATTTCGAAGTTAGTCGTTTTTTACCTTTTTTTCTAAACTTCAAACCCACGGGGCCTATTATATTTATAACTTAAGAATTTTTTACGATCATGACGATACGCAACTTTTGCGACCGGTTTGAAGTTGATACTCAAAAATTTTGTTTTTTCGAACCACCCTATTATTCATAGTACAAGAACTGCATATTAGGGTTTTATGTCTTCATTTTTTTGCCAAATATTGTTCCAAACTCGAAAAATTAATACAAAAAACGATCCAAATGAGCAAAAAAAAAATAATAATAATTCATAAACTGGTTGGTTGAGCGAAAGTCAAGGTACTAGAGCTGAATGTCTATAACTTGTCCTCGCCAAATTAGCAAAAACGCGCTAATTGAGCTAAAAGTATTTTTTATGCGGGAAATTAGATAACATAGTATGATGGCATGAATCCATGCATTTGATTGCGTATTTATAATTTTGAATTTTAAGGGAATGTAAGTAACGTCGGGATTCTATGCTCGAGCGGGAACAATAAACATAAGCTTATTGTTTTATGGCGGATTAAATGATACATATACTAGGATCGATTTGAATATTTTTTTAGTATCTGCTAAGAACGGGCATTTATTTGCCAGTCAAATATAATTGATCAATTTCAAAAGGTTGAAAATTTTTGAAAAACTACAAAATATTAACTTTAAGTTTATGATTTAAAATTTAAAAAAAGAAAACCTAAACCAGCGTTTTCCAATATCCTTGTTCCTGTCTGTCAAGAAGTAAATTAATAACATATTTTTTACAAAAAAACCTAACATTTTACAGAATATCAATTGTTTTTCTGTACATCAATTTTCAGATTTGTATGTTATGGAAAATAGAATTTGTTTAATTATGCTGCCATCTATGAGACAAAAAGAAAACTTCTTTGGAAAGAGTATTTTTATTAGTTACTTACCATTCAAAACATACAGGGTGTTCCATAATTGACCGGAATAGTATAGGACGCAATTCTTAAATATTTACCCGGCCCCCGCCAATGAAAAACGGCTAACTAATTGGCCGCCCTTTCGGTCGTGCATGAAATCTTGCACTGGAGCTACACAAGAATGTAGTACTTTTAGTTTGGTTTGTTTGAATTTACATCTGATAAAAATTACAGGTTCAACTAGTTTTCAAAAAAAAAAAATTAGGATGCTGTTCATTTTGATAGGTTGTTGCATTATTGTTAAAAAAAACTTGATGTTGACCATCAGTTTAAACATAACAATTATTGTATTTTTCATATTTATGCTGGGTAGGTATGTACATATATATTCCGGCTTGTGTGCATGATCAGAGACCCGCTTATTGGTTGGTTGGTTGGTGGACATATATTTTCAGGCTTGTGTGCTTGGTCGCAAGGACCCGCTTATAAACCATCGTCAAGTAGGACAGCACAAGACACACACAAACACTTATGACAGATGTTGCCATCTGTCGCCACCTCCGCAATTTAGACATGTCCCTGAAGGGTAGGGAAATTTTCTCCATTGACCTGTACCCATGGTGAACTGCGCAATGACCGCCCACAGGACTTTCGGACCCAACAGATTTTACGAGCACGTACTCCGCATATACTCGACAAACACAAACATCCATGCCTGAACGGGATTCGAACCCGGACCCAGCAGCTCCAGAGGCACCCGCTTATAAGATTTCGTCAAGTAAGACAACCACAGAAGGACTTATTACTGACAGAGAAAGGAAGTACACCCAGGGCGAAGGCGGGAATCGCACCCGTTACAGCGCGCAGACTGCGTAATTGTCTGCGATCCAAACCATTACAACATCCGGGCACCTGCTTATTTATATTAATAAAAGGAAAAAAATAGTAAACAGCACAAAGAAGGAGGGTTTGTATGGCTTAACGGTGCATGTATGTGTAGTGGTTCTGCTATTGTTTTTTATGGGTCGATCCTAAAAAAGAATCGACCCTTCAAAAATTTGTTCATGTGTTTGCAAATAAAGTTGAAAACAAACGAAAATATAGGGTGGGTGAAATTATGTGTTTACTCATACTACGATATTTTCTACATATCCGCCATTAGCAGCAATAACGTGACGCAGTCTTAGAGCAAAATTACCGGCCGCCTGTTTGAAAATTTCTGGTGGGATGGCGTCACATGCAGCAGAGATGTATTGCTTTAGTTCCTCAATTGTTTCGGGATTGCGACGGTACACTTGATCTTTTAAATATCCCCACAGAAAGAAATCACAGGGGGTCAAGTCTGGTGAAAGAGGAGGCCAATCCATACCACTTCCTGTATGTGTGGGATAGTCCAATGCAATCACACGGTTATTGAAATGTTCGCTCAAGAAATTAAACACGTCGGCCGTGCGATGGGGTCGGGCACCGTCTTGCATGAACCACGAAGTGCTTTCAGCGTCATCTAAGGCATTTTGAATCGCCACAAATTCACGAAGAATCTCTAGGTAGCGGAGGGCAGTAATAGTTCCGGTTCTGAAAAAGGGGCCAATGAGTCCTTTGGACGAAATGGCGGCCCAAACCATTACTTTTGGTGGATGCAGAGATGATGGAACTGCAACATGGGGGTTTTCTGTTCCCCATATGCGCCAGTTCTGTTTATTAACGTAGCCATCCAGCTGAAAGTAGGCTTCATCCGAAAACCAAATGTTGTCTACATTTATATCACCAACATCAATCATTTGCACCATATCGTTAGCGAATGTCTCCCGTGAATTAATTGAAGCAGCGGTGAGAGGTTGCCGAGTTTGAATTCTGTATGGAAACATGTGCAAGCCCTGCCGCATGAGACGATACGTCGACGTTGGCTTGATTTGAACCGTAGTTGCAACACGGCGGACGGATATACAAGGCTGCTTTCGTATTACTGTTTCCACCAGCTGAGCATTAGCAGTGGTTGTTTGCGAAAATCTTCTCCCGACAAATCCAGCTCTCTCATCATTCACGTTCCCAGTTCGTTGAAATTTTTCAAACAGCATCCTTATTGTGTCGAATTTTGGTCCTTTGGTAACATTAAACTTCTTTTTGAAACTCCGTTTTGTTGCATTAACATTGTGTTCTAGGCGGTGAAATTCCAACACCAAAAAAATCCTCTCCTCTAAAGAATAAACCATATCTTCACAGCAAGCTGGAGATTAATGAAAAGCACACGCTTTCAGCAGAAAGGCGATTTAAATATTCCCCGACTCCTCGCGACACTTTTCCCATCAGCCAATCAGGTGAATCTGGTGACTGTTCGCTACACTGACGTCATGGTTCTGTTTTGTTGAAGCCAAATGTTCATGTCATATTGAGCCAAGTTGCCAAGCTGTAGTTTATTTATTTTACAAGCACGACATTTTGATTTTCAATCAGAAGTATAATTAGTATTTGACAAAAAGTGGAAATAGAAATATTTTTTTGACATTTGTTCTTATTTTTTCGATAAAAAATGTGGAAAAGTCGTTTTTTTACAAAAAATTGTTACTTAGAGCCCATTTTCCACACAAGATTTATTTATATATCTTAGACAAAAATCATTTAGCACAGCTTTTAGTTCAATTTTAAGTGTTATAAATAAGCAATTTTTATGGATTTTCTTTCTTAAATTCAATTTATATACATAAAAGGCAAAGTCCTAACTCACTGATTGACTCACTCAACGCCTAGCCAAAATTACTGAAGGTACAGCTACCAAATTTTATTAAAATATTCTTTTTATGTCGTAGGTGTCACTTGAATAGCGATTATAATTTACCGATGGAGTACTGGCCAGTGGGGAAGGGATCAATTGGTATAAAATAATTGTTTACATAAAAAAAATATCCGTTATTAAGGGTACACCCGTGCAACGCCGGGTTTATAAAGCTAGTACTTTTATATATCATTTGCAATAAGTAAAGTAGATGGGTAAAATTGCCTCTTTTGTTCTAAATGTGAAAGCTAAACTTTATATCACCCTTTAATTTAATTTTGAAAAAAAAATTGGGTAGTACCCTTTACAGCGCGCGGACTGCTAGCGATATGGCCTGCGATCCAAACCCCTTGGCCATCGATCCCCACATGACACCCTAAATTGTCTCCGTGTTGGTAGATGGTGCGATTGGTAGGTTCAGTCTCTACCCTACTATGGAACTAATTGGTCCCAACACATGCACATTTCGACAAACTGTACACTTCTATCGCAAAACGTTTAGTTCCTTCCAATTTTCAAACATCCAGCTCGAATTTGAAACACACCAAATTATTTAAATCGAAATCCAAACACAAAAATTCCATTTTCGTAGTTATTAATCATTTTTAGCTGTTTTAGGAACTGTGATGTAACAGAATCTGCAAATTGTAAAATTACTAGGCAATATGTCGATTCAACCAAACCGAACTCAAAACAAATGCATCCCTTCGTCAACACATTCTCGTGCTGCCCTAGTTCAAGTATGCAACCACGACCAAAACCCGTGATCAATTGGCTTTTTACTATTTTTCGGAGGGGCCGGCTCAATATTTCGGAATTGCATCAATTCCTATTCCGGTCAATTATGAAACACCCTGTATGTTTTAAAAAATTGGAAGTAGAGAGAGAACACTCGATGACGAATCATTGATAATAATAAAACATGAATGTACAAAAATTGTCTTTTAGATTTTTAAAGTATGCTCATGTTTCACGTCTTTAGCGGCAACAGTATAGTTCCAGAAGTATTGATTTCATTTTTAGTACTCAAGTAATTACACTTGTTTTGAACAATAAAATATTGTCGAATCTTATTAAATCGAATGTTGTGAGATGTTTTTTTTAAAGTTTTTACCATTGTTGAATCACTTTAATTTGCTGTTCTACAATCTCGTTCATTTTTTCGAGTCTGACAAAACACCATCGAAATCTTAGTTTTCCATCAACATTGGTATTTTTTTAATGCTTTGCATACTTGAAAATTAATAGAATAAAACCCAATAATTAAAATGAATAGCAGGGGAAAAACAGTTGCACATAATTAACTATAAAATAGAAAAACACAGACAAAAAAAAACAATACTTTTGAAGGTGAAATCAAAACCACCATCGGGAAAAAAAAAAAAAAACGAGGAGTTGGGGATACTATTTTTTTTTTTTTTTGGTTTGTTTGTTTTGTTAACTGAAATTATTGGACTTACTTTTAATAACATGTTCATGAATTCGAAGTATATTATGCAATACAAAGGTAAATTTGGAGAAAAAAATCACTTTTGGTCAGCAGGGTATTAAAGTAAAACTTAAGGTCATAATAAAAAATAATATTTTTAAGATGATTTTGTTATTATTATTAAAAAAATGCTAGTGAATAACATCAAAGTTATTGTTTGGTCACGGAAGCTCCCATTAATAAATGCGTTTACGAGCTTTTAAGTCACAAAACATCAAGTTATATTATTTAAGAAGAAAAAACGAAATAGTGCCTTTGAGAAAAACATATTTAGAAATTACTGTTGATACAATTTTTAATGTATTGGCTTCCAATCAAGTAATTAAATTACATTGTTGCCATTTATGTTCTTATTATGAATAAGATTTTATTTTCATATGTACAACTGCCACAACTGCTTTAAAATACAATTAAACTAATTTACACTAATGCAAATAAAACATAAATTGTACAAATTAAACATAAAAGCACTCGCAACACAATCAAATTTGCGGGGCTTCAATCTAATTAACTTCAGTTAGGTCACTTAACTCTTAAAAAGCGTGTTTCATCGACCCACATTTAATTAAAAATCCCTATTAAGAGAACAACACAAAATGACATGCGTGTTGCGAAGTTTTCCCAATATTAGCGAAATTTTTACTCCCAATACAGCAGTAGGGTCAAGTGGGGTAAGTGTGATTGGGGGTAAGTGTGATAAACAGCTCTTGTAACTTTGGAAATCATTCTAAAAATCTGAAAATTTGCAATATATAACATTAGACCCCTTATGATTAAACTTAAAAGAAATATTGACCTTATTTTTTGTTTAACGTAATTTTTGAGCTTTTGAATTTAAGTGCAACTGTCTTCTTTTTATGTGGGTCTTTCTATGTGGGGTAAGTGTGATAAAATAGCAATGAATTTTGAAATGCAAATTTTGTACACTTAAAATTGGAATTCAAACACATATTTTTTTCTACATATGTATGTTTCTTATAATAATTCACTACCAATTTTAGGATTTGGAATTTACTTGAAGCAGAGAACGAATGATCTTAATGAAAAATGCAGAAACCCTATCACACTTACCCCACTTGACCCTAATGTTTTATCGAAAATTATTTATGAAAAGGTAAAAGGCATGATTTGTATAATGTTATGTTATTATTTTCATTTTACACAAAATGGAGTTGACATCCCAACAGGGACAAGTTTGTGGGAAGTTTAATTAAACCATTTTTTTGATAGTGCGATGGGAAAATACTTTTATGATAAAAATAAATTTCAAGAAATAAGTTAATTAATATGACTTTTCTAATACACAGAATTTAATTAAAATAAATATGTTTAACGACATGAAAAAATTAAAAAGGAAATGTTAATGAATCATTTTAAATGTAATGCTTTAGTGCAGTTTATGAAAAACTAATGATTTAGGTAAAAATTAAGAAAATTAATTATTAAGGATTTATTATTAGCACAATAAAAGTTATCAACTGATGCTATGTTTTTTCTTTAGCTAATAACAGTAATTTATGCATATTTTTGAATATATATTTAAATTTAAATAAATATATATATAAGTTAAATAACTAAGCATTTTGGCGTTTGAAAATAACTAGTCATGTCTCTTTTATAAATTATTTTTTAGATTATTAAAAATATAGATTGATTTGCTAATTTAAGTATTTAAGTAATTTTAATTCAAAAAGTGTCGACAAATATTAGTTGTATATGAATATGGATAGTTTAGAATATTTAACGCATACATTTTCATTTACGTCAATCTTTCACAAACTATAATTCTTCAAACTTTTGATTCCTTACTTCACTTTTGCAACTAAAATATATTCACTTGAGAATTTCTAAGTGTTTTTGAAGGTAAAATCATGCAGCACATCGATTTTTAAAGCTTGATAAATAAACACTATCTTATGCACAAAAACAAAATTTTAAATTCCATTTTCTTTGATATTCGCATTCAATTTTCCTAGATGAAAATCGATTTTGTAGATCGATCTTGACAATCAAGCGTTCTATCTTATATCTCAAGACATAAGCACATAAAAGCCGCAGCATCAGAAGAAACAAGTAAAATAGCGAATGATTCGATAAAAAAACATGTATCTCGTTTCTCGGCGCCCATCATAAAAAATTGACCGAAATGTTTTGCATTTTAACCGGTTTCTGACAGTTTTATATTCCTGACTTACATTGAAACTTTACGAGACGTTCGAATATAATAAATAGAATATATGAATTTCTAAATCTTTTGGAGCATTGCAGTATTCTGTTTACCCGGACGAATGTAAATTTTATTTTTGGAGTGTTCGGTAACTTGAATAAAAAAATTTTCAATTTGAATGTATGCTGAGTGCGCCGCATTAAAGATATTTATTATCTTGAATGATTTTGCTAAAAGAATAATAATCTAAAATACTCTTATTGGACTTGTATACTTTCCAGTACTATTATTTTATTCACCATCATAAATTGGTGAAATTTTGGCCAACAAAAACTTAAATTTTTACTTATACCTAACTATTTTTACTCAAATTTGTCAGAAAAAAATGGGAACACTTTATAAAAAGTAGTTACGGAACAAAGTTATGACCAAAATTGATGTACATTATTAGAAGGACCTAGTTGCAAAACTGGCATTCTTCAAATTATTAATAAATAAAGTTTTTGAACAGTTAAGGGGGAATGGGCGCGCAGGACCGGGGGTCTCCAAACTCAAGTGCCTCAATGTTAATCCAATGGGGAAAGAACTATTTTCTTTGCCACATTTCTCCGGCTGTACTGAATATTTTTACAAGCGGATTTTTTTATGTGATAAATGTAGCTGACTTACAGGTCTCTATCTTCCCACTTTTTGAAATTGCTTCAAATATTTTGTGTAAAATAATTTATTGAATATTAAAAAAAATATTCGTACTAATTTCAAAAAGTGTGATTGTCGGGACCTGTAAGTCAGCTACATTTATCACATAAAAAATCCGCTTGTAAAAATATTCAATGCAGCCGGAGAAATGTGGCAAAGAAAATAATTTTTTCCCATTGGATTAACATTGAGGCACTTGAGTTTGGAGGCCCCCGGTCCTGCACGCCCATTCCCCCTTAAGTAGTAACTTTTGACCTAGGTAACTCCGATCGGAAAAAAAGAAAATAAATGGACCCGACCCAATATCGTATTTTTCATCAGATATTGAGTCCGGTCTGGGTCTTAACGTGAGCGGTGTAACTTGACCCTTCACACACGCTGTATGCTAAAAAGAATCTTCCAAGAGCAAAAGTATTGTCTTGTGAAGTAAAATTGAATTTAAAAAAATTCTAAATGTTACGCATATATTAAACTAATAAACAAAAACACTTAACATTAACTTTAAACTTTAAAACTATTTTGTATCAACTTCTATACTAGGCATTGTAGCAACTTCTTAATTTTTTGTATCAACTTTTAAAACTATTTATATCATATTTACGGGCGAAAAGACTGTGAACATTTTAGGGCGAAAAGACTATATCGCACAATACTAGAAAAAAATCATGTTTCTCCAATGAAGGTAATACAGATTAATTTCTTTTTTTTTTTTTATCAAATACAATATGAAACGTACGCAATATCTCTATATACTATACGCTCTTAATATTATTAATAATAATTTCAATCATATACAGTAATTTTTCAAAGTTATATTTTTGGTTATTCACTTAGTATGAGTTAAATTTCTCAACCACGGGTGCGTCATGGGTCAATGAAGTGCACCTGTGACGTAGTTCTTTCCGCCTGGTTCGGGGTGTCTCCTGTTCCGAAGAAGAAGAAAGAAACCTGTTCCGAAGAAGAAGAAAGAAACCTGTTCCGAAAAAGAAGAAAGAAACCTTGGAACCCATAAAGTATAGTTAGTAGTTAGTCATCTACTATTTCGGACCAGCCGGCTCTCCGAACCGGACGGAAAGTATGACGTCAAAGATAGCTTCTCTGTCTTCCGAGCGTTAGACCGGCTTTTTCTGTATTTTTTGCATGTTTTTCTTGCAATAACTTTAAACAAAAAATACTTAAAATAATTTTTTTATTTATAATGTATTTTTTTTTATTTAGAAATATTTTTACGGTCATCTCTTAAAAAATGAACCAAATCGTACTTTTTAAATGCTTATTTTAATTAAAACAAATCAAATTTAAAATGTATGCAGTGAGAACAACCATACATATTTGCCCATTTAAAGTCCGCTCGGGAGGTTAAAAGTTGAGTCGGGCATGATTCAATTCTTGATTATCTGCAAACTTTTACAGTTTAGGAAGTTCTGTTTTTCTGTTCTAAGTAGATTTGTCGCTTTCATACACATGAAGTAAACTAATCTACAAGAATTTTTGACATTTTTGCAAAATAATTTGCTTTTTTTTTTGTAAAAATAAGTTACTTTTCCACGTTCATTGTGTCAGCCCGTTATATACTACATGCTGAATATCATATTATACTGAGAAACTTTTATAAGTCCCTTGAGTTAAATTTAATTAATTACCATCCCATGTGATTCTAAGGAAGTGTTGTTTGTTCTCTACAATCACATTGGATTACATTTCCGTACTGGAGAACAACGCATAGAATAACAGGAAGAACGAATCTCATCATGCGTGGAAATGTGGCATAACTCCGATGCAACTCAATAGGCAATATGTCACTTTTCGTTGATACTCCTGTCCCTGTAATGGAGTCCCGTAAAAATTTTTGTTCTGATTAGGTTTATCAACAGAATCGAGTTAAGCACATATAGGAGAGTAAAAAAAAACTTGGGTAGACATCACCATATGGTGAAAAAAGTTTTTTAGACGCCATTTTCCAAAATGGCAGATGCCGATTTCGTTTTGCATGTATTTCTGCTTCTATAACCGTTATACTCATCATTTAGGTGTCTAATTATATGTTTTTAAGGTCAAGGAATCGACTAATATGGGTTTTAAAGTTACCTGACTAATATTTATCAAACAAAATAAGTTATTTGCTATTTTAAACAAAATATTGGAACAAAAGTAGTGAAAAAACAATGCTTTATTTGGAAAGTAATATTCACACTTCACGGCACTGTTGGATGTAAGATATTACGTGCTGCCTTATAAGTCCATCAAGACCCTGATGGGTAGGCAGGTTTTCAGGATGGGAAAGTCATTGGCAAGCATTTCATATGATTATATGGCATGCATAAGATACCTTGATTACATATTTGGCATAGGTTCTCTGGGCAGAAACATATATCGGCATGCTTTAACATCCATATAATTTATTGTTATCTGAGAGCAAAAATTGGTAGCGAGGTAAACCTAAATCGTGCTAGAGAAAAATGGCTTTCAGTTCATGGGAGTCTGCATCGGGCTTGTTAAGGCACAAACGAAGCTTTAGCACACCATTTGCATCTTTGCCCCATCTATATTTTGTTAGCAGTAGTCTTCTATAAGGAAAATAGTTCTGCTATAGGTTTAAGCATATATTCTGCAAATCAGAGTAATTGAGTTACTGGAAGTTCCTGGTAATACTTTTAGTGCGAGATAATTTCGTTATAATTGTACACATGACATCACAACCTCTAAGCATGTGTTCCTGGATTAAATTATTGTAACTTGCAACAGCGAGTTGTTCCCCAAGTGTGGCAACAAGACACAAAGACAAAGCATTTCAACACCGACTCATTTCATCTCATCTTTAATCAAAAATCTTACAGTACTTTACTGAATAGTTAAAATGAACATCGGACGATGAGAACAACATTGGTGACCATTGATATCTCAGTGATCAGTGTTTGTTTACACTGTATTTTATACCAAACTCAAAAATATGACAGAGAGCAGAGATTATTATAGTTCTTCTACCTGCTTCTTCAACAAAGGCTTAAAGATCCGGGCTTCATAACTTTTCTTTAGTTTTGAGTTGTCAAACTTGTGACATAAATTAAACTATGTAAGCAGTACTCGTGACATCATGCACGATACTGCATTTGATCAAGTTTCTCCTCTAGTTCAGTCAACGTAGATGCTATCGAAGTTTACTTGAGCAGTTACTAGTGTCGAATGCTTGTAATAAAAATAGATCATATAGAAAAAGGTTTTTCAAAGTTTAACCTCTTGCTTTGCTGTATAGCAGTACTACTTTTTGAGAAGGTAGTGTTGCCTTGACTATTATTTTCCTTTTTAGTTTGGGAATCTTGTGATGTTTCTGATGTTTTATTTACTCAAGGGTAAATTATATATTTTTTTCATATCCGTCGTTTCCATACACTTCGGCATTCATCATATGGAGAGCATCTTATCTACAAATACATATTTGTACCGATAAAATTAGGAAAATGAGTTTGGATGTATGTTTCGTATGAATTATTACCCCTTAGTGTTTATAAATGTATGCAGAACATTAATTCTTAGCTTTGAATTTACTACTAAAAATGTGAAAGTCTTTGCCCAAAACTTAATTTATAATTGAGAATATTGAAGACTAACCTTATAGTTTCCTTGTTAAATTTCTAAAATGCCCATCTGAAGTATAGAATCTTCAAAATTATCCGTCAGTAAGTCTGCTTAGATATTGGCATAGTGGAATCTATTCTCAACTGATTTAGCTGTTTTTACATCAAATACATAGCACTTAATCAGTGTTTCCGTCATACTATTTCCTGGAAGAAACTTTCTAATATTGTACATAACTAAATTACCTATCATGTTAATATAGTCAGGGAATTCAGATGGCTTGTTTATTACATGGCAATGATATGGATACATATTGCTAGTCTGAAAATACCGGAAAATCTTGTCATTTCAGCTACAAAAAAATATTCTTAAAAAAATTGTGAATAAAAAAATAATGTTATGCCTTTTATAAATGGCTTGGGAATGAATGAAAGAAATAGCACATGCATGAGAGTGGAAATCGCAGTTAATACCAGCGGACAATATCTAGGTTAGGTTAGGTTTGAATTATCGTAGCACTAGAGCTGCACGAGGGCTATTGGTGACGGGAGTCGTAGTTGAGAACCGCAATCAGGTGACGAGCCAACACTTGAATAGGCACCCAACGCAACCGTTAAGGGCGACATCGTACGCAGCGTTAGGACTTTGAAGGATATTTAACGTGCACTCCCTTACACGGGTTATTATTCGTCGGACATTTTTGGCTGCACGAGCCGTTTTTTGGGTCGGCAGCTATTTTGGCGATGCTCGGACCCGAACCTGGGACCTTCCGCATGCTAAGCGAGTGCTTAACTGACTGGGCTCCCCAGAACCGCGAACTATATCTAGCTCATGTTGGAACAATTTACTGTCATCGCTCATCGCTTTCTAAAGGTATTACAACGTTTAATTAGCGCGATCGTCGCCCCCCCCAAACTGTGTTTTACCATATATCTTTTACTCTGACTCGTTACAAAGCAGATCTTACTTAACTTTGAAATCTTATGAAAACCATACTTTTTGGCTGGACCATTATGAGCACGAGAAAATGGTGAAAATCATTTATGAAGAAATATCGTGTACTTACGAGGGATGACAATAAAGGAGTCAAGAAAAAATTTAATTTTGCCCAGAGAACTCAAGAAAAATAGGAACTCAATGTATTTTTTACCTGTCACAAAATCATGCAACAGACTTGTCGACGATTTTCCCGCCCTGAAAATAAACCGACTCAGCCGGGGCATTTAAATCCACAATCTTGTGCTTCTGAGGAGGGCACGCTATTCTTCCCAGCCACTGAGATTTGAAGCGTGAATATTACTTTCCAAATAAAGCATTGTTTGTTTTGTACTTTTGTACTGATGTTTTGTTTAAAATAGCAAATAACTTATTTTGTTTGGCTAGTAATAGTCAGGTAACTTAAAAAAAACCCTCTTAGTTGGTTCCTTGCCTTAAAAAACATATAATTAGTCACCTAAATGATAAGTATAACTGTCATAGAAGCAGAAATACATACAAAACGAAACCACACAAGTTGCAGACTCCCATGAACTGAGAACCATTTTCTGTAACACCATCCAGAGGTGGCTCTCGCTATTCATTTTTGCTCTCAGATTACAATAATTTAATGGATGTTAAAGCATGCCGAGATATGTTTTTGTACAGAGAACCTATGCTAAATATGTAATCAAGGTATCTTATGCATGCCATATAATCATATGACATGCTTGCCAATGACTTTCCCATCCTGAAAATCTGCCTACCCATCAGGGTCTTGATGGACTTATAAGGCGGGCACGTAATATCTTACATCCAACAGTGCCGTGAAGTGTGAATATTACTTTCCAAATAAAGCATTGTTTTTTTTATTACTTTTGTACCAATATTTTGTTTAAAATAGCAAATAACTTATTTTGTTTGATAAACATTAGTCAGGTAACTTTAAAACCCATATTGGTCGATTCCTTGACCTTAAAAACATATAATTAGACACCTAAATGATGAGTATAACGGTCATAGAAGCAGAAATACATGCAAAACGAAATCGGCATCCGCCATTTTGGAAAATGGCGTCTAAAAAACTTTTTTCACCATATGGTGATGTCTACCCAAGTTTTTTTTACTCTCCTATATGTGCTTAACTCGATTCTGTTGATAAACCTAATCAGAACAAAAATTTTTACGGGACTCCATTACAGGGACTGTATTATGAACCTTGCGAAGTGTTTTTTTGTGGGTTATATTCCGCTGATTTAGACTAAAATAACGTGAGATCCTGATGGTATTGTTTAACTGTTCTTAAGTAGGAATATGGTCTTTTTTTATTTCCTGTAAGTTGAACTGGTATTTTTTAATGTTATTTTTCTAGTTAAGACTAGTATTTGAAACGAATTCAGGAATCTATAAATTATTCTATAGATATATTAAAAAATGCCTAAGGCTGTCTAGCATTGGTATTGGAACCTAGGAAGCCTTGGCCATGATTTCAGAATTTTTTTTATTAATTTTATGCTACTACCACGAATAGGGTTTGTGGCATTTTATTTTTATATTACAAATTTCAGATGACAGCGCATATTATGGGAAATCTTATTGGAATCAAGGATATAATAGTGTAATATAAATAATGTATTTTTTTCTTTCTAAATTTATTGTTTCTCAAAACATAAACACTTAAGGGAGGCTTGGCCCATACAAAAATGATAACTTTAAAAAACTATTAGTAGATTTGTAATATTTCCAA
Source organism: Hylyphantes graminicola (assembly GCA_023701765.1). Taxonomy (NCBI): domain Eukaryota; kingdom Metazoa; phylum Arthropoda; class Arachnida; order Araneae; family Linyphiidae; genus Hylyphantes; species Hylyphantes graminicola. The sequence goes on from CM043113.1 coordinate 49,976,954, forward strand.
ATATTACTAATCTATCTATTACCTTTATAAAGTTATTATCATGCGTAATTATTAACCATGTATTTGATAAACATTATTTATAGATTTTCATAATCAGTTCACTAATGGAGAATTTTTCCAGTGGCCAAGCTTCACAACCTAGTAAAGAAAGGTACATGACGGCCCACTGGCACAATGGTTAGTGTACTAGCCTTTGGAGCTGCTGGGCTCGGGTTCGAATCCTGGTCAAGGCATGGATGTTTGTTCTTGTCAATAAATGTTGAAGTAATTTGTCTATGTGTTTGTGTCGTCCTTCGTTGAATGTCTCTTGTGACTGTCTCTTCTAGCGAGCTGGGTAATGGGCTATAAAGCCTACACTCTCCCTTCTAGAGGGCGCATTCACTGTCATTTGTCAAAGAAAGGTACATGTGGATTTATAGCCTACTTCATTGCACAAACTTTGTAACTTAAATGAAACCTTAATATTAATATACATTAAAAATTAATTCAATTGGTTTGTCAAAAAATCTTGCAAATTGTGTGTATGTTTACTTTTTGTGATGGGAAACTTTATTTTTTATTTTCTGAACACTGTTGCGAAGTAGCTCAATGAAACTAAGGTGGTTGCCTGCTGACAACAATAGATTGGAGTACCAACTAGTCAGAAAATGTTAAAATATTTTAAATACTAAACTTAAAAGGTGGGCCTAAGCCTCTCTTGTGGCCACCCTCCCCATCAGACTCCCCTAATTGGTTGGGATAGTTTTGTAGAGTTCTTAGATTCCAATCCCAAATGGCATTTTGTTTTGTTCAATTGTGCTTCAACGCTATTTATCTTCTTTGTATTTTCAATCTATTCATTGAGGACTTTTTGTTTTGCTGGATTCCGATAATTAAAGTCGCAGTAACTGCAGAAAATGAATTGGTGAAGAGGTATCTGTCCCCAGGAGAAAAATAAAAAAACGGGGGAATTTTTTCTTAATTAGGGCTAATTAAATGAAATATTAGATATAATTTACGGTATTTTGTATTGGAGTACGAAAAGTTATATTTTTGGTGAGAATCAACAAATGAACAAATGTTCAACAAAACAAATATTTTTGGTGAAGATCTCTCAGTCCATTATCTTTATAAAGTACAAACAATTGGAGTCCTGACACTGTAACCTGAAAAACCTGAAAACGTTTATAAGTACCAGAATGTTTTTGTTTATTGAGAAAGCACTTCTAAAAAATTTAAATCACACACTTACGCATACTTAAACACGAGTAACACAATGTTGTCAGGTTATTGTGAGAACTAAAAGATAAACATTTTAAAATATCACGTTTGAGATCATGCATGTTCTTACAATTTTATCTATCTGTGGGTGGTGGACATAACCTCTTCAAATAGCTATAACACCCACTAGCTTATGTCTACGATTCACTGAGATTATACCCCAAGTTTTTCTAAGTATGGATCACACCTTGAGTTCAGGATCGCGGAACAGCAAATATCTCCGCTTTTATGCCTCAATTTTTTTCAATAATTCTTAAAAATAAGAACATATAAACTATTTAAGCACAACACTCTTCGGGAAAGTACAGACGGAGTCCGCCCATGGTTAAAAAAATACGGTATTAAAATATATTTTATTAAAAATAATAATAAAAAATTAATAAATATAAAAAAATATATATTGTCATTCTCTTACAAAGGCTAAATATACATTCCAATTATTCGAAAATGTAAAAAAAAAATGGAAAGATTTTTCCGGCTTGATTTTTGGACCTTGTTTACGTACAATCTGGATGTTTTTGAGAACCAAAATCTTTATCAAGAAATATAATAACATAAAATACGTAGAAAAATCATTAGTTGAAACTTAAATAAACAATTCAGATAAAATATGATTTATGTTTCACAAATATTTTCTTTGATATGAATTATTTGAAATTGCTCACCAAAATGCTCCCTTCGAAGAAAAGAAAAATGTTGGCATTTTATTGTCCATGAAGTTTATAATTTTAAACATTCTGTACTAACAAAATATCTATATTCGAGTACTACTGACTAATAATAATAAATTGTGTACAAAAACAAAAGTCAGTAAATTTTTCATGAACTGTTTATTAAAAAAAATTCCGTTAATTAGAGAATCCTACGTTTTGTAAGTCTCCATTAGCCCAAAGTAATAATAACCGTAATACAAATACCGATAACAACACCGAAAATAACTACTGTAAGTTTCCACAAACATAACAATGGCTTTTCTTTCTTTTTCAAATTTACATTTCTTCTTGATGAGTTCCTAACAATTTCAGACTTTCTCCAGAAACATAGTAAAAATCATTTAACTAACATTATTTAAAAAAATTCAATATAAATCAATGTGCAAAAGTAGAAACCATTATCTCGAGGAGTGGTGCGGAGTTATGAAATGGTAAAGAGTTGTCCCCCTGAGATCATTGGATTGAATCCGAGTAAACCATATCTAAACAATATGTGGGAAATAATAATGTCACGAAATTCGAACTTTTGTATTCTGGCAGAAATTGTCATACGACTCAAGTCACGACATTACTTTCACGCAAAATTTCGATTACACACTTGTCAGTTTAAACTCTTAACTCGGAGTTCAGCTACATTTATTTTCACTGCATGAATTTAAAACTTAAATTATTATTTAAATATTCAGAATACATATTTTTAAATAATTTTAGTTCTTTGGTTACGTATGAATTTTATAAATTTTAATGTTTTATATGGGTTGGCTAGAAACTTACTCTAGTTGACAGGTATATACGTCTTTATCCCTCAGGTGGTATAAAAACTAAATCCCCTTGTCAACTCTCGCCACCAAAATGGCTTCTCTAAAAATATCTCCAATGGGATATAGAATACACGAGAGTTTTGATCTGTTTAGGGAAAGCCAGTTTTTGTTGTCAAAATATCTTTATCTTTAAATAATAGTTAAAATAATAAGTGTTTACATTTTTCGAAATTATACCTGAAAATATTATTGAAATAAGTTTTACGAATAAAATTGTAAACAAGTATGCATTTTAGCTTATCTTTCAGAGGTCAAACAACAACTACATAACTTATCAACAACCAGGTAATTAAATTAATTCTAGAACTAAGCCAATCCCTTAAAACTAAATCACATTGTCGATTGCTATCACCGTCGTCTCCATTACACCCATGTACGGGATTATAGACGATTTTAACCAGTTTAGTAAAAGCCCGTTTTTCAGCAAAAAATCTGCTAAATTTATAGCTAAAAAAGCAATTTTAATTAGGTTAAAAGCTTTTTACTTCCGAGACAATTTTTAAAAAGTCGTAGGTAGAAATTTTAAATTCAGAACATTTCGATCAAGATTCATTTTGTTTATCGTTCAGAAAGCTAACACCACATAACGGTAATTTATCAACAAGCAAACTCAACCAGCAAAGCGTATGTTAAACTAATTCACGCTGTCAGCTCGCACCACCAAGATAATTGCACACGATGCTCCATTCCACTCAAGTACGGGGTCAATACATACGCAACTTAAGTCGTCTAAGGAAAGTACTATTTTCGTTAAAAAATCATATTTATCTTAAAGTAAAAATAATAACATTAAATATTGGGTTAAAAAAATCTTCATAGATATATTAAAAAATATATATGTTAAAATTTTAAATTCAAAACAGCTCGATCAAGAAGGCATTTTGTTTATCGTTCAGAAAGCCAACACCAAATAACGGTAATTTATCGACAAGCAAACTGAACCAGCCAAGCGTCTTTTAAACTAAATCACGTTGTCAACTTCCACCACCAAGAGACTTGCGCAGCCCGCTCCATTACACCCAAGTACGGGGACCAGGAGTGAGTTTTTTCGCCACCTCCCACAACAATCGATAGTTTCTCTTTTAATGGATCCATTACCTCGCAAACACCACAGAGACGTCACTCACGACTTCATTAGGGGCACGGAGGAAGGCTTATCGCATCTTCCCTTTTGTGGGGGTGTAAACAGTGGGTTAGTTTGGGCAACATGTGGTGATGGTTTTTGTTATTTAAAAAAAAAATGCCACTTTTCATTTTGATTAGTGAACTTGTGTGGGTACATATGAAAATGTATGTCACGCTTCTATATGTAGGGGAGAGCAGGGGAATCCCGCCACCTCGGGTAATGCCGCCACCCCTTGTATCTCGCCAGCGGTGTGTATGGGAGGGGGGCTGTGAGCGCTGACCTGTAGCAGGAAACAAAGTAATTTGTAGTATAGACGCTAATGTTCGTGCGGTGAGTTGGTGTAAATTTATTTAAAAAATACTGTTTTTAGTGATTTTCATCTAATCTTGAGCCCTCTGAAATTAAGCGATAAGTGACTGCTATCTCTAAGTTAGATAAATCAGTTATATATCATTTAAAAGAGCTATTATTTGGATATTTTATCACGTCGTTAATTTGGACGCTAGGCTAATTACCTTTCTTTAAACAGCCGTCTATGCCATTTTGTCTTACTGGGGTAATGCCGCCACATCACTCTGGGGTTATGCCGCCACATGCAAAAGGATGGCGGCCTGATCCGTAAAATAGAAATGTCATATATTGGCCCTACAACCTATTAGTTTTCGTTAGAGATGTCACGTATCCGAAAAAGAATAACTGAACTGGTCAAATAGACCAACGAAGCTTTAAAAAAAACTTGTATAGTTAGTTGCACACAGAAAGTTAATAAAAGAGCTGTACCCTGTACAATTTACCATTCCAAGGTTAATTAAACCTATTTTAGTTCTATATGTGTTGCTTTATTATGTAATTTTTCATTATTTATAGATTATTTGCTTTGTTTATTGATGAGGCGGCATAACCCCAGTGGTGTGGCGGCATTACCCCAGATACCGGGGTAATCCCGCCACTGTGCGAGCTTTAGAAAAATACAATTTTATTCAGTTTCTATTAAAGATTTAAATTTTAAAAAATCACTACAAGATAGGTTATGAACTGTAGTATGCTATGCTGATTACAATTTACATTAATTGCAACAGAATTCTCATGAAAATTCAATTTCCCTTAAGGTGGCGCCATTCCCCTTCTCTCCCCTACAGTACGCAAATTACATTAGAAAATAATATTTTTTATTGACAAATATAATATTTTTTTTGTGATTCAAATACGCTGTGTGCGTTTGAAAACCGGGAGAGTGTTTCGAGACAGGAATCCTATTTCACGCTAAAGACTAACACAAGACGATTAAAATGCAAAACAACTAATGAAAATGCGCCTAGAAGCTAGGAAGAATTATGTGCAGACACTATTTTCTCAAAATTTAGCTAAGTCAGACAAATAAATCAATTATATTTATCAAATTTTATGCAGCAAAAATACAACTGCAAAACCTCGATTTTTTTTTAAATTCTACTGTGTAGTCCGTTTAAAAGTATTACTTTTTTCAGGGAAGGTCAATTCTAAAAAAATATATTAAGCCAATTTTCTTAAAATAAAAAACTTATTCTGCTGGAAAACAACTTCTAAAACTCTCATAAAATATTTTTCAGTTGGAAATAAAATTTCCCTTAGGCCTCATTAACTGTTGATGGTATTTTTTTCTATTAACTTTTCAAATCCTTTAAATTAAAAACATTAGATGTGGTTTTTATGTGCCATAAAAAAGAAACGCTATCTCCCTAGAGAGTAATTTAACTACCCAACGTCTTATAAAAGCTAAAAAGATCGCACTGTACGACGATTTCTAAATTGTCTTGTCTTAACGTCAAAAGCTTCACTTTTTTACTCAAAATGCAAGACTGTGATGACTTTTTAATTTTAAAAAGTGCTTTAAAAATCAAAAAAGTTATATGTTTACATCAGCTACTCTTTACACAATTTTCTCGAAACCCTTATTATTATGTAAGGAATTAGTGACTCGGGTTCGAAATTTTAACTGCATAGATCTTTTAGTTTGATCTGTTGATCGGTTTCAGACGAATAGAATGACAGAAGGACCAATGTCCAAAACACTCTTTCATAATCTGCAAGGTAATTACAAGTTAAAATTTTATAAACAATTTAGAAAATATCGGCATCCGACCACCCTGTACTATGTTTTTTTACTATCAAAAACCTTTTGGAGTTCCAGAAAATATCTATTGATACCATTCATTAATAAGAATGTTTTGGGAAAAAAAGATACCCAGTACAAAGTTCAAGACACAAAAAATCGGTTTGTAAAATAAAATCAAAATTTAAAACTATAAAAAAAAAACTAAGCAAGGTTCTGGTATCAGTACGTAGTTAATATTTATAAGTATTGGATGTCTGCCCATTAATAAAATAATATAAAACTAAAAAACGACCTTCTCTCTTGTCTGTAACGTGGAAGTGGTGAAACAAACAGACTGTTATTTTTATACATATCTAAGTCTCTCCTAGTCGATCAACACGTAGCTGCTCCGCTCCCGCTCGACTTATAGAAGAATGGCGCGTTTTCTTGATGTCGAGTACCATCCTTTTGTGAAATGGCGGTTATGGGTTAGGTAGTTATGACGATGATGGCATAAAAAGCTCGAAAGATAAAAGTATGGCACTTTATAGGTTTTAGAGGGGTAGTTAGTATGGGAGGGGAAGGGTTTTAATAAGTTTTAATGGGATGGATGGTGAATTAAATAAGGGAATGTATTATGAAATAGGGTAGTTTGTAAAATGGCGATGGAATTGTGAAATGAATAGGAAATGGTGAACGTTTTTATAGGCTTATCAAGAATGAATTGATATTTGTAAGTATTCTAGTAGAAAAAAGCCTGATGTCACTTGGTGTAATGTTCGAAAAAGTTTTTATTTCTAACATAGGTCAGTAACTAAGTGTATTTAAGAATGATTCTTTATTGTTTTAAATAGAAACAATTGTCTAAGGATACTAAGAATGTAGTTCGTATAAGAATGAGACTTAATTCTCAGTTATTATGTAAAGGTAAATATTTTGATAAGTTTTGTGGGAATGAGGGAGATTAGAATATTGTCAATGAGTTGCGGAACATTGGGGTAAGAAAATGATAGTGGACATTTATATTGTAAAAAATTGAATTTACTGTATAATTTCTTCTTTCCTTGCATTTTCAGAAAATATAAGAGATCTTCTATTGATGACATGTTTCTTATCAGATGGTAAACGTTTCCTTCATTTTCAAGGTCAAGAAGCTGATTGTCTCCGATACATGTGCAAATGATTCCATCTCATCTCTGTCGGTGGAGCCTAGAACCTGTAAATAAGAAGGTGCAATTCCAATCCTTCCGCGTCCTAGTGGTTAAGGAATCTGTCCCGAGATCGCCCCTTATCAGCAGTGCGGAGGCCTGATAATCTCACCTTTTAGCTTCCACACTACGTTTATAACGTAAAAAGTGGAAGGTTTTATAATCGAACAGTCCGTCCGTCTGTCTGTCACCCACTTTCACAGAACGAACCAAAAGTCTCACAAGCAAGTGGGATATGTCATTTTGAAGCAAAAATCAGTTTAGGCTACATTCCGAATTTCATTAAAAAATTTTAATTAGAAGTTTATTTAAAATTTAAATAACTAAAAATTTAGTCTACATTGAAATAACATGGAAATTCCATTTTTATTCAATATTTTCACTGTTGCCATAACAACAAACGTTCGAGAAACTTTATTTAAAATAAAAATAAAGTTATTGAAAAAATATTTATTTTTGTGTAATAATTCAATTTGGATTGTTGTAATTGCACAATAAAGTTATTTTGAAGGTTCATTATATATGAATGAAGAAAGATGCATAAAAAATTCCAAATTTGCATAAAAAATATGAAAAGTTTCGCTTTTATTTTTAATGTAACATTTACTAATTAATTTTTCGTAATGTAAACTTGAATATTCAAAAAGATATTTATTTAAAAAATGCATTATTATCCTTCGAACTTCAAAAAAAAAGCAAGAAAAATCAAACGATAAAATCTTCAAAAGAAGATTGCAGACAGTTATTAATTTTGGCTTATAAAAGTTTGAATTAGAACTAGCTAAAAGCCTTATTTTTCGAATTTCTTTCTGAGGTGCTGTTAGTATGTTTCCTGTTGAGCGTAAATATTGTGTGGAAGCGGTGTAAGTGACAGATTCTGTAACAAACCAACTTGTTTATATTCCACCAGTCATCCTAGAAATAATTATCCCTCCATAATTATTATCAATGTTCCCTTAATTGCGCCCGGCCAACAATTTGAAACAACCAAAGTGTTTATTATTAAAAAGTTAGTTACGAATTATCACTGTAATAATTTAATGTAGAATATTTGGAGAAACTACATGCTTGTTGAATAGCACTAATATATATTCTGATCTATTGATGTTCTAATCGGATTCTTCCAGTAAATTAAATTCTGATATGAATTTATATTTAATATATAAAAAAATATTGCTTTAAAACCAAAATAATAGTTATTTTATAATAATATACAATTTTTTATAATAATATATAATTTATAATAATATATATATTTATAATAATATACAATTTTTAAATTGTATAAAGCGATAAATTCCCTTAAATATGTTCCTAGAAATTGTTTAAAGTATAATCAGACAAATTTTTAAAATGTAATTTCCTATGTGGTTAAATCATTGAAGCAGCTAAAAAATATCAGACATACGCAGCAGTAAGGTTTAGACATATCGTTAAAAGTTTCAAATTTCAGAAAAATAACTTTTTTTTTAGAAAAACTCTTTGAAATTTTGACAAATATCTTTTATGTTAGATCCTTATTATAAGCAGGCGCGCAACCACGGGGGGGGTTTCTAGGGTCAGAACCCCCCCCAGAACCCATATTATAGTCAAATTTTATTTTGTTAACAATAAAATCGAAAATGATGAAAAAAAATTCCATAGAGAAACACTATTTCGCTCGCCGCCAACAAAATAAGAAACTGTAGGGATGGCGGTTTTTCAGAAAAAAACCGATGTTTCAAAAACCGGCTTTTCGGTTTTACTGAACCTTAAGACTGGCCTTATGAAAAACCGGTTTTTTTGGTCGAAACCTAGGGCAAAAAAAACGGGTTTCAGTTTTCCATCCCTAAAGTGTTTCAAATATGGGTGGCGGAATGGCGGAAAGTATAAATCTGTGTAAAACAAAATATTTCCTACGAAACTCTTTTCCAATGTGAGGGGGGGGGGGTTGAAAAAAGCGCCAGCTCTGATAAAGTGACATGTCTTGCCAAATTTATTCATTTTTTGGCGTTTTTTATGAGTTGCTCTAATATTGTGCATTCAAAAAATCAGTAAAGGTCACGGTACTACGCAATGATTAAGTTACCGAAACTGCCCCCCCCCCCTTTCCTCGGATACTATTTTAAACCAATAATACTCGTTATCTTTGGATTACTGTACTTTTTTCACCGTTTTATTTTTAAGGTTTTTATTTCGCGCCTTTTCTATGTAATTTCTACTATAAAGTACCTGAAGATATGAGTATGTTGCAGGGAAAGGCACTTTTTTCTCTCTTTTTACTGTTTTGTCTGAATGCTTAATATAAATCTAAGGATGGCTGTTAAGTTCTGTTTTCATTGCATTTCAATTGCTTTTTTACATTTAAAACATGTTTTATATCATTTTATTGATATTGTTATGTAACGACATAAAAACATTAAAAAAAAATTTATTATTCCACATCGGCGATTCGTCTTCACGACGTCTTAAATGTAGTTATAGATATAAGTAACATCGTTGAAGTTTGGAACATTGCTCGAAAATAATATATGTTTTGACGAAAAAGGTATAAAAACGGTTAACCGAAATCTTAGTTATAGTTAGTATACTTAATAAAGCAGTCCTTTGTAGAGGAAGTGTACGTTAAATATGCTAAAAAGTCCTGACGCTGCGTACGATGTCGCCCTTAACGGTTGCGTTGGGTGCCTACTCAGAGGTACGACCAGGCACGCAACCACGGGGGGTTTGACCCCCCAGAACCCGAATTATAGACAAATTGTACAATTTTGTTAACAATAAAAGTAATGCCAAAGTGTAAAATAAAATATTCCATAGGGAAATACCATGGAGATGTAAAACCGTGCGCTTTCATCCACTATAACCCCTATAGTGGGCGATAGCGCACGGTTTTACTGTAAAATACACTAACCTAAAGCGCGCGAATTCTGGTAAGATATGCCTGGCGCCGCTATTTTTCTTTTTGTCATTTTTTTATGAGCTGCTATAATATGGTGTATTCACAAATCGGTAATAACTCAAACGATGTTGGGCAATTTTACAGGAAATGAATTCTTTCTTTGCTACTGGGGTGGAGCCTGTGTCGACGATTTTACTCTGAAATCAAAGAAATTCTACTCGCACGTGCTATCAGATTAATATTTTTTCCCATCTTTTATTTTTAAAGTTATAATGCTAATAAATTATGTGTAAGCAGGATGTTTTCACTCTTTTTCCTTGGAAAATATTGTGATAACGTTTAGGAGGTTGTCAAAAGATAAAGACATTAGTTTCTACATTTAATCAATAAGTAAGTTATAACTTATAATATTTACTGGCAATCGCCTCAATGATATTAAAAAATATATGTAATACGTTAATATTTTGTGTGAAGTTGCTGAACTTGAAATATTTATAAAGGTGGTATTTTAACGACTGAGCGGAGTAAATAAATATTGAGAGTTGTATGAGATTCGAACTTTATTGATAATTTAATTATGACTTGTATATATAGATAGCGAAAATTTTCCGTAATAACCTTCAAGGTCTCCGAAATGACTGCCGGCCTATAAACGGCAGCCACAAATGTGCGGCGAATTATACCCGTGTAGAGGAACTGCACGTTAAATATGCTTCACAGTCCCGACGCTCCATACGATGTCGCACTTAACGAACGGTTACTTTGGGTGCCTATTCATATGTCGGCTCATCACCTGACTGTGGTTCTTAATTACGACGCCCTTCGCCAATAACCCTCGCGTAGCTTTAGTGCGACGATAATTAAAACTAAACTATGCTATAATAACCTTAATTTTTCATAATGTTGATATAAATATTTTTTGTTGCCTTTTTTTTGTACTGAGTTTTAGAAAAGATGATTGTTTAATATCTTGTCCTTTTAATTTAATTCTTGTTGTACACTTTTTACTTTCTTCTTTGTTTTACCATGTTTTATAATTGACCTTACAGGCTTTTTTTGTATTTTGATATTTTTATTCCTCGTTTTTTTTTTATGTTCCCTATTAGTTTTTTTTTTCTATTTGTGATACGTCTTGTTTTTGTCCTCTACTTGTAAATTGACTTGTTCTGCCTTTTTTAAAAACTTATTTCGCCTGTACGACTTCGTAAATTAAATTAAAAATAGGAAATAGCTCCGTTGAATTTTGAATTATTAAATCATTTAATTATCACTTTATTGTTGAGCTTTAACTTTTAAATGTCGTCCAATTAAACTTATACATTTTGTTTCTACAAATTGCTATGCAATTAGTTTTGTATTCAGAATATTTTTTATTTTATTTTTTACTAATAAAATAAATGTTAAATTTATCTTTACACTAATCTATTCTTAAAATGATATGTAATATTTTGAGCTTATCATTTAATTTTTGTACAACAAATCAGGAGATTTCAATTATCCAAGCAATTACAGGGTGGTAACAGAACCTGGAAAACCTGGAAATCATTGATTTTTCAGGGGGACTTTTTAATTCTGGAAGTATCAGGGAATTCTCATGGAATTTTAAAAATTTTGCAAAACATCAGGGAATTTTCCCCCATTTTTTATACGTAAACAGCAGTTTTGGTTCTTGTGATCACTACTAACGAACACTTGATCAAAATATTATGGTTGATCCGATTTGCCTGAAGGACCAATCTTGAAGGAAATATAAATCGCTCTCGCGAATCATGTTATAAAATTATTTTCTAACTACACAATTCCTCTAAACTTAGTTCGGAAATGTAGAAAAGTTAGGTAGACTAACCCGTAATCCGAAGGTCTTAATTCCCTCGATGTCTGGATTAAATTTTCTATGCTGCATTGAATTGTGTGTATTGTATGTTTCTTTGGTAATTGTAAAATCAGGGAAATTTTTGTGAAAGTATCAGGGAAATCCTGGAAATATCAAATAACTTTTTTTCTAGGATTTTGTAACCACCCTGAAATAATTTTTCAATAATTATATTCTATAATTAATGCTAATGTTTCTTATGATGTCACGCTTTCCGTAATACGATTTGATTGATTGTTTCGTTTTCAATTCACGATCAGAATGAGGAAAAAAAAACTTTTATTTCCATGCAAGTTTTCTTGAAAAATTATAATAATCTTACTACAAAACTCCCGTTCGAATACCAAATCAAAAGTGATTCAAGAAAAATGAAAACAAAACCACGGAACTTTTGCCAGATAAATTAATAGAAAAACATCCTATTGACATGAAATATTTAAAAATAATTTTAATTAAATAATAAATTTTAATAAATAAATAATTTTAATTAAATAATTAATTTTAATCAAATAATTAATTTTAATTAAATAATTAATTTTAATTAAATAATTAATTTTAATTAAATAATTAATTTTAATTAAATAATTAATTTTAATTAAATGATTAATTTTAATTACATAATTGTTTTAATTAAATAATTAATTTTAATTAAAAAATTAACTGAAAAAAATATTGAAAAACTGAAACCCCCCCCAGAATTTTTTTCTAGTTGCGCCCCAGATTATAAGTGCTCGAATTTCAAAGTTACTTTAATTTTTTTTTATTTCTTTCTGGGAGAAGTTTCAAAGCTACGTGAATTATAGCTAAAGAAATGGGAAACTGAAGTTTTTTTACTACAAAATGAATCCTTTCGAATTCGGTTTCACTTTTGAACTTTTCTTCAAGGATCATTTTAACCTTTTATTCAGTAGCGCAGACTCAAAATAGTACATAAGGCATTGATTTATCAAAAGTAAAAGTATGCTTATTGACAGTAATATAGCAAATTGGAAATATTTTTCCATACAAAATATACATTTATTTAAATTAGCTCAATGTAAAGTTTTTTTTGTGTGAGGTTGTGATTTTAAATTTCCGAGTTGGGTAGGGGTAGTAGTAAGTACTTACATATTCCAGCTTGTGTACTTGATCAGAGACCCGCTTATATAAGGCTTCGTCAAATAAGACATGCACAGAAAGAGTTTTTATTGTCACAGAGACAGCCGGCCCGCCGGCGCAATGGTTAAAGTGCTAGCCTGTGGAGCTGCTGGGCTATGGATCGAATCCCGGTAAAGGCACGAATGTTTGTGTTTATCAATAAATTTTGTTATTTGTCTACGTTTTTGTGGCGCTCTTCTTTGTGTGTCTCTTGTGAATGTCTATTCTGGCGAGCGAGGTAATGGACTAAAAAGCCTACACTCTTCCCTTCTAGAAGGCGCATTCACTGTAATTTGCCATTGTCACAGAGAAAGCAAGTACACTCAAGACGAAGGCGGGAATCGAACCCGCACCCGTTACAACGCGCAGACTGCTGACGTGATGGTCCAAACCAGTCGGACATCCGGGCCCCATTTCCAAGTTAGCAATGCGAGAGTCGAAATAAATGCACTTAATGGCTACAAGAATAAATGCATCTTCTATCTAAAAACGTAATTGATCATAGACTTGTGTTGAAGCATTTTTTATATCCTTCTTTCCAAATTTTATATCGAAATAATTATATATAAAACATAGAAAGTATGGATTGACCCCTTGGGCATTCCGTTCTTCCTTCTGCATGTACTCTTCTTTAAAATTATATGGGTTTTTTTTTTTGTTATAAAAGTAATGCGTTAGGGACCTGACATATATATTTCTGTTCACATCTATGTCCTTAGACGATTTGTTTTACTTTGCTCTAACATACAGATTTTTTTAAAAAAAGAGGTGCGAGGTTCGAGTGCCACTCCCGGACTGGGGGCCTTAGGTCATAACGCACAGGGCAATTCTTGCCTTGCGTTCCCAGTTCTGGGCTATGTAATGTAAAAAAAGAGGTGGACAGAGAAGAGAGACTTAACCCTCTAATGCATGAATTTTGTGTGTGAGTTTTAATGTGTGAGTTAAAGATATATATTATATATCTTTAATGCTCACACATTATGGAAAAAATACTAAAAGAAATTTAACTGCATTAGAATTTAAATAATTTTCTATATGACAAAAACCAACTGCAAAATTCCAATTTTGATAATAATGACTATAAAACTACCAAAAATATTTCAAAATAACCATTTTTAACTATGATTGATTTTTCAAAGCAATTTATTAGTAATTAGTACTAATATTATTATGCCGCCTCGGTGGCACACTCGTTAGGATTCTAGCCTTTGGAGCTGCTGAGGTCGGGTTCGAATCCCGGTCAGGCATGGATGTTTGTGACTGTCAATAAATGTTGATATTTGTCTATGTGTTTGTGTCGTCTCTTTCTTTGTGTGTCTCTTGTGCTTGTGTCATTTCTGGGGCTTAGTACAATAGACTTATAGTCGCAGTGCTTGGCGATCTTGCCCCCCACCAAGAAAGTCATAAGTCATATTATTATTCTTTGAATACAGCCAAAAACGTAATTTCACAAAAGTTAATAACCTCACTCTTTAATTTTGAATGCACTTTTACTACTGTCATCTACGAGGATTATTAGTAACTAAAACTTTAAAATGAAATGTAATAGATGAAAAAAACACATATTTGTCTTAGAGGAGATCTAATTTAATAGAATAAAGTGGATTATGTTACTTGTTACCAAACGGTAACAGTATGCATTAGAGGGTTAAAGATCAACAAGTAACCAAGAACCCATGGTTATACTAATGAGAATAATAGGGTAAATACTGATAAGAATATTTGAGGATATATTTAATAAATCTATCCTCAAACATTCTTATTAGTATAGTAATAAACATGCGCTCGTGTGCTAAAATTTTAAATAGTATTTGTAATATTAAAATATTTTAATACATTTCGTACCTCCATTATAGTGTAATATTTAGTATTAAAATGTTATATAATTATTTTTGAAGATCTTAAAGTAATTCTTAAATCAATATTTATCTTAATACGCATTTCATTAATTTTTTTGATGATATAAATTTATTTAAAAAAAATATTTAACTCAATACACTTCTTACGCAAACTACAATTTCAATGACAGCTATAACTGAATGTTAATGAGATTCTGAAAATACCACTCAACACATTTCAAAAGATTGATTTCACACACTCTCAATTTTAATACAAAACACTATATTTTTTTCAATAAAAAATAATAAAAATAACATATATCTAGAAACTGGTTTTCAATAACATGCAAGTTAAAAAATAAAACAATCATATAGGATATTTTACCATTTTTCTTCTTCCCGTTTGAAATGCTGAATTCCCAGTGTTTCCATTTCGCAGATGTCGTGCAAAAGTAAAACTACTGCATTATGCATTTCTCGAAAGCGTATTGCATCAGCGGCAACGGAAATTCTTCGCGTCGAAATTTTATTTCTGGTCTGACTCTTGTACTGTGAATATTTATTATCAGTCGGAAGAGTTTCCCACCTTAGCCAGTGTGCGGGGGATTTAATTACAGCTAGAATATTCCGGAAAAAGTTCTATTCTTTGTAACTCGAAATTGAGAAAAAGGACAAAGAAAAGTACGATTGGATGCAGAGGAAATTGTTCAAGTGATAGAAATTCGAAAACTTGTCCTTTAATTGTTTTATTTTTTTAATCTATTTTTTTTTTCAATCTTAAATTATCAAACTTGTGTGTTCTGTCGGAAAGAATTTACTAATCAGTTTATTTCAAAAATTATTTCTGATGATAACTCAAAAGTTTGAGAATGGCAAAATTATATTTTTCTATGTTTCTTGACCGTTTTTATATTGTGTAGTTATCCACATTGACTATATTTACTTATGCAGAATTATTTTCTTTTTTTTTGTATTAGTAGAAAACTAGATCCCTCAAACAGACTCAAGAAATATAATTTCGAAAAAGCTTGTTATTGCTTTTGACATAACATAATTTATTAAGTTATACAGCTTAAACTTCACACAATAGATATCAGTATGCCATCATTGTTACTTTAATATAAAATTATATGAAGCCAAAAAAAACCTTCCGAATTAAAAAAACAAAAACAAACACATGAAAACCTAAACTCTAGGTATAATATTGAAGGTTACAAGTTGTATAACCACTGTCTGGCTCCTTATCATATTTTTTCTAATTCTCTATCAAAACTCATAGACAAGTTAAACCTCGTCAGTATCCAAACAACCAACTCATCTATTACACTAACTCTTCGTGCCATTTCCTATCTTTTGTCCTCCATTCTTTCAGAAACAGCCGAAAGATCTGCTACACGCTCATCGAAGGACAAACCCAAATGATGTCCTCGCCCTATTTCATGCGGGCTGTCGAATGCGTCCTACTTCTGGAGACGCCCAGTTGTCAATGACCCTAGTACACATAGCACAGTACGGGGCAAAGTGAGTCTTCTGTAACGTTAGCTCAAAGGGCGAAGCGTCAGTTTCCCGCAGTTATTGAGTATTGGAGACGCATTATTGGAGATCTATCCTTTTGACTGTGGCTGGCTTTTAGGGGATCAATCGGAATTTTTCTGGAGCGAGTGAGAGATATCTGAAGGAATTCGGAAAAGTGACGTTTTTCCCTTTTAGTCAATATAGCAGAAGTGTCACTTTTCTATGTATGTGGAATACAGGTGAATTCGTATGGCAAGATTGAGGACGATAACTGCATATAGATAATTTTAAGTGTGTCACCAAGTTAGTTTTGGTCGGTTGTTTCAGGTAGTCATAATTTTATGAGTATATGAAAAAATCATTTTTTGACAAGAATTTTGTACATTTAAGTGATTCAAAAGCTTAAAATTGAAAAAAAGCCAATGTTGTTTGCATTTTATTTACTCAATTGTTATTAGATTACATAAAACTTTTTATCATGTCGTTTAAAATTCAATAGCATTCAAATTTATTATTTATTAAAACAAAATTAGCTGTGTACGTCTATATTTCATTTTATAAGAACTCAAATTAATCAAGTTTCTACTCTGTACGTTCGAGTGGCAATTATTTCGATATATGTTTCAGAATTATTGAAGATCAATTTTTTTCGGTTTTGAAATTTATTTAAAAGCTTTTCTGAAACATGAACAAATATGTAAGGATGATTTAAAAGAATGCGGGTAGAAGGTGAAGTATTATCAACGACGTTACTAGTGTTTTACTACTTCTTTTTTTTTTTTAAATTTACAGCCATTGATTGTTTGAAAGGCAGTTGTATATTATTGCTCTTTATTCTTGAAATATTTACTTGTAAAATATTTATGGGTTAAATAAATAATTTTTATTGTAAGATTTAAATCAAGGATATCACTAATTACGTGTTTAACTGTTTTAAATTATATAAGTAGTATAATTGTTTAAGATAATAACACATTGTTACTACAAATATAAGATATTGTTAGCACATACATATATTACACATTGTTAATATAAATATAACGTATTGCTAAACAATTAAAACACCTTTTTAATACAAATAAAATACATTATTATTACAAATAAAACACATTGTTAACATAAACATACTTAAACAATGACTTCATTTTACATAGAATTATGCGCTGGATTCGTGGTATAATATACAGGAAATAATATCTGATATCTACTATGTCTGTCATTTCCTATTAATTAATTATAAGAAACGACACAGCTTCTGTTAATGATACACTCCCGCATCCTTAGTTACAAACTTAATAAAAATGACCTAATTCTCATGTGACAACCCATTTTTGTGCCATGTGATACCTATCCAACATGAGCTGTCATAGAGAAATCGCGCGAGGAAAAGTGAAATATCTAAAATTTAGAAAACATGGGAGCTATATCCCTTTTCGGCAAAGGACCGTATCATTGTTGTTGTTTTTTAACAATGTTATAAATTTTTCACACTTGGTAGATCATTATTTCATATTTTCTAATGTACTATCTACAATATATTACTATAAAAATGAAACGTTGTGTGTGTTTGCATGTTAGAGACTGAAACTTGATGAATGTTTGCCTCGTAACAGAAATGTGTTGTTCATACTAAAGTTCCAATTTTTTGTAATTTTCGGACATTAAAATGTTTTATATTCAGAAATTTTTCCAATTGAAGTGTTTAAAAAAATAAAAACGCATCCTTTTTTCCCGAAATCCTGACATATTTTTTTTTCATATTGCCATTAGCTAAAAAAAAACAAATTAAACTGTTACGACAATAAATTGAATTAAAATATATTAGAATATTTTTAAAAAACTCCGAATATTTTCCAATATCTTATTACAAATAGCTATATTAAATTTTTTAAGTGAAACACAATGCATTTTTGCATTTAAAAAGTTTTAATAGTGAAATTTGCTTGTTTCAGATGACTTGTGTTTTCTTCCAGCTCTCGCACCTGCGCTTCTTTTGATTGGTACTCATATTGGTGCTGTGTTCCCACACTGTAAAAAAATTCAGGAACGTTACTGGGAAATAATGGGCAGCTGAGCTGCCCAATTTTTACCAGTAATGTTCCTGGAATATACCAGTAACCTTCCCCAAAAATATTGAAGCAATCCCACTTAGAACCAGTAACTTCTCTGGAAAATACCTGGAACCTTTCTGGAAAATAACTGGAACTTTTCTGGAAATTACCAGGAACCTTCCTAAAAAATACCTGGAACCGTTCTGGAAACTGAGCGGTCACCCAACGGAACTTCGAGCGACATCGTACGCTGACGCCATCGGGACTTTGGACTCCACAGATTTAACAAATACGTCTGTCCTTGTGTACTCGGACTTATGCGTCACCGAATTGGATTTTCTACTCTTTTCCAATACAGATATCCGATTTATAGAATGACTGGCAGTAGGTGGGATTCGAACCCCCGAACTCTTGAGAAGGCTGAATACTGAGGCGGATGCCTTACCCACTCGGCCACACGATAATGAACTTCGCTATACCAACAACGTTACAAAACAACTGATTTTGAGCGAGGCAATGACGGTGGTTCATAGCAAACGTTGCCAGATTTGAAAGGGAAAAACCTGAAAATCCCAGGAACTTATCACGAAGCGAAAAATACTTGAAAAAGCCAGGAAAGTTCCTGGTATATATACGGAAAGTTAAGGAAATTTTTTACTGTGCAATGTAAAGAAATTGGCACGATATTATTCTAAATTAGAAAAACAACAAATAAAATCATAGTACATTGAATAACTTATGCACAAAGAGATAATTATAAATAAATATTTGAAGCTCATTTTAACTCATTCGATATAAAAAATATATGTGTGTTTTGATGCTGAAGTATCAAACTTTTTTTCGACCAACTAATCAGTTAGTTTTCTTATTTTCTCAGATAAAATCGAGCTGTAGGAGTTATCATAGTTCATTAAAGTTGAACCCCCTTTTCATCTTTACTTTACTTCTTTCACTTTATTTTGAAGGAAACAAGAATAGATGAAAACAATAATAAAGTTAGGGTAGGTTATTAAATGTGAGTTTTCAGCGGTCCCTCGGGATTAATTTCACCCTTCGAGTAATTTTATATATTAGCTTGGGCGTGGCGTCATTTTTTTGAAAATCGTTCAGGCCAAGGCTTGTTTTCGTGATTGCCTGTTGAATTGGGCCTCATGTAGACGTTTCTTGGCGACATTCTGTCTGACTAATTATTTAGATCATATAATGTGCTTTTGTGTGTTCGGGAATTTATTGAATAAATTGTATGCGTTGGTATGAAAGTGTAGGGTTAAAAATCTGTATGGAATATTTTCTACGGCAAAAAACAAGTAAAGAAGGAAATAAAGAAAGGAGAAAATTTATCGTTTCTCTATTCAATAGTGAGTCATTAGTATTAGTATTTCATTTTGAACAAAGTAAACAGATTAGCTGACCCGGCAGCACAACGGTTATGGAGCTAGTCTTTGAAGCTGCTGGGTTCGGGTTCGAATCCTGGTAAAACATAGATGTTTTTGTTTGTCAATAAATGTTGTTATTTGACTATGTGTTTGTATCGTTGTTTCTGTGTATGTGTCTCTTTTGACTGTGTCACTTCTGGCGAGCGAGGTAACGGGCTATAAAGCAAATGCTCTCCCCTGCTAGAGGGCGCATTCACTGTCATTTGTCAAGTAACCAGGTTAAAATAACTATGAAAGTGCATATGAATGATGATACCAGAGTATAAATTTTATTTCAATTTTATGATGTAACAAATTACTTTTTTTACTATAATTACTTTTCAATGAAAGCATTAATTAATGAAACTCAATGTATGATAATTTTTCAATTCATTGCGTTGATTAATAGCATATATTTCGTTATTCATTGACAGTAATTTTATTTACCCATACGGAAAATTGATTTTCATCATCCTAAGACCTCAAAGAAATATGAAGCCCATGCATCACTAAGCACCAAATCATCTCCATTATTTATCAAAATAGGATAAACGACAAGTGATTCATCTCGTGATAGAGTGTATCTCAAATAACTCTTTCATATATCACATATCTCATCCAACAAAAACACTTCATTCGGCCTCATCCCTTGAAACAACAGAGTTTCTACCTATACACCGAACCAATAATCTAGAGTGCTCGTTAGCAAGTAACACTCTCTAATTACTCATTGTACGTCAGTGACATTCCTGGTAATAGTAACGATAAAACATTTTCTTAGTGTAATGTTTGTTAGTGTAAGTAAGCTGAGCGGAACCACTCAAGTGTTTTTCATTAATATATGTCAATTTGTGTCATTTAAAAATAAGTTATTTTGCAATTTAACAAATTGCGATTAATTATAACTCGATACATTTGCGGCATTTTTTTTTCAAAATGCAGTGTATTTTAATTACATTAATATATTAGAAGAATACGCTAGAATTATTTAGAATATTTCATAAGTGAAAACTTTCCAAATTATCTATGCATTTTCTAAATTTTACGTAATATTTTTTTTTATGTTTTTCTATTTTTAAAAGAAAATACGTTGCAATTATTTTAATTATGTGTTATTATTTTAGATTACTTAATTGTTTGTTTCCTTTTTACTATTATATTTACCACATAAGAAGAAAAGCTATTAATTTACTTCCAAATTATTAAGCATATAATAACAATTACTTCTCGATAACTTTTTTAGTTATAAATTATCGTATCGTTATTATGCTTGACTGTATAAAATATTAATAATATTATAATGAAAGTAACTTATGCCTCACAATTAATTACAAATATTATTCATATTTAATGTCAGCAATGTTTGGCAAAGAAAATGTAATTTATGCAATTAATGGGGACTTGATGGTTGTATTTTTTTTAAAATTTTGATTATACAATATTATTTATTTTTTATTATTTCATAAAATTGAATTTAGCTTCAGAAATTATATTTTTTTAAATGGCTAGAAATGAAATATATTTGAATTCAATACAATAGTTTATAAAATTTTAGTCTGAAAAATTATTTATTTTGCAATGTAACATAAAAAAAAACGATTTTAAACAATGATCCCGTCAATGAATAAAAGATCATTGAATACTCCTAAAATGACAGTTGAAGCGTCCAGAATACTTGAGCCTACAGTCTAACGGTATTTAAATGACAAATTTCCCAGGGCCCATTCATTGTCAATGATAGTTAGGTAGGCTAAAGGTAGGGGTAGGTACATATATATTCCGGCTTGTGTGCTTGATCAGTGACCCGCTTATAAGCCTTCCGTCAAATAATACAGACACAGAAAGAGTTTTTATTGTCACTGAGAAAGAAGATGTAGGGGAGGGCAGGGGAATCCCGCCTCGAGCAATGCCGCCACCCCTTGTATCTCGCCATCGGTCTGTGCGGGAGGGGGGCTGTGAGTGCTGACATGTAGTGGGAAGCAAAGTCAATTGTAGTAGAGACGCCAATGTCCGTGTGATGATTTGGTGTAAAGTTATTTTAAAAATACTCTTTTTAGGGATTTTCATCCAATTTTGGGCCTTCTGAAATTAAGAGATAAGTGACTGTTATCTCTATGTTAGATAAATCAGTTACATATCATTGAAAAGAGTAATTATTTTGCTATGTTATCACGTTGTTAGCTTGAACGCTAGGATATCTACTTCCCCTAAACAACCCGTCTATGCCATTTTGTCTTACTGGGGTAATGCCGCCACATGCAAAAGGATGGCGGCATAATCCGTAAAATAGAAATTTCATATATTGGCCCTACAACCTATTAGTTTTCGTTCCAGATGCCCCATATCTGAAAAAGAATAACTGAACTGGCCAAATAGACCAACGAAACTTAAAAAAATGCATAATTAGTTGCAAATGGAAGTTAATAAAAGAGCTGTACCCAGTACAATTTATCACTAAAAATTTAATTAAACCTGTTTTAGTCCTATATGTATTACTTTATTATGTAATTTTCCATTATTGATTGTTTGCTTTGTTTACTGATGTGGCGACATAACCTCAGTGATGTGGCGGCATTACCCCAGGTACCGGGGAAATCCCGCCACTGTGCAAGTTTTGGAAAAAAAACAAATTTATTCAGTTTCTATTAAAAATTTAAATTTTAAAAAACCACCATCAGATAGGTTATGAACTGTAGTATGCTATGCTCATTACAATTTACATTAATTGCAACGCAATTCTGCATAAAATTTCGATTTCCCTTAAGGTGGCGACATTCCCCTTCTCTCCAATACACCCAGGGCGAAGGCGGAAATCAGACCCGCACCCTCTACAGCGCGCAGACTGCTGGCCTGCGATGCTAACCACTCGGCCATCCGGGCCCCAATTGTCAATGATAGAGAGGTTAGTTGTCTTGTAAAGAATCGCTAACAAGCTTGGAAGAGTGGCGCATCGGCGAAAATAAAATTTTAAAAGATAATTGAATTTTATGAAATTAAGTGTTAAGTTGTCATTTCATTTCATTATAAAAAATAAATTATCTATTAACTGTTTCCCAATTCTATAAGAATCTGTTTAAGATTTTCTTTAATTGCTATAACATCGAATTCTAAATGTTTTATGTATTTGAATAGGAAAAATAATAATTGGTACATGCATCACTTTTCCTATTAAAATAACATATTTTATGGGAGTGTAGATCAGTTTTGGTCTAAAACGCCCTGGTAATGTTTTGTTGAATATTTTCTTCTCCCGAAGTAGAATTTTCATATTCGGACTTGGTTTCAAACTATCGTGTAATTTTGAAAGGTACTGAATTTAAAGGACTGCATGACTGATAATAACAAATCCTGAACTCAGCATTTTGGTTTGAAATGTATTTTTGTATGGGATATTGAATTCACCTATTTCATACAACTGTTTTTGGCTACATATATCACAGATTCACTTTTATATTAGTATTCTCATATCTCAATATTGTTTTCACATATCAATAGTATTTTCATATATTAAATAGTATTTTTATATATCAATAGTATTTTCCTATATCATTAGTGAAAATGTGATAGATCTACAAACATTTTTCACAAAAATAGTATAAAGCTGTACAGTGCACCTGTCTGTTTTATATCTTCTCTATTATAATAACTAAGTCAAAAGAGTTTAAAAGGGAACAGAACAACGATTTTAAACGAGAACATGCAGGTTTGCGTTTCATGCAACAAAACTTGTCCTATGTAATTTAAAATGTGATTTTTTTTTACAAAATCTTATCTTGTTTGACTTATTTTTTTAACGTACGTACATATTTAAAAGTTTAATAGGAAAAGTGTAGAGTGCAAATAACAAACTTTAAAACCAAAACACGACCGATTATTTACATTTCTTTGAGGTTTCAGCTAAAAATGCAGGTAAAACAATTTTGTTCTCTAAAATGCATTTTTTATCAGTATATTTATTTTCTATAATATAAATGTTTTCGCAACGGTTTTTTTTCCATCTAGGGTAGAAATGCATTGGTTAAACTTTCAAAAGAAATCAATATTTTTCTCTTAGTACTTTAACAAACAACCCAACTATCGCATAAGAAAACATTTAATTTATACCGAAACAAGAAAAAGGATCTCCCAATGTTAAGGGCTTTGAAAACGCCTTCCAGTGATATCTAGGAGACACATGTTACACTATCCACAATTGGCTAATGCCTCCAAATCCCCTCCATCAGTGACCGAGCGTGTGTGGAATCAGAATCGAGATTGTTTCCAGACACCGGCAACTGGGTTTTAGTAAGCCCCTGATCGTTAGAGGAAATTGCCCGAGGGAGCCAGAAAGAAACATTAGATTTTCCAGGATTGTGTGTCTTTTTACAGTGTCAAAGATATTTAAAAGGGATTAACTAGGAAAACTTTTCTTCATAGGCGTTATTTTTATTTTAATTTTTCAAGTTGGAATGGCGTAACAATTTATCAATAGCAAATGCAAAGGTGGTGTGTAGTAATGTGTTTATCTTAAGTTTTACACGAGAATACAAGAAATCAGAAGAAATTTTACCATGGAAATGCTTTTTGACATGTTTTCTAAAACTAGATTTCTTTGGTGATTTCTGAGATAAAGCGGAATTTTCTTAAGCCAAACAAATGGTACTTTTTCAGATAAAACAAGTACATTTGAAAGATAAACAGTATCATTTAGAACTATTTCCACACAAAATTTGGCATGAATCTAAAAAAAGGTCAATCACATCAATTTAATCTACATTATACTTTGAAATGTAAACATAAAACAAATTACTTTTCATCCGAAAATTGAATAATTACTTATATCTTGCATATTTATTTGAATTTTGCGGAATGAATAATTAAAAATACTCACGCTAAAAATAAAGAAAAAAAATCATATCACCATAACAACTTTGAAACTATCCATCATCTTCAAAGCATAACTAAACTAATTGAGTTTTAATTACCGTTTAAAATATAAAAGCCAATAAAAACTCACCAAAGGAAATAATTCGCCTTGAAACGTCATTATTAATTAATAAATGCTTAATTTTAAATGAAAATTACATCAACGGTTTAAAATAAAAAACTAGAGTTTGCCTTTTTCTAAGCAAGTTACTAAATCAATCAAAGAATAAAAGAATTTCATTGTGTGACGTATTATATACTTCGTAATTTCAAACTGATTTATATTACAAAAATATTTTTCTTTTTAATGTTTTATTTAATATAAATGAAGCTTCTCTTCTGATTCATATGAGTGTCAATAGTCGAAAAAGAATAGTTAAAATATATTTATTCCGCTTATAATTTAACATAATTTTAAAAGGTCATTAAATTTTACAGTTTTAGCTTCTGCATTGCATTTATAGTGTAAAAAGTAGAAACTTTATGAAGGCCATGTCCGTCCGTCTGTCTGTCAGTCCTCCACTTTCATTTGCCAAACTACAAATGCTAGACAAGTATGATACGTAAAAAAACATACCTTTCAAAACTATATTCATTGAAATTCTCAGAAAAAAATCGAATTTCAAGTACTTAAATTATTTTTTTTAAAAAATCAAAATTCAGTACTTTTTTTTAAAAAGCATAAGAAAGCGATTTTCAAATTCTTTTATAAAATCTCAATGTCGTTAGTTTTTTCGACCCCTCAAAAATTGAAAATATCTTTTTTTTATCAATCATGAAGCATCAAACAAAATTATGATTGAACATATCTGTCATATCAAATTATGATGGATGACTTTTTTGCAAGCTCATATCATACATTAATTAAAGTTTACAGTCCAGAGAAATACTAAACCTAAAGCTTCAATACTTTTTTATGTGACCAAACTTTAAAAACAAGCAATTCCCATTACTTTCTCTTTTCCCCAGGTATTTCATACACCCATTTCTAAAATTGAGAAATGCAACTCAAACACTATGTATGGAGTCATAAATCCTCATATCTAACGGTCGATAAAACATGGGAAAGCACCTCTAAGGTTTTGAAATGGGCAATAAAGTATACTTATGAACATCTCTGGCTATTCCCGACACAAAGTTGCAGGATTTTACCCTCCAAACTTAGAGTTGAAATGTTAAATGAAAGGTAATATAAGCCAAATGGTTCGAAACATATATCGTGGTGTGGGTATTTGTCTTATAGTAGAGTTTTCCCTGTTATATGAAGGTTTAGTATCTCATTTTTGACACATATATTTTTTTTTTGTTTTCACATATTATATTTTTACATTATTTGTTTTGAAATGAAACCTATAAAACTAAATTTAATAAATTGCACTATAGTCTACTGTTTCCTAAACAAAATATCATAATTTCTTAAGCATACATAACAGTTTATCTGTTTTTAATTTTTTCATGTTTTATACATTCATCTATTCATCATTAGTTTCTTTGAATTCGAATGAATACATTGATCAAAGATTCAAAATATAGCAAGTATTTAACATTAGTATATATTTTTATAATATGTGCTTTGAAATTAAACATGTAAAACTGAATTTGATTTTATGCAATAGAGTCTACTTTTTCCAACACAAATATATCACACTTCCTTCAGAAATAATAACTATAAGATTATTTTTTATTTGTTCCATTTAATATTCTTAATATAAATACAACAATACTCAATTTAAATTCTAGTAACTAAAGTTGTATTGTTGTCTTTAGTGCTGTTGATTATTTCATTTTTCGAATTAAAACAATGAATACAAAATATAACAAGTCAAGGGAATGAAAAAGTAGGAAAAGCGATTTAAAAAATGGCAACGTAGAAATGATTACACATGAGACAGGCAAATCAACGTTTTAAATCTGTTTTTTTTTGTATCCAAACATTGTAAGAATAATAATAGTAGAGTACAATAAAACACAATAATAAGTACGCCATGTAAAATTAAATGTTATACACATTTTTCAGAAAACATTTTTTATTGATTACTTTTATTAAAATATAAAATTTTACCTAATCTCTTGCGTGACCCCATTTGCATTTACAAATGTTTTATTAGAATGTGGCAATTTTATGTACACAACATTTAATGTTATTGATCCTTGATTGAAGCAACAAAAATAACGAAGAAGACAGTGAAACAATTTAGAACAAGAACGTAAATGATACCTAACACGCATGTTGCAGAACGCAACACATTTGCCCATTTATGAAATATTTACAATACAAACCGAAGCAGTCACGCAGGCACATGGAGATCCAATTAAATTCTAACCACTCTGCCGTTCTATCGACATATATCTCAAATGTAATAACCACTATGGAACTCTATGGCATTTCGGTATTGAATTCATGATATTTCTGTATTCATTCGTATTATGGCATTTCTGTATTCATTCTGTATGAAGCAAATCTACATTATAACTAACGCCCACAGTTCAATGAATCTACTTGTGTTCAGCATATTACCTTGATATTAACTATGATTAATGTAGTTTACGTAGTATTGCATTATTAACAAGTTATTAAAATAATGTATTTGTGAAATGGAATGGGCAAAATGAAAACGAAATGGAGAATTTTCAATCTGAGGTCAGCGAATGTGTTCTTATTTATGAGTTAAGTTTGAAATGATTGTAGAAATTATTGCAGATATTATTGAATTTTTAGACAAGATTGAATATTCATAAAATTAGCATCAACACTTAGATATAATGGGCATTTTTCGGGGTACCTTGCAGGGACGGATTTCCTAACTAGGCAGTAGCCTAGAGGGGCAAATTTTCGGGAGCAGCAAATTGTCCGACCAATTAAAGCTCATTCAGTATTTTTTTTAAAGAACTAACATTTTTAAGAAAGAAAGCAATAATAATTTTCATGAATGAGCAAATCGTAAACGTATATATATAGTACTAATATTTAGTAGAAGTAAACATGGTAGCTGCGAGGTCAATTGCATCCTCTCCCCGGATTTGGTAGCTGAAAGAAAAATAGAATTGTTTAAAAAAATCTGTATATTACTTCGCTTACAATTTTGAGTATACAAAGGTACATAGATAATTCTCATATGTAGAAAGATAAAAAAATATGAAAATAATATCTGGCGGCAAATCGATCGAAGCCTACAGGCGGCAAACCTCTAAATCGGCCCTGGTCCCTTGCTAAATTGAATGGATGTTGTCTAAGCCAGGACAACTATATCCTATTCGCTAGCTAGGCATATTTATCCTTAAGTGGAATTCAAACACAAGCCTCCTAAACGCCCATTGCCAACCGCGTGACAATCCGCACGCTCCACCCCAAAGCGGATTCGAACCCGAATACGTAATCTGCCATCCGGTCAGTTTTGGGAAATGTGTCATATCCGACATAGATCATGACACCAATGAATAAGGGGTGGTACAAAGGGGGTTGGTGACATGTCCACCCTTCAGCACGCGATAGGATGATCTAGTGGGTCACTAGCCTATGATGACTTGGAAAATGCGGTACAATGTCGTACGCATTTGTTTAGCAGCAGTGTCGTTTTGTATTCAAGTTTATTATTTTTCAATACAGTTGCCTTAAGTTTTGTGCGTGCAGTTTTTTATTTGAATTTTTTACTGTACAAATTAATATCAGGAATGATGACTCTCCGGGAAATGGTGGTTGGTTGGTTGGTACACATGAATTTTCAGACTTGTGTGCCTGGTTAGAGACCCGCTTATAAACCTTCGTCAAGTAAGACAGTCACAGCACACACATACGTGACAGATGCTGCCATCTATCGTGCGTCACCTCCACGATTTAGACATGTCCCTGAAGGAAAGGGAAATAGCCTCCAGGTACCTGTACCCGTGGAAAAACTGCGTAATCACCGCCCGCAGGACTGTCAAGCCCAACAGATTTAACGAGCACGTACCCCTTTATACTCGGTGGGTCTTCAGCGACCAGGACTCAATCGCGGAACCTTTTGATCCGGAGATCGAAACTCTGACCACGGGGCTCCCCACAGCCCCCGGAAATTTTGGATACCATGTTTGGTTTCATAAAATGATATCTTGTTCACGCATATAAAAATATTAAACTTTTGTATGAATAATCTTCAAATAGATTGTTAAATATCAATTTAATTTGGATATTTGTATAACCTAAATACTTTTTGCGCACATAATTGCAGCATTATGAATGTTTGGTTTGGTTTGAATTAACGTCGCACTAGAGCTACACGAGGGCTATTGGCGACGGGCGTCGTATTTTAGAACCACAGTCAGGTGACGAGCCAACACCTGAATAGGCACCCAACGCAACCGTTAAGGGCGACATCGTACGCAGCGTCAGGACTTTGAAGGATATTTAACGTGCACTCCCTTACACGGGGTATTATTCGTCGGACATTTTTGGCTGCACGGGCCGTTTATAGGTCGGCAGCTATTTCGGCGATGCCCGGACCCGAACCTGGGACCTTCCGCATGCTAAGCGAGTGCTTAACCGACTGGGCTCCCCAGCCCGCATTATGAATGTACTTTTTAGTCAATAGCATATTAAGGCTATTGTCTATTATTATGTGGTAATTATTATGGTCAATAGCGTATTAAGGCATATTGGCTATTATTAACACTTTACCTACGGGCGTCGACTGACCCATAGACTAAGAACACTCTAAGTTTCAAACTCTCATTGGAGAATTTCTACATTGAAATTGACATAGAAACTAGCGCGCCCCCTTTGTGTCTAAGGGAACTAATGTAATGGTTTCTGGCTGCCTATTTGCAGTCACCTTTAGGAGATTTAACAGAGCCAATGACATCTCGTAATTTGGAACCCTTATCAAGTGACGATAGGGATCTATTTTTTACTACAACTTATTTTCGACTTTATTTTTGAATATATATAGCTACTCATTGACTTTTATATCCCTCGTAGGCCCATCCTCAAGATATTTGACCTTGTGCTTCTTTTTCTCCATTAATAAACCTACAGACTGACTACGCTTGTCATTTTAGACATGGTCCCCCAAAGATCCACAAGTGATTCGATTAAATAACTCGTCAAATATTCATCCAAATGTAACAAAAACTTAGATTTAGGGGTTTTCGAGGGTTTTTCACATTTCTAAGTAATTAAAATTGGGTGTTGCTATTGAAAATTTTAAAGTTCGTAGCATTTTTAATATTAAGACGGACCCTTATGCAAATTTTGTGTCATGCAATTAACTCAAAATGTTATTTGTTCACATAGTCAAAAAGGTCCGATGTAAACGGATGACTAACGGTTGAAATAATCACTAGTGGGTAACTTTTTTTTTAACAGGGAACATTCCGAAGAAACAGTTGCCCTACAATTGAAAGTACAATTATGCCAATCAACAAATCAACCTTTAATAGTGTTTTAGTTGCTTTCGACACGTTAGAAGAGCTAGGCATTAGATTAAGTTGCTGGTCTAGAAGATTTTTAGTCTACGGGTCAGTCGACGCCCGTAGGTAAAGTGTTAATATGCCTTTCGTTTTTAAACAAAACAATATTTTGTCATAGTATATTTGTTATCAAATTTAGTTTTATGTTGTTTACAATTTTATGGCATGTTAAGTAACACTTGAACCATTACATTCCCGAAAAATCTTTACGAACTGTGAAATAATAGATAAAAGTTTCATGATTATAACGCAATGTGCGTGGCAAAATGTGATTTATCCTTCTAATAAAAACAAAGAAGAAATATCAAATATTTATCTGTACTAACGCAATAACAGTCTGTCTGGCATTCAAAATACTAGATCAGAATATTCTCCTTATTTATGTTTCTATATGGTAGTAAAAAATAAAAAAAAACTTATTATTACAAGACATCTATTTGTTTGACAGTGTTAGGCATGCAAATCCTTGTAGTTACAAATTTATATCATGATTTGCTTCTATAAGTTTTACATTACTTATCATATGACGTAATCAAGTTTACTGATCATAAAAAATTGAGAACGTAAAGGGTGCGGTGAAAACATATTCAATTGTCTTCTTGCACGCAAATTGGCAATCATATTATGATATAAATAGCAAAAATGACAATTATTATTTCATTACCATTTATAACATAACATTGCAATAAATACAGTGGATATCAAGAGTTACTTTCTATCACTTTTGTTAAACATTTGAATTGATATCCAAACGTAGTTAATACACAAAATTACGGTTCTTTTGACATAGACCAAAAGTATATGTGTATTTTATATTTTTACAACAATTATATTTTTACAACAATCAATTATTTCAACAAAAACAATTATGTTAACTGTATATAATTAAAACTATTGGAAAATAATCATGAACACCTATTTTAAAAGTATTTTTTATTCCGTTGCATACGGATGAAACAAAAAAATTTAAAATGTTGTAATACAACTCATGCATTTAATGACAAATGGAATTAAATGAATATTGCTAAAATAATTTTTATGTTATTCCCATTATTTATGAATAGTTTTTTAATAATTTTTTTTTACATTACATATTACACTGCCTCACAAATTAGAAACATAACATTTACATTACGAATAAACGGTTACCAACTAAAATCCATTTATGTCAAAACAATAAAAAAAAACAATAAAAAACCTTGAAATCACAGAAGCAATAAATTTAAAGTATAGAAATGTTACGTTACGATAAAATAACATTGTAATTTAAAACATAACAATGCATATAAAGTGACCTAAAAGCCAAAACTTCTCCAGAGGATGTATAGTCCCAATCGGCTTTTCTCTAAAAGGTTTCATTAAAAAAAGCGATAGAAACCTTTTACCTCGGAAGTACATCCATTTTATTAAATTAGAGCAAATTTTATTGAACTAGAAAAAAATTTATCTTGAATCTCAAAGAGATAATGTTAAATGTATAAAATAAAACGTTTTTCTTTTGAGTGCATTTGAACAACACACGTAAGTTTAGTGCATTTTGTGAATAATTGAATATATTGACTGGAAGCTCACTTAAAGTTAATAATTTACTACCTTAGCCATCGAATATCAGAAGTGAAATTACTTGAAGGCATCTTTTACCGAAAGTCAAATTTATTTACTCAAAATATAAAAAGTAAGGATAATAAACATTTTAAAGACTTGCTTTTAAGTAGTACCATTAATTTAATAAAATATAGTTTGTCCAAATAATTTCATGTGAAAGGTATGTATATTTTATGTTATGTATAAATAATGTGAAATTCTAAATTGCTTAAAAAGCACTAAATATTTAATTGAATATTTTATATTAACTATTTTTACGTTAAAAAAACTTTATTTCTTGCAGAAAATAATTTCTAAAAATCTTTGAATATATTTTGACTTTATTACTTTTCCTCTTCTACTGTCATAAAAATAAAAAAATCAATTTCATACCATACACACCTCATATTTCATAAACCGCATTCTCAATCTCAAACAAATTCTTGGCCATAGTCAGAAATTTGCAATCAATGCAAATATCATTGTTATACGACCAGCATCCAGTATAACACCCATTAAAATCAATTCGCCGCGGGGGTCCACAATATCTATACATGCTTTCATAATACAATGGGCAAGTCCATTTTAATTAGCTCGTCAAATAAAGAATAAGGAAGTGATACACTTCAAGATCCATTCAACTCAACTCGGCCGTCTGCCCAGAGGCAAATGAAGTGTAAATTTGTCAAACGATGAATGGCAACAGTTTAAGGGTCTTTCAGCGAATGTAATGAAACATTAGCTGGGGTGTATGTTTCCAGCTCCATACTAACGGATAGAATTGTGTATGATGTTGAGTATAAGCTCGTTTTGAAAAACTGTTAATTTCAGTAACTGTCATTGTAATGAGACTTATGTAAAATCAAGGTTGTAAGTTGTTAAGGGGTAATTAAAAAATTATAAAAATTAATTTATATTTTTTAAAAATATTTACTCGATTAATATACAATATCAAGCGATTAAAATAGGGTACTTGACTAAATTTTTTATTGACTAAAATATTCTAAGGCCAAAAATATTAGACCCGTATTTTTTCTTTTTTTCAAATCTCTATATAATATAAAATTGTAATTGTCGTACGCTTGAAAGCCACGTGACATACGCGGCTTCAGCCAATCAGAAACACTGAAAGTAAGTGTGGTGGTGTGCTTGTTTTGTGCCAGGGCTGCTTCAGGTTGCGTCCCGTGGCTTTGGTAGAGATCGTTTCTTAGCGCTAGAGCTACGTGATGCCCTGGAGCAGTCCCACGGAAACTAGCTTATTTTTCAACTGTTGGCATCGGTCTTGAGTTTCCGGCCACGGATAGTAAAAACCATAGAGTTAGGAAAGATAATAGAGCGGTCTATATGTATGTGTGCAGTTACGCAGAAAAGAAGCAGGCTAGAGCGGTGCATCTTGGGATACTAAGTGACAGTTTCCATAGTTTC
This sequence comes from Hylyphantes graminicola, assembly GCA_023701765.1. Lineage (NCBI taxonomy): Eukaryota > Metazoa > Arthropoda > Arachnida > Araneae > Linyphiidae > Hylyphantes > Hylyphantes graminicola. The sequence goes on from CM043113.1 coordinate 50,010,222, forward strand.
GGCTACTATGTTATGCTCGGTAGCTGAAAAAACTGCTAAAGCGGTGCATCTTGGGCTACCTCAGTGCCGGCTTGTTATGAGTAGTAACTCGAAAAACCTGACAACCCTGATCCAATAAATTTGAATTGATAGACCCAAAGACATTAAATAGAATAGACTGCGCTTCAATAGCAAAGCAGCTTAGGTATGGAAAACTAAAACCGGTGTTTTGGTCCCCGTTTTGACAGGAAAATCCGTTTTTTATGAAGCCGGTCCGAACCGGAAACCAGTTTTGTAGGGAAAAAACCGACGGAAACTGGAAAACCGTTTTTTTCTCTAAAAACGCCACCCCTTGCAAATTAGCATTATGTCCTAAACATCACAAATCGCCAAGAGGCGAAAGGTTGCTACATATGGCAAATTAACGCCACCGTTTCGTTACGAACTATTCCAAATTGTCGCCAGACCTAAATATCAGCTGGCCAGCCGAAGGAGTGACTTGCATCTATTTCCAAGTCACGTGGGTATCTACCAAACACAACCGCTTGGTGTTTTTGCAGACGATTTTTTGCGCATATTTCTTCTGGCTTTTATAATAAATATTTCATTACATTTTTTTATCTCTGAGCATGTAAACAATCGTGAATGTTATACTCTCAATTCAGTAACGTTTTGTGCAATATGCCAAATGCTTGTGCAATTCCTAATTGTAAAGTGAGGTATAAAAAAAGGATTTGTCACACTTCACAGGTAAAATTTATTTAATTCTGCATACTAGTAATATTGTGTTCCTAATAAACTATACTTTCTCTCGAAGGAATTTCTTCTAAAAGCTCTTTTATACTGAAGAATCATATTCATGATTAAGTCAACGTTGTTAGAATTCTAATTATAATTAATCTTTTGGGCCAAGTCAATTAAATTAATGGTCTGAAAATTGACAGCTTAGAAGTAGAATATTTTCGGTACAATTTAGTTAAAAAAAACCTGTTTTTGCAATCATAGTTTTTAAGTTATTTATATTTAAAAAGTCGAACATTTGCTGAATTTGGAATATATTGATGCGTTTTAGAAAGCTGGGTATATTCCATGTGAAATAAAGGCAAAAGCAGTATTTCAAAAAGACCTATTTGATTTTTTTTTAATATCGGACCACTAGAACGAAAGTTATAGAGACGGCTGAAAATATTCACCATGTCAATCATCAACATACATTACAGCAACACTCTACAAAAACCTATTTAATGTTCTTTTAAATTAATTTTTAATAAAGAGTCCACGTTATTCAATTGTTCAAGTAATCTTAAATAGACGTACAAAAGCAAAGGAATAATCTGATATCCAGAGACCGACTTACAACTTTAGGGGCCCAGAGCACGAGCAAATTTGGTGCCCTTAAACATACACCGATAAAATATTTGCGTGTATTTTGCTATCTTACAGTGTTCAAAAAAAAAAAAAAAAATAGCGGTAGTAGTTAGATTGGAAAGCATGCTTAATCCCCCCCCCCCCCAAATAATAATAATTATTATTATTATTATTATTTTTTTGTGAATTGATCAATTCAGAGTTTAAACACAATTTCATAGTACGCTTTTGTTCATGATTTTTTTTTGTTTACTCCAGATTAAAAAATTTGAGGCAGTTGTATTGAGCATAAATGATAAATGTTCATGAAGAAAATTTATGGGCCCCCTGGCCCTGGGCACGTGCCCCGTTTGCCCTGCCGGAAATCAGGTCCTGCTGATATCTATTAAGAAGATCTTAAAAAAAACTAGCTTATCATCCTTGTTCCTTTCCAAGCTTCTTTATCATACCATTAGATTGTCGGCCTCATGAGTTCAAGTCGTTGTGGAAAAACTCGCCAAATGATAAACTCGCCATACATGCGAGCCAAACGCGACACAGTCATGTGTCTGTGAAAGTTGAGGACACTTTAGGTTTGCCAATGCGCAGTCCATTCTATTTAATGTCTCTGGATAGACCCATCTGTTCCTCCTTTCTAACTCTATGGTAAACCTCATTTCTAACTCTATGGCTCTTGCGCACTATCCCTGCTGGTCGGGACCTTTTAGCTAAAATATCTTCCCGATAGTTCTAATTAATTTTTGCAGTATGAAATTAAAAATATTGAATCAGTAAACAGTGAATGAATCGCCAATTCAGTTTGTGTTCATGTTTTTTTTGTGAAGATTTAACGCACTGAGCCAAAAGTGGTAACTAAATAAGCTCAAGAGCTTGACGTCATCGCATCGACCAATCAAATCGTTTTTCACTGGTGATGAATAATTTATGTTTAATGAGCAGGAAGCATGTTTTATTCAATGCAGATTGTACAAATGAGCATTCCTGCACCGGCAGTAACCACTTATTAGTCGTGAATGTTTGTTTGCGGAGCAAACAAGGGGGAATTTGCGTAGCAATTCTAGGGTGTTGGCGAGCGGAAGCGAGCAAGGGCGAAGCTCCTTACCGGCCGCGAAGCGGTCAATGGAATTGAGCAGCAATTCCGGGGGTTGGCGAGCGATAGCGAGCAGGGGGCGGAGCCCCCTAGTACCCTATAAGAAGGCAGAAAAAATGAATTTAAAAATTAAGACGAAAAATCACTCCTGAAAACGCTTTCTGGCTGTCACGTAGTATATGTGATGTCACTATGAACTATAAACAAACTTTGAAACACCACATTGGAATCGATTTTAGGCAAATTTGAAATATACGCTTCTGTAAAACAGCCCTACATTATCTCAATATTTATTATTTCAATAGTAATTAGATTAAATCAAGTTTACTCAGAAAACAAAAAAACATCACGCCAGTTTGTTTATAGTTCATAGTGACATCAGCCAAACCGTCGTGTTTGTAAACACGTGATGATCACTTGAAAAAAATGCCTTTATAAAACAATTTTTTTAATGATTTAAAGATTTATTTCGCAAACATTATCTATGCATTTGTTATTTTTCACTTTCAACTATAATTTAAATAACATAGGAGGGTATTTTAGGGATACAGTCAAGTACCCTATTCAACTCGACAAGTACAATAATGATAGAGGAAATGAAGAACTAACTTTAACAATTATGAAAAAGTATGTTACTAAGTTACTCATTATTAAGATTAAACTAACATTTGAATAAACATGTGTGTTACTGAGAAAACTACAGACGGAGGTTCGCAAAACTTCATTTGTAACTATGTTAGGGTGTAAAAAAATATCCTAGGGACTATAAAAAGGTGTAAGATAAGCTTGTTCTAATTTTGTAAACTTCCTTAGATATTAATTATGACTTTTGCTAAAATGTTCTAATATTTTTTTTATTAGTTTTATTAAAACACCCGTCTTACGTAATAACATCACAGAAAATAAATTAAAAGTGCAAACAATACCAAACCTATGATATAATTAAAGAGTAATACAAAAGTGAAATTAAAAAGAAAATAATGCATTCAAATGTTCAGATAGGGTATTATGAAAATGGAAATAATAAATTTAAGTCAAAATAAACAGTTAAGATGAGCTATTGCAATTTGGATCCTATAGTTTGATAAATTTTAAAGATTTTTTTTCAATCACAGAAAAGCAATGAACATTTAAATAACTATGTAAAGGGCAATAAAAATATCTCATGTAAAAATCTAAGTTCATGAAATATGGTTAGTATATAACACCAACCTCCATTTTTTAAAAATTATAAAAAATATACCAGTGTATACTTTTCTTTGACATCTTACGTACTCTATTTTGAACGAGATCTCACGTATCGCTAGTTGGAAATTAATCATTGAAACTGATTGGTTGGCAAAGTCTTAATGGTTATGTCAATTGAGATTTCGAATTGTGACGATAATTAAACACTAAACAGAGCCATATGCCTGATTGTATGATGGAATCAGAATTGCAATTTGGTCTTAAAAAGGTTTTTTTAATTAAACTACTGTTAAATAGTTATTTAAGAGTATACCAGAAGTGCATTAGTTTAATTTGGTACCAGGGCTACATTAGAAATTGATAAATTTTCGAAATCACTTAAGCTTTATACATTAGCATTTTTTAAAAAAAATTAACATAATATCCTCATTATGCAATATCAAAAGTTCAGTAAGTTCTAATCAAATAAAATTTATGAAAAGTATTTGTTTATTGAAAATCAAAAAATAATCTTATACACGTTTTTCAAACGACTTTTGAATTTAGAAATATTTCTGATTTTTATTAGTTGAATGTTTGAACAAGTATACGGTATTTAGTTTAAGGTATATATTATACTTTCAAAATGTTATTCAAAATTAAAAGATTCCGTAACAAATGCTTACTTGAAAAAATCTGAATATAATTTTTATATTCTGTGGCCCCTTAATTTAATATAAATCTTTTAGGCATCATTCTTTAAAATTTTATTATCAACGCCAAAAAAAATCAGTCAGTTGGAAACCATAAGAATTTATTAGCAGCTTATATTTAAGTTTAAAAAATTAGGTTTTAAGACTATGTTTTATTTATTTTCAGGAATAGTGACAAAATTAATTTTTGAAGTAAAATATTTGAACAGGTTGCATTCAGAACAGCAACAATATTAATTAATTTCTTAACGTTATGTTGGCCAGTACGTGGCTGAGTGGTTAAAGCATTAACCACAGGATTCAACCTTCTCAGGAGCGTGGGGGTTCGAATACAACCTACTGCCAGTCATCCTATAAATCGGGTCCCTGTACTGGGAAATAGTAGACATATCCAACTCGTGACAGATGGGCCCGAGTACACTGGGACATACGTGATAGTTAAATCTGTGGAGTCCAAAGTCCCGACGGCGTCAGCGTACGGTATCCCTCGAAGTTCCGTTGGGTGCCAACTCAAGTGTCAAAATCGTCACATGACCAGGGTTCTAAATTACAAGGCATTATTGGCTGTGTCAAAGCTCCTAAAGAAGGCTAGAAATAGGCTGCCGGAATCGATTACAGAACTTCGATTCTGCCAGTTAAGTCATTTTTCCACAGATATTTCAATTTATTCACCATTCCAAAGTAAATATAAATCCTTAATCCATAAACAACCCTTCAATGCTTTTGATGTTACTTACATTCAGAATTTATGACTTCAAACCGCTCCCCGCTTATTGATTTCAAATAAAAACCCTTAATATTTATAACAAATAAATTTCCTCTCTCTCTCCATAGTTCAGGAATCCCATTTTTCTCTGGAGATTAACTGAAAAGTATTTTAGCAAACAAAGAGCGAAGTAAAGAGCCGAAAAACAAACGATCAGGAAGGCTACTGTCCGGGAGAAATGGTGTACTTCCGGGGGCTGGCACCAGGGGGCGGGTCATGCCTGGAAGATCAAGTGGTGTTACGGTCCCTTGTTTGAATTCTGGAAACAAGTTGCAGAGAAGCGGGAAAGAAAATTAACCACTTAGAAAAATATCAGAAAAATACTGTTTTATAATTATGTAAAGTTTGTAGTAGTTGCTGCAGTTAAATAAGGTAAGAAAAATTTAATGTTTATATTGGAGTTGCAAAATTTGAAACAGTTGTGTATTTTTTCCAACTCACTTGTTATTAATGTAATAAACCTTAAAACAAAATACAGTTTACAAATAATACTTCTAACAATTATTAAAAAGATATTTGATATATATTTTTTTTTAAACCTTTAGATGAGACGAACCTTTATGACTGTTCACCAATATACAAAACCACTTTACTTTGAGACTATCGACTGTTTATTTAAAATAATAACCACAAGCCAAATGGTAATTTTTTAGCAAAAACAATGAACTTAACAATGAATTAAAACGGTTTTGTCATGATACAGTGTTGTTTTGTTCATCGCCAGTGATCTCCAACTGCTCCATATAGAATTGTTATTCCTGTGTAATATATTATTACATTAATTATTACATTATTACATTATTACATTATTACATTATTATATGTAATACATTATAGAATACTGCAATTTTCATTTGACCCAATTTTTCTTAATATATTTCCCTATTATACTATATAGGCATGCAATGTTGTTCCTAGTAGCTGCAACGGTTGTGTGGTAAAATTTGTCAACATGTTTTACGAGTTTAGTTGATCCATTTTCTCTAGATTTTGCCGTTTTAGCTAGTAATATCCATATTTTTGGTGAAATGAAGCGTCATTTTTAAAAAAGTAAAATATTTAACATTATTTCTAGTATTACATTTTTGTGCTATGTGGATTTAGTTCATGTCTGTTATGTTTTAATGGTAAAACCAGTTTTCTCATTATTTTCATTTCACTATTATTTAAGAATAAATGAATATTAAGAAAAAATGCATATCATTTACATTTTGAAAACTGATTACTACTTACATTGTGTTGCGCAAGGTGTTTTTAGTCTATTATGTATTATTGCGTATTAAAGTTTTGTACAATAAACTGGCATTTCTAAATTTTCATATTTATCAATATCATAAAATCGGTCGTCGTGTTTTATAATTGTTGATTGAGGTAATCTTGCTGTTTACATGAAAAGATAAAAAAAAAACTTTTACAAAATATAAAATGGCGATAAAATAAAGAACTATATCATATTTTTAATAGGTAAAATTGTTTTACACATTTAATTGGTAAAAAAAAAGAACTTACCCATAAAAGTTGTTTAATACATTTCAATGGAAAAATTTTTACAAATTTAATTGGTAATAAAGCCGAAATTGATGTAAAATAAAGAACTATCCAATAAAATTGTTGTTTAATAGAGGATGATGCAAAGTGCAATTATTCAATAAATATTAAAAATAATAGTAAAATAAAACGTAAGTGAATTGAACTGTTCAAAAACTCTTAATCTGTAATCTCTTGTTATTTGATCAAATTACAACGACTGTTTAAAAATAAAAGCTATCCGTTTAAGAATAATGTTCAATTTATTCAAACAGCAGCAAATTTTGTAGATAAGTTTGTTTTGTAGATGCTAGTTCTTATTTTCTTTCGCCATGATAATACATGATTTAATCAAAACATGTTTTTATTACACAATGAAAGACACAATGAATAAGCTATACTAAATGAGTGTGCACTGTGCATAAATGCTAATTAACTCACGAATTACAATAACAATTTAATCATATTTCTTTGTCATAAACTAGTGCCATTACTAGTGTTTCAGTAAGTAATTGCTCATAAAGCATAAACCGAAGCGTAAGATATGAAAACTAGATTATTCGAAAGCTCATAAATATTGAAACTTTATCACGTTTTTTTGACAGCTTATTAAGCGAAAATGTGGAATGTTATAGGCAAAAAATTGCTCTTTTGGAGAATGGAAAGTTTAATAAAAGGGTCTCTTTAAAGCGTGCATACAAAAAAGAAGTTTCATTTATACCTTCCCTTTTGCTAAAACTAATATAAAATATCCATTTTGACATGGTTAAGTGACATATGTCATACTTTCGTTTCTTAAAGAAGAACTTGGATGCTGAGGCCTTTTTGCGAACTAAATTCCAATCTTTATTGTACAGAAAATCAGAAGTATTATGAAATTCGTTTTAGAACATAAACAAACTAAAAATTAAAAATGGTAAATTCAATTATGTATTCACTAATAAATGTGCAAAATTAATTAAATGTTATTGAAAGTGCTGGTGAAATCTGGCATTTTTTTAAAAAAATCTAAAGGTTTGATTTATTGGGGTACTTATAAATTTATTACTATCAGGTAAACACTTCAAAATTAATAAAAATATTTCAATTTGCCGAGACATTTGTTGAAAAGGACACATACATAGATTACATTTTTTTGTCTTCATCAATTGAAGGCAAAATGTGGAGATGATAAGCAATGAGCACTTAGTGTTGACATCTGTTATTTTTTAAAACGCCCACACTTTAATTTCCCAAAATATTTTTAATCTCTTATTATTTCTTGAAGTAATCGGAAATTAAATGTCACGTTACTTTGTTCCTCTTAAGTGTTTTTGATAGTTTTTTTTAAAACATAGTGTAATCTAATATTATACAACATAAATTGACATTGTAATTTTAATTTTAAAAACAATTAATGTGAATGTTTTTATAAGCAATGGCGATTTGAGATCATCAATGTTTAAATACTGACTTTATCCTAATAGCCACGCAATTTTCTGCTATGCCACACAATAATCGCAGGATTTTTTTAAAAACAAATTATCTTATTCCACTGAGTCATTACATTTTTTTTTTTTGAGAAATATTATCTTCAAATTCCTAACCAAGGGCAAAGTAAATTCAGCTCCATGATCATTGTTGTTTTTGCTGTAAAAACTATTACTGGTTATATGAAGTATTTACGGCCGCTGTAATGCCGGAAGCCACATTCCACTTTCAAATATCGTAACTTATTTTCTAAGGGTCTTTGTTAAGTGCAGAAAACACGAGTGGTACGAAAATTATGGCTACCATAAACACACATTTAACCATTGCTTACGCTTTGATAAACAGTTTTATATCTGTGTCTCAGAAGAAAAAGGACCTTATTCCCACGCTTAATAGTTTAACATAGACCCTTTTTATCCATGGTAAAGATATGAACGCTATAAAGAACTTTCTTGTGGGAAGTTTTTACTGCGGGGGCGAAAGTTTTTGAACTGTACTGAAAATAGAAATTTCTTGGAAGCTGATAAAAACTGTTTATAAATAGTTCTTGATATTGAGAAGTATTGATGGATACGTTTGAAGTACAAAAAGGGTTTTCTGAAGCTTCTTTGTTACTTCAATATCCTTTGAAATATTCATTTTAAGTTGTACCAAAATGAATACTTTGAATTTGCATAAAAATGTAGTATCCAGTTTTTAAATGTAAAATACACCCTATGCATTCAAAATGTTAAACCTTACTTGAAAACAGATATATTCATGGAAATATATAAAAGCTAACGTAAACATCCTTGACAGATTAAATTGTTTCTTTTGGAGATATTGCATGACATTTTATCATCGATTATTCCCAAAGTTAAAATAGTTCTAAAGTAAAAAATTGTGCTTAGATCTCTTTAAATAAAACAATAAAAGTTAGTTTAACAAAAAAATGATGTTTAAAAAATTTAAAGTTTAGTTTTAAAAATATATTAATGACATAATATGTGATGAAACAACACTTTTATTTGACATAAACTTGTTTGATAAAATAAATTAACAGTTATGTTTAGCGATTGCTACAAACTATCGAAATGATACTTCTCAAAGTGATCAATACGGTAAAACTAACTTATACAAAAAGTAAATGCACTCAAACAAAACAACACTCTATTTAAATTATTTCGACTACCGAACGTCGTAGCTGAACAAAGTTGATTCTCAAGTGACTAATTTAAGGAAATTTATGGAATGTTAGGAACTTACAAAGCACGTGAAAATCATTGTAACACCCTATTCGGCTAGAGTTTCTTTCGCAAATGGGTGTTCATAAGTTCTTATTAGAAAAGTTCTTGGAAAATCTTTGTTTAGTTCCCTATTGGGATTTTATTTTTATCACACTTTCTAGAAATTTTGCATTTCGGGACTGATTAGAAGTATTAAACGAAGCGATTCGAAAACTAAAATAATGTAAGAAAATACAATCCATTTATTTTTAAAGTTTTAAGCAAATATCCTTCTGAGACTTGTCATCCATTTGAATCTATATTTGTTTTTTTATGGAATGTTTCTATAAAATTTGTTTTAAAGTAGTTAAGAATAATGCATTTTTTTGTAGCAGAAGATCTGAATATCAGGCTCCAGCCTTTGAATGTCAGAAATAGTTGTTCATAGGTTTGTGACTTGATTTAGTGTCAGGATAAATTAATATTGAAGATGTCTTTGATAAATTTAATGTTCATTCGGTTGTTCATAATAGTTTCACTATAACAGGCTTTTTATTCCAAACAAACACTTTATTAATCCAGAACAAACATTACAGAAAAAATTCGCCACAAGGGATTAAAACAAGAACCCCGTAGTATATGCGACTAAAATAATTATAAATTATAATTATTAAGACACATATGTTAATAACGAAAAATCAAAAAAAAAATCAAATTTAAATACATGAATATACACAAAAGAAAAACATTTGTCAATTCTATATGATCAAAACTAATGTCCAAGAATTCTGGTCAGCGGGAAATACAAAAAAAACATTTCACTTCTATAAATTAAAAAAAATACATCAATATCGTATTTTGACAATAAAAATTTAAATAAAGAATGTTTAAATATGTTTAAAGGAGAGATACATTGAATTTCAGTAGGTAGTCTGTTGAATAAATATAATAAGTTTTTTTAGTTAGTTATGCTTATGTGTAAATGTCATTCAAAACCACAACTATTACAGTACTTTTACTTATATTATTTAAAAAAAACATCCAGTTAAATGCACGTCGGGTCATATAATGTATGTAAACAACGTAAGCATTAATGCATTTTTTCATTTCGTATTCCGATTTAAATATTAAACCATCTATAATTTCCGTTTATTTCAAAAACATTCCTGTTTATAACTATCACAGCCAGCTATCTATCCTAACTATCCTATACCCATTCATCCTATTCTACTATCCTATACCTATCTAACATAACTATCATATACCCAGCGTTGCACAGATGTACTCTTAAAATACGTGACTGTCATGTAAACTTTTTTCTTGAGCCAATCTATGCCTCTCCCCTCAAATCCTCAGCATACTATAGTCACCGCATTCTACCCCCGTTTTACTTGAAAACACAAACTTTTTATAGCTACATAAATATTCCTATATTATTTACATTTGTAAATAAAACTAAATCGAGTTAAGTAATTCTTGATCAATCATTAAGCCTCGCGACTTGATCTCATGTTCTTATACATAGTCGTGATTTGTTATTTTCCAGGCCAGAAAGATATTTAAAAACTTTTTGGTTCAATCTTGAGACTCTGAGAACGATAAATACAAAATCAGAATTCCCATACGAAAGGCCCGGAGCTTTTAATGTAGCAGAGAACCTCCCCGTTCATTCTGTGTGTGTTAACATTATTTCCATACATCTACGTTTTATGGTTGAGACGAATATATATTTCTGACAAGAAGATACACAGTCGCACATTAGTAGTATAGATGAGGCTCGTATATTTTTTGTTCGTTTGCTATTTTATATTAAGGTAGGCGAATACCTAAAATTTTAAAATTTTTACTATTACTTTAATCTTTTCCAAATTTGGCATAGTGATTTCAAATATAATTTATAATGCTTTTTTGGCAATTTTTTTTATTTAAATGTAATTGATTTATTTTAAACGGTGTTTTTCTACTAAAAAAGGGGGTTTACGCTAACACTTCTAGCATAAAAAGTTTTACACTAATTTACCTGAAATTTTTTACAGATGCTATTTTAATATACATCTGTGCCATGAACCTCTAACATCTGGTGTAAATATAGTAGTTTTTGTTTAAAAAAATGTCAAAGTGTAAGTTTATCGAAAAAAAAATGTGTTGATTGGTAGCTGCGAGTACGATAATTCCTTAAACCCATTGCACTTAAGCACCATCTGCGCATGCTCAGCATCTGCCGGAAATCCAGCTCTCTTACGGAAAACCACTGCGCGTGCGCAGACGGATACTGAAAGGGAAAGATAGTTTGTCACGTTGGCTTATTATCGCCCAAAGTTGATAAGGTTTTGGGAATAAAAATTAACATGTTGATAGAGATGAAATCGATCCTCGTTGCGGAAGAATGGAATAAAAAAAAAGATAGAATCCTAAAAAATAATCATTAAAAAATAATCATAAAAAACAAACTCGTCTCTTGACCAGGTTCTAAATTACGAGGCATCGTCAATTATGGCCAATTATGGCCAACAATTACGCCTCGTAATTTAGAACTCTGGTCAAGGGACGACGGGTTTTTTTTTTCGAAAAAGATTGAAATCATAAATAAGAAACTCGTCTCTTGACAAAGGTTCTAAATTACGAGGTACAGCCAATTATGGCTAATTACGGCCAACACATCCAATTACGCCTCGTAATTTAGAACCCTGTTTTTTTTTTATAGTAAGTAGGTATCTCAAAGTTTTTTGCATTTGGAATATTCATTAGAGCTACAGACCACTCTGAATAGCGATCGTTATTTTATAACCACCCTGTATAATTTAAAATGTATTATGGTTCTGGAAATTGCTTTTTACATAATCAAACCCGCTTATAAACCTTCGTCAAGCAAGAGAGATACAACACACAAACTTAAATGGATCCATCTAATTTTTAGAGACAGACCAACTAGAGGATCCCCAGAATTGACTTGTCACATGTATTGATTTGGTATGGTAACTTGGTGGACTTAGTGACCACGACGGATTTAACGTACACCAGTCATTTAGCATGGCTTTAGAAATTATGGCTATCAGTTAAGATAGCCATAATTTCTAAAGCCATGCTAAATGACTGGTGTACGTTAAATCCGTCGTGGTCACTAAGTCCACCAAGTTACCATACCAAATCAATACATGTGACAAGTCAATTCTGGGGATCCTCTAGTTGGTCTGTCTCTAAAAATTAGATGGATCCATTTAAGTTTGTGTGTTGTATCTCTCTTGCTTGACGAAGGTTTATAAGCGGGTTTGATTATGTAAAGTCTTACATCAATTGATCCCAGAATAAAATAGGCTTAGAATTGGACAGTGTCACAATCCAATAATTCTATGATCCATAAACACACGCATTCGGCGAGGGTAAACGCTTGATATTCAATAACAACCTAAACCTTCACTACAACCCTAACTAACAACTTGGCGATATTTTACTTGGCTGCTCACAAAAACGTTTCGCTCTCAAGTCGAGATATCCGCTTGCGCAGATTTCCGGCACTGCCGTTAGATTAGCCACATTGTGTTTGTTTCAAGTTAATTCATAAAATTTGTCGTAAAACACATTCTTGTGATTTGTTTGTAACTCTAGAGGGTCATTGCACGGATCAGTTCAAAACGAAGAATTTAACACATAATTCATGTTTATCGGAGGAAAATTCAATGTGGTAGGCTTGTTGGCGTGAACCTCTTTTTTTAGTTGAAAAACACCGTTAAAAATAAATAAATTATATTTTAATTTAAAAAACTGCCTAAATAGCATTATTCATTATATTTGAAATCACCATGCCAAATTTGGAAAAGATTAAAGTAATAGTAAAAATTTTAGAATTTGGGGGAATTTAGGGTATTCGCCTACCTTAAATACATTTTAAAAAGGAAGTAAACTTAAAAATTCATTTACCAAATAATAATATGTTAATGAAATAATGAATTATGGGATAAAATATTTTTTCAATGTTGAAAAAAGAAACCTTGTAACATGCATGTTACTTAGTTTGAATTTTTATGAGTCCATTGTTACTTGTAATAATTACGAAAGAAGCTACGTATTTTCTTGCTACATTTTGATCAATGACTATTTTGTGACAGACGTATTGCCCCACTTCCATTTACTTCTCTCCTGTCATTTATCTTCAGCTTAATCAAGCGTTCGATATTTCTTAGCCATTGGAGTTTCAATTGTGCCATGCCAAAAAATATAATTAATCTTTTGTATTATATAATAAAACTAGTAATTGTTGATCTTCCCGAATCATTCGGAAATGAATTATGAATACAATTGGGTTCTTGAACAATTCTATTAAATGGTGGTGACTGTAATTGTGCGTATTCTTTATATCCATGAAATTAGTTTTATTTAAGAAAATCTTCAACTTACAATAATAGTTGCTAACAATATTTCTTCTCAGGTTATAACAATGTTGAAAACATACGTTTTTACATTGAAAAACAATTGAATCACAAAATGAAGTCTAAAAAAATAAGTTTATTTTCAAATGTTGATTTCAAAAGCATTTAATATTATAGCACAGCAAAAAAAAATCTAAATCGTTTTTAGATGCTTTGTTTGTAACATTAAATTTTCCTTTACAATGGTTAACAGCTTGGTGGACCCAGAGTAGTAGGTTGTTGATTTAAAGGACACTTAACTGGAACTCTTTTGACTTGGATATCGCAATTCCGTAGGGATAAATGTATACAAATGAGGTAACTTTATTCTTAAAATAACTTACAATGCCGAATGCCTACCCTTGCATACAATATTAAACAATATTCATTTGTTTGAATTTTAATTTTAAGAATTCGATTTAAAAAATGTTAGATTTTTAATTGAAAAATTTAGTTTAATTTGAATAATAAATATCTAATATTTTAAATTAAAAATATTAAAAAAAGAAATGCAATAAAGTGTAATTTAAAGTAAAAATTACCGTAAAAGTACTTTATAAGCAAAGGAAATAAATAAGAGTTATTTATAAACCTTAATTTCAATGTTTTATTTTAACCAAAATGTAAGATATGTAAAATATTTTATTGGTGTGTTTGTCGTGTATTATTAACTTTGCCAAATGCATTAAGGGTAAAAGAACAAAATTGTATCTTAATGTCGTAAATCGTCTACTATTAGCAAGCGAAAGTAATAAATTGAGGGGGATAAACTTTATTTTATTCCCTTTTATAGCAATCTAAATTAAATTACTGCTTAAGATTCTTCAGTAAACACTTGGGTTGCTCTTTTGTGAAACTCGTATTAATCTTTACCTAGTGTAGTACAGAAATTCTAATCTTTTTATATTCAACTGTAGCAAAAAGAATAGAATAATAAAATAAAACCTATTTCTTATGTAGAATCAATTCTGTATTTAAGTTTCAAAATAAAAATTCTTATCAGATTAAAATGAATCTTGTGATAGGAAGCACTTTACTACATAGACATAACTACACTTTTTACGTGAGTGTCAGGATGGACTGTGAATATACCGTAGGTAAAATTTTAAAACATATGCTGAGAAACTAAATTAATAAAAGTGTCACTTACAGGTGTGGTTATTCGGGCAATAGGAGAATCGGAGTTTGCTATTATTTGCAGTTTTGGGCATCGTTGGCCATTAAACTGTGTTTAGGGGGTAAGGGTAGGTACATATATATTCCAGCTTGCGCGCTTGATCAAAGACCCGCTTATATAAGCCTTCCGCCAAGTAAGACAGACGCAGAAAGAATTTTTGCTGTCACAGGGAAAGGAAGTACACCAGGGCGAGGCGGGAATAGAGCCCGTAACCGTTACAGCTCGCAGACTGCTGACGTACTGTGATTAGGTTTGGTTTGGTTTATCGTCGCACTAGAGCTACACGAGGGCTATTGGCGACGGGCGTCATATTTTAGAACCACAGTCAAGTGACGAGCCGACACCTGAATAGGCACCCAGTGCAACCTGTAAGAGCGACATCGTACGCAGCGTCAGGACATTGAAGGATATTTAACGTGCACGCCCTTACACGGGGTATTATTCGTCGGACATTTTTGGCTGCACGGGCCGTTTATAGGTCGGCAGTTATTTTTGGCGATGCACGGAACCGAACCTGGGACCTTTCACATGCTAGGCGAGTGCCTAACCGGCTGGGCTCCCCAGCCACTCGTAATGTGATTAGACGAGGGGTTGTTAGTTAAAGCTGCCTGTGGTATGAAGATGCGACTGCTGAGGCTGCTAAGCTGGGACATCAGTTGAGAAAAGAGTTGAAATGGAGTGTCTCGTTAGGAAGGTTTCCCGACATCACTGGAAAACCCTGCTCTGATGGGGCGAAGCGGAGATTTTATTGAATTACTGTGTGTCCACAGGGCTGTGGTTGAGACGACCAGGTACAGCTGTGGAAATAAAAAAGTACCCACTTGAGGTTATTTTATCCGTTAGTCACCCTATAGAATCGGACCTTTTTGAGATTGTGTACAATTAAGGGGTCTAAGGAGTCTTAAAAATGTGCAAAGAAGGAACTACAAAGCATAGTTTGATCTTTCATGTAATTTTTTAACTACCGTCAAAGCGGGTATCTTTGGCCACGGAGGGTAACTTTGGCCACGCGTCGGAAAAAGATTTGTTTCTTAATTTCTCTTCATAAAATGATCTCATCTTAAATTGTTTTACATTTTTGGAAAGGTGGAAATATCGCCTTTCATTTCATGTAAAAAAAAATCTCATTCTAAATCTGGCAATACTACAAATGCTGTTTTCATTCTTACGAGCATAAAATGACAAAAATCTATCTCTTCCAACTTTTGTCTGGAACAGTTAAAAAAATGTTGAAAATATTTAAATAAAACACTCTATTCGATTCTTTTATTAATGAGGAAGAATATTACACCATTTGTTTTATTCTAAGTTGACTACTTTTTATGCTGTATTTAAATATTTGTAATTGGGAAGCTTTTGCCGATGAATGCGGGTAACTTTGGCCATAGATGTAAATATTTCTTTATGGAACTTTGCACTTTAAAAAATGTATGTAAAAGTGTATTAAGTTTAACTATTTTTGAAAAAATTCTTACTTTTATGATTACTCATTTTTTAGATTTTTTTTTTTTAAATCTCATGATTTTAAACATTAAAATGATAAAGATAGAATGCAAGATACGTATTCCACTCAAAATCGCAAATGTCGAAAGGTAAACATTTTCAAATTCCTAATTATAAATATATTATTTTTCACCTTTTATAATAAAATCGTTTGCTTTTTACGAATATATTTGTTATTAAATCTTGCTTCAAAAAAGTTCTTTTTTCCTTATTAAAATAGAAGTTTATTTTTCTTTCTTTTAAGCGACAAACAATACTAGTATTCAACGTGTAATGCCATTTCACGATGCACTGCAATGTAAATGTTAAGTTATATACCATTTTAAATAACTATATGTCTTATAACTTTGTTATTTTTGGGTTTAAAGTTTTAATATTGCTATTTAAATCGTTAACACAGCTTTTAAGGATGTTAAAAAGTATGTTTCTTATGTATTTCTTGGGTGGCCAAAGTTACCCGCCCGGCTTCTAACAGTGTCTTATTTTTTAAAATTAATACCAATTTTTTATTAATTTATAAAATGTAACAAAAATGCCTGAAAATTATTCCTAAATGTACAATACTTAGAATGCATAGGGATTTTTAAGTGTTTAAATCGTTTTTGAAGTTAAATTTTTCTTCATTTGTGAAAAAAACTATGATTTTGGCCAAAGTTACCCGCACTGACGGTACTCAATATACAAGTATAATTTTTTATATGTAATTCTACAAGATTTATTTAATATGAAACAAATTTTAAAATTTATGAAACTTTAACCAAAACTAAAATAAGTGATATTAAACATAAAGCTATTTGAACACATTGTGATTAGGCTTGCGCGGCAAATTGTGAGGTCAAAATTGAAGACATGACCAAGAAAATGACTTTATATTGTACAAATATGTACAAACTAGAACTTATACCTAAATTCTCAGCTCAATTTTAATTAGAAATAATTTTTAAAATTTTTTTAAATCAAAATTCAAAAATTTTTATAAATTTTTTTAGAAAAAAGTTCTTAAAATAAATTCTAATTAAAATTGAGCTGAGAATTTAGGTATAAGTCTTTGTTTGTACATATTTGTACAATATAAAGTCATTTTCTTGGTCATGTCTTCAATTTTGACCTCACAATTTGCCGCGCAAGCCTAATCACAATGTGTTCAAATAGCTTTATGTTTAATATCACTTATTTTAGTTTTGGTTAAAGTTTCAAAAATTTTAAAATTTGTTTCATATTAAATAAATCTTGTAGAACTACATATAAAAAAATTATACTTGTATATTGAGTAGTTAAAAAATTACATGAAAGATCAAACTATGCTTTGTAGTTCCTTCTTTGCACAGTTTTAAGACTCCTTAGACCCCTTAACATTCTGAGTTAATTGCACGATACAAAATTTGCATAAGGGGCCGTCTTCATATTAAAAATATTACGATCTTTGAAATTTCCAATAGCAACACCCAATTTTAATAACTTAGAAATGTTAAGCACTCTTGAAAACCCTTAAATCTAAGTTTTTGTTACATTTGGATGAATATTTGACGAGTTATTCAATCGAATCACTTGTGGACTTTTTGGGGACCATCTCTAAAATTACAAGCAAGCATGCATGCAAAGCCGTCTTTATTTATCAATTACACACGCAATCTTATACACAGTCCCCTAAAGGGCAATTAATAAGTATTTTGTGATTTACTCAGAAAATTATGAATCAATTTTTTTAAAAATTGGGATTTCGCTTAAACTTCTTGTCTTAAATTTATTTCTTTAAAAATATTAAGGGGTTTCAATTCATATTTTTTAAAAAAAATTAATATAATAATTATTTAAAAATATAAAAATTGTTTTAAATACCACAATATTGAATGCATTTTGTTTGGGTTATTATAATTTCTTTTCAGTAAAAAATTCGTTTCATTATCTCAATTATTTATAGATCGGGATAGTTTTTTATGTGCAACTCATTTAACATTATGGGACCTAAACTTTGCACGTCTCTAACTCCTCTAATAATGCTTAAAAACTAGCAAAATTTGGCATTTCGCATTAATATAGGTCAGAGATTTGAAATATGGATTCAAAAAGGGGTGTTGCTATTGGAAATTTTAAAGTTAGTAACTTTTTTAATATGAAGATGGCCACTTATGCAAATTTTGTGTCATGCAATTAACTCAGCATGTTAATTGTTCACAATGTCAAAAAGGTTCGATTCTATAGGATGACTAACGGCCAAAATAATCACTAGTGGGTACTTTTTTATTTCCACAGCTGTACATCAGGAGTTAGTGGAAAGATTTTCGGATAGACATCATTAACTCAAAGCTGGCTAATTTTGTACTGCATCGTTAAATGTTGTTGTTGGGCGTGTATTATTTGATGGAATAGTTACTCATTTTTTATTTCATTCCATTGATTCAATAGTGAGTAACACTTTCTCGAGTTTGGTCAAGTAAGTCTTTTGGGACGCTCCCTCATTTTGTCTAGTACGCTGAAAGGAGGTAGAGGTAGATTTCGATCCCATGAACCACTTTTTGCTCACTGAAAAATCCGAGAGCATGTAAAAAAGATCCTCATTGTATTTAATAAATGCATCCCTTCACTTACTTCATATTTAAATTTTCAAGCGTATACCCATTTGTTATGTATTGTTATCGGTTTTCATATGTATTCTAGATTACAATATCTCAACGGAAATCTGAGATACTTTATTTTTAAATGCTAAGAAATACAAGAGCCAAAAAATAAGAAAAAAAGTATATTCTTTGGTATGAAAGAGTTCCAAATAAGAAACTCGTATTTTTCTGTAAGAAATGAATTAAACCTTTACTACAACCAATATAAAGAGTTTTGATGAAAAAATCGTATTTTCCAATATAAACCTAAGATATAGGGTCCGGTCCGCTCTTTGACGACTTGCACTATCATAAAGTCAACATGACAAAGTCGCTGGTGATTGGACCTGACTATCAATATTGTTTATAGTTAGGAAAATGTAAAAGTTTGCAACTTGGCCTTTTGTATATAAATTAAAATAGTGAATATGTATATATATTTCTCTCTTTAAGGTACAAATCTTTTTATATTTCAAATTTAAATTTGACACAAAATCAGATGAATATATAAAACTCCTAACATCTATGTCAACCCAAAACAACCATTTGTCAATTTAATTCACGATAAAGGTAAGAAACGTGTCCAGACACATGAATTGATATCGATCTAAAATACATCACCGGCCAGATGCCGTTTTTTTCTAACGTCTGAAAGAAAAAACTACTATAGTTTGAGAAAAATGTGAACGTGCTTGAAGTATTGGCAGCGTTTAAGGCATTTTAGAATTCATTCACAAATACGGGACAGTTCATGGCAAATACCATTGTAACAAAACGCTGCTATTTTGATAGCAACTATTTAAAGGGTCTGGTAGAAAAACTCAAATTCTCCAAAGTATAACTATAGTAAAGGGTTTGGTACGCTCAATGATGACTTTTTTGCGATAGTAAATTTAATTCGACTAGGTTAACAATGAACAATGGAGGATCTGGACACTTTTATCTCCGTTATACTTTGGAGATTGTTGACATTTTAGAATTCTGCCACACAACAGTTTGGACAGCTTTGTGTCCTCCACTAAGTGCTGTATATTTCCTTCTGCTAAATTTATTTCAAATGCGTTATAGGCTCAAATTTAGCGATATTCAGTTTGAAATAAGATACGCATAGAAAAAATAAGTTTTCAGAAAAGTGCTTTAAATGTTTTTTTTTTGTTTTTTTTGAAAGTTTAAAGGAACAGCACTGTTAAAAAAATAGTTCAAGGTGAACCAAATTACGATTCAAAGTTGCTGCAACCAGGATTTGGAAGACTGTTGAACCATAAAACAGTATTTTTAAATTGCGTAACTATGGTGAGAGGTTGAACCTTATGCCGGATTTTCTCAACGCTTAACTATTGTGAAAGGTTGAACCATAACGTATAACAATAGTGCTTAGTAAAGGTTGAACCATAGTTGTAGTTTTTTAATGTATTCATGAATTGTAACACATTAAATTATATTGCTATCTTGATGTCACTCACACAGTAATTTTTAATAGTGCATGTAAATTCAATGTAAACTTCATAAATATTTATTTTAATCTTTAAACAAAGAAAAGAAACTTATTATATAAAAACATGCTTCTTATGATGGTAAGAATTTTTATGTTGAATAAAATAATAGAACATTGGTGAAAAAAAAAGTATTTCGTACATCGTACTCTAATGCCGTCGGGACTTAGGACTCCACAGCACAGCACTTTAACGAGCACGGTCGTCCCAGTGTACTCAAATCCTAAATGAATTGAAGATTTTTCTACTATTTTCAATACAGAAACATAAATTATAAGATGACTTTCAGTAGATTTGATTCGAACCCCCGCACTCCCGAGAAGTTTTAACCTGTACGCTGATGCCATAACCAATCGGCCACCGGACGGTCCAATTATCAAGAGAAGCAGTACTCTAATGGGCACGTCATTTAAGTAAACAGTTAAATTATCAGTTGCAGTTAGTAGAAATTAAACCGAATTTTCGTGCTATTGGAGTGGAAGTCAAATCAATTTAAAGCATTACCAGAATGTGATATTTTGTTGAGCCATTTTATGGTGTATCTATAAGAAGTTTTTGACTTTTCACCAATATTTTTCTCAACGTTGAACTGAAATGTCTAACAGTAAGGGAGCTTTTGTTTTGTAGCTCAATGATTGTATGAATTGTTGCAGAAATATCGCTAATTACAACATTACTTTCCCGCATTACATTTATCGATATATTTTTGTAGCATAGTACAGAATTTTTTTTTATGGTCATATTTAAGTTTTAGTGAAATACCGTATTTTTATTTGAATGAAATATAATATAAAAGTAATAAGTCCAATGCAATTTTTGTTGTTACTTTCACCTTTAAAACTCATGTACACAATTCAAGAGTATCGACACATCATAACTGGCATTTGGTTGTATGAGTCATGACTGGGAAATAATAAACAGAAATGTAGTTTTTTGATTTCATAACATATTTTGTACCATGCACTAAAAAGTATCCCTACCTTCTTATTTAACCTCTTGGAAAAGCATCACTAGATTTTTTAATGTAAGATTAATAATATTTCTAATTTTAGTTTTGTTTAATAATATTTAAAAAAAAAACTTCATTTGTTTTTTCTATATGTTACTTATTTTAAATAAATTTATAAGTGCTAATAAAAGACACCACGATAAAATCAAATTGTATCTTATGTGTACCAAAATAACACGCCAAACAATTCCTGTGAACTCAAATGGTTTTATTTAGACCAGTATTCAATAACCACGAGAAATATGAACAATTAGCAGTTGGTTAAAGGAATATTCCGATTCTCCAGAGAAAGTTTGGGATTTTGATTCAATTCCCGCTGTGAAAATTGATTGGATATTTTTACTGTAGTCCAAAAGTTGTATTCAACCATCCACTAGAATTCTTTTAAAAAGATTCATAAAAGTATAATTACTTTGGTGCTTTAAATCGAATAGTAAGTCGAATAGTAAGTACTTTTAAAACTTTCATGATATTACGGTTGGATAATTATAATTTCTAAGCTCAAAATGTTAAACCTCTCTAACGTGCCAAAAGAATTCTCACATAGTTTATCATTTTACAAATGACTTGTCGCACTTTGAACTATTTCACAAGCTGTTAGGCTCAACCCTCTTCTCTAACACACACATATCCGATTCTCTGATTTAAAATATACTATCCTTTCTGAAGTTACCACCTCAGCAACTACAAATTAAAGAATAAGTTTGCATCATCCATAAATTCGTAGGGACCTGAAGTACAAAGAAGTATGTGTTACGCTTTACCTGTGAACAATTATTTGATGAAAAAGTCTGTTTTTGTGTACCTTAAGAAAAAAAACAAGTAACGAAAAAATATTTCAACTTTCGAGCTTATTCGTTGGAATTGAACTAGATTCATGTTCACTAGTATTTATTTATGTTCACCGTTTATGTTAATTATTACATATTTTACTATCTCCGAACAAATTTGAAAAGGTCGGGAATCATTATAAAAAATCTCTTTCAAATGTAAAGCGAAAGTTAATTATGATAAGAATTACTAAAACAGATCAGGATAAAAGCAGGATATTTTATTCCTATATCACTTAACTCTTAAATTTTAGCTATTAAGTTGCATTTACTTTAATATTATACGTCTATAAATATCGGTCTTTGGAGACGATTGTGATTACTTTTCAAAGTGAAAAGAAAGAACGAAAGAAACTATATCTATAGTCTATATTCCTTCATTTGAAGTCGACAGCAAGATGTTCGCAATTTCAAGATTATGGATATTAATCCTTTATTAAGTATAGTATGTAATATGGAATCTATTTTTTTATAACACCAGTAACACTAATAACTATATTTTTAAAAGAACAAGCGTTTATAAACAATATAAATTTCATTACTGGAAGAGCGAGAGATGAGCTAAGAATTCTTCATCTCACCAGGGGGGCACAGGAATATTGGCTAATTGCTTTAACTCGCCTCTCATTATAGCATCTAAATGTCTGGTTCACAGTCACGAATCTCTTCTGCCTCAACACATAAACAGTCGCCATAAGTTAACCGCTTTGAGGTGGAATTATTCATAAATGTACTTAGCGAGTCTAACTTGGCCCGTAGCGAAATACGTCATTGAGCGGTAGTCTTTGAGGAAGGATTCTGTTGAAAAATGTATTTATATTTATTCAGAATTTGATTCTATTCTTTAATCGTAGCTATTTGAAATATCTTGAATATTTTAAGCAGGAGAATAAGTATTGAGACAAATTGTTGATATATGAATATTAATGCACTTTTTAGGCGAGAAATTTTAAGCCCTTAATATTTAAAATTATTTCTTTTTATACAAAATATTTTTACATTAATAAAAAATTTTATTGTAAAAAGCCAATTATGTTTGGCATATAAAATGATAAATTTGCTGTGCTTGATTTGTAAGCATTTAAGAAAATGTTCAAAAATATTGGCAATTATCAAAGACAAATAAAGTATGTTTGCATATATGATGAAAAAATCAAAAATGTAGATTGAAATGTAACAATAATAAAAAAATGCATGCTCTAGCTATATGTATTTATTTTCTTGAAATGGACTCTTAAAAGTATAAATATAATACACTCGAACTGACTGCATGCCTATGCATGTTTATCGTTTTAAATATTTTATAAGCAAGCAACTTAGTGTGCACCTCTTACGGCGTTCTTGTTTAAATATATCCAGAGATATAGCAAGCGGGTATTTTCAATATAGAGAACTTTCGTCTATTTGCACTACTCAAGGAAAAAACGAATTGCAAAATATTTTTCGTATGGTGAAAATAAATTTTATTGACAGAGAAATAGAGGAAATTCGAGATAGGATTTTTATATGAGAAATTGAAATGAATTTCAATATATTTCTTTAATTTCCAATTTAAAAGTTATATCTCTAGTTGACGTCTGGTGACAAATAACGTTTAATTAATATTGCAATACAACACTACAAAAATATATTTGTCTTCATATCTTCAAAATAAAATTTCTATTTCTCCTATAACATTTTAAATATCTATAAACATACTAATTTATAGATTTAATCACAAAATATTTCCAAACGTAATTTAAGTAATAATAAGTAAACAACAGCCCTTCTTACTTGTTGACATGTTAGAATAGAATTAGAAAAGTCACTTGTCGGAAGTATGTTATGCATTTACAATGGCAACATATTAATTGTCTTTAGGTAGCACTGGGTAGTCAACAGAGTTGGTAAACCGTTCTGACAATATAAAGTATATATTTGAAAAACTCACATTATCCTAAGTGCAACCAAGATATAGGATCCAGCCCTCTCATAGCATTCTTTTTCCAATTAAATTTACGATTAACAGATTATTTATTTTAAATGTTATAAACAGAATATTGATAAATGGATGCAAAAACTAATCTGTTTCTATTTTTTTTATCATTCGACAGGCAAGAAAACCACTTTTGTCCACTCCGGCTTTCCCATAAGACCAAAGTCTCGAATGTCTTTATTGATATAAAAAAAAATTTGTCTATTTTGTAGGCTTGAGTAGAAGTAAAGTTTAATGGTCATAGTAACATTAATTTCACCTTGAGATAGACATTAATCTATTTTTCCATAAATAAATTTAATGTATGCGCAGTTTATCCAATAACTGGCTGTTGCGTTTTATCCCATATATTTTACAACCCTTTTTCCCAGACATAGTCGGTTCGTGCAAACGGGCTAGTGTGGTCATAATAGGTTAATGATATCACTTTTATGGTGCGTTTTACGACACCTCATTAGTACTAAGCATTTGGCGTTGTACATTTCAGGCAAACACTTGCAGCTCTCATAAACAGAATGAAGTAAGTCCATGAAGTAGCCTGGGTAAAAATACAACAATTTTTTCAGTAAGATTAGGTTATGTTTGAATAATCATCACACTAGACCTGCACGAGCGCTATTGGCGACGGGCGTCGTATTTTATAACCACAGTCAAATTTTTCAGTAAGAAAAACATTGATATATTTTGGAATTATATAAATAAATATAAACCAATAAAATGTAAACAAACAATTGATCTGTCGTAAGCATAATGGTCTTTTAAACACCATGAGGACAAACATCAGTTGTATGAAAATAAATACGAAGGGAATATTTTTGTCAATATTAGTACAATTCAGAAATATATATTAAATGTGATTAAATGTTAACTGCGTTATTTATACTACATATCCAAACAAGAAACCTTATAGAGATTAACATTTTTTTTTATTTTCTTATACCATTCTAAAAATCCCCTACAAAAATATTTTTAAGTTGAAAATAATGGAATTGTAGTTATTTATAAAACGAAAATTCTTCTTTCCAAAACTGTTACAAATGAGTAATATTATTATCGATTGTACAATGTCAAAAAAAAATCCTCTTAACTCATACAAATAATTCAGAAAAATCTACATAAGAGCACATAAACTATCTTAAAACCTCTAGAGCAATTACATGATATCTTATGTCCACCGATTATCTCATACCTTCAAAACAATCAATGATTAGAAATTCCTAAAATCAAGTTACAAATACTCATGCTTTTATTTAGCAGTGTTTTACTACCTTTATTGAACTGATTATTCGATCACTGTCTATGCTTGGAACAATTCAAAATGTTGTCTCAACCCAAACATTTTAAGTTATGTCCCTCGTGTTCAAAATTACATTTTGGGAAAGGAACATGACTTAACCTAGATCTTTTCTTATCTACCATCTTGTCTAATATAATATGCAGAACATAATATTATAAAAATATGGTTAATGAAGTCATTACTATACGTAGCAGATAATTATACTGAGTGAAATTAACCATAAAGCTTAACAAATTTGATTATGGCGATGGCGTGATGCAATAGCTTTTTTATATTTTATGTTAATAAAACAAGGTAAATTATTCTTGTAATAACGAGCAATAATTATTTATTGCAAATGAAACTAGATAAAAAAATGCAAGTCTTTTTTCTCTCTATCGTATAAACTCTCGTATCTATATCATATCTCTATATTAAATAAAATTGTAATTGTCAGACGCTTGAAAGCCACGTAACTAACGCGAAAGTAAGTGTGGTGGTGTGCTTGTTTTGTGCCGGGGCTGCTTCAGGTTGCATCCAGTGGCTTTGGTGGGGATCGTTTGGCAGAGCTTAGCGCTAGAACTACGTGATGCCCTGGAGCAGTCGCACGGAAACTAGATTATTTTTCAACTGTTGGCATCAGTCTTGAGTTTACGGCCACTCATCGTTAAAAAAGCCGAAGCCAATGCATCTTCCCTTTTTCGTCTAGCGTACTCTCCCCGCTGGTCGGTACCTTTTAACTGAAATATGTTAGTCTTGCATGTTTGTTTGCGGAGCAAAAAAAGAGGAATTGCGTAGCAATTCTCGGGGTAGCGAGCGGTAGCGAGCTTGGGGCTCTTCCCCTTAGTTTTAAGCATAAAAGTGTTCCGTACAATCGACCTAGCAAATAGGCATTGCTATAAATGGTCATTTTTAAAATATATGTCAGTCATTTGCAGTTATTTTTAACATCGATTAAATTCTTAATTTTGTCACAAAACATTTATCTAGCACCGATTGCTCATACACAATTTAAAACTATTGTTGTGTTTTAAAAAATATGTTTTACTCTCCATACATTAATTTCATCAACAAAAAAAAAGAAGCTTAAAATAGTATAAGTCAAAATAATAATTTTACCTGTCTAATATCTTCTTTTTAGATAATCCTGATGGACAGATACAGACAGAGCACAGAATCTTGCAGGTCAATAGCCTTAAAAAAGACTTCAACCTCTCTGCCTTTTGTCTTATAATAAAATCTTAGTGAAAAAAGGGCTCATCACTTATTGAGATAGTGTTGCAGAAGTACACTTTTTCACTTTTGGGAAAAATGCCCTTTTAGAACATATTGATGATAATTTTTTTGTAATTATGCTTCTCCTTTTAGTCATAACTGGTTCTACAGAAGCACACCTTTTCAAAACCACGAAAAATAATTTGTTTTGTTACATCTTTTTGTATCAATCCGATGACACACTTCACATAGGAATTAATTTAAATAAAAAGTAGTTTCGTAGAAAAGGAAAAGTGTTTATTTTTGAAGTCTAATTTTGTTATGACGCACTGGTAACTATTTGCAACACGTAGTAACGATATTCATAAAAAAATTCTTTTGTACATGTTTTTGAAACTATCTTGCCCCAAAACAATACTTAATGTGCCTAATTATTTTGTAAACATGGAACTCCATTCAACGTTTCAACGTGACTTTATTTTTTTTCTGAAATAATTTAACGAATATCTACAATATTTTTGTAAGAGGGGCCTGTTTTATTATTTTAATAAATAAGTGTTACTTACATAATACTTCACGCAGATTAAAACCAATACTTAAATAAATGACTGCCTGGTAATTCCAATGGCCTCTATAGGGTCACATGGGGGAAATATGTTTCACTCTCTTTCCGGGGTAAATAATTGTCACGAAGTTTTAAGAATTAAAAATGGTTTTTACAAAACAAATAAATTATGCCAAGTCATCCTTATACATTATATTTTCTTATATCAAGTTCAAAAACAATGAAGCTCTGCAGCAAATAATAGAACAAAATACTTTTACACTACTATAAAAACATCTTCAAAAAAGATCGTCTTTGAAAAACATGATTTTTTTTTTAAGATCCATACTGGAGAAACATATTTGAACTAACTATTTTGTTGGTGCTATTTTTCAATAGGAAACGGTCTAAACTTTTCATTCCTATATAAATTTTTTCATTATTATTTTTCAAAATAGTTTTATAGGTATAGTGATTTATCCCCCAGTTTACTGGGGTAATTCTGGGTCAGTGATATTTTTTGATTTTTAGGTTTAGGACCCATAAGTGGTATACGTCATTTTGAGGCAAAAAATCAGATTAGGCTGCATCCAAATTTCATTAAAAATTCAATTTAGAAGTTTATTTAAAACTTAAATAACAAAAAATTTAATCTACATTGAAATTGCATGAAAATTCTATTTTCATTCAATATTTTCACTGTTGCCATTGCATTATACTTATGAGAAACTTTATCTAAAATAAAAACTTTTGAAAGAATATTTATTTGTGCGATATAATTCAGTTTGGATTGCTGTAATATAGTCCATTGAATTTTTTTTTTGTCAAAATAGAGTCCTTTTGATGGTTCATTATACATGTATGAAGAAAGATGCATAGAGAATTCTAACTTGGCATAAAAAATATGCCAAGTTTCGCGTTCATTGCTTTTATGTGCTAAAACATTCTTTTATGTGCTTAAAATGATATAATTTGGAATAATAATTTACTTTTGACATGCATTACTCTAAAAAAATGGGTGACCCATATTTACCCCATGTGTGACCCATAATTGCCCAAACCCGGGGTAATTCCTGGTCACTCAATAATTAAAATAAAAGTAATAATAATTAAATTTTAGGTAAAGTGATTATTTAAAGAAATTTTAAATTATTTAAGCTTACTCCATGCAAAATTAAATCTTTTTATCTTTCATACTTTAGAAAAAAATAGGATGCTGTGATTTTTTGACCCATAGTTCTCCCATAGGACCCTATCATTTATTAGATTTTACAAAGTACTCAGCCTTACATGTTTTAGCTGTATTCCAATAAGTATTCGATAGAAAAAGTTTGGAGACCCTCTAATGTTTTATTATGCCAGCTTTTAGAAAATCTCACAAGCAATTTAACTGTGGAATGCTGTTCAAGATACTCGAGGGAGAACTTCGATAGATAAATTAGAAGGATTTTTTTACTTAATGGAATTCTTGTGTGTTTCCAAGTCTTATTTTCCACAATCGCCTTTCAAAGAATGTTGTCTTTTACTTAAGAAATACCCCCAAGTAATTCGGAATTCTCTAAGCGACACTGTAAAAACGTCCTTTGATAATAGTTACGATTTGCTCGTTAAGTGAAACTTTTTAGAAAACTGATTTTCGATTTTTTCCGTTTAAATTGTAAAAAAAGAATGCTTATACATATTTGTTAATAACTATAGATTTATAAATTTTAAAACTTTCGAACAAATATTATCAGGGTTAAATACAAGATACTATAAAATTTAGCATATAAAACTGTGTTTTAAAAAATTTACAAAGGTAAACAGTAATTATTTTTAGGTTTTTCTACAAAACTAATCACCTAAAATACATCGTGTGAAAGTTCAATAAAAATTTTATTATAATAATCAGTATTTTCTCATTATTAGAAAATATCTTGTGAAAATATAAACTGGTTTTAAAGACAAAGAAGAATGTTTTTTAAAAAAATCTTTTATGTAGAATTGTCTCATACATAATTTAGCAAATCCAGAAAAAAGAATGCGCAAACAATCCGGATATTTCCTTTAAATTCGGATTATTTTAATCTATTAAAAATAAAATGTAATAATGAATGTAAATAATTGGGTATTGTGGAGTATGATTTTTCTTCGTTCTTCTTAATTATTTTAATAAAGGATTAATACGACAAATTTTTGCCAAAATATGTTTCCAAGTAAGATTAAAGTTTTAAAAAAGAAGTCAAATTTACGTAATTAATTGGAATTATGATTGCCATCCCTATTCATTACATTTTGCAATTATTTCAGTATGTTATTTTGGTATGTTTATTGAGATTTACTCTCAAAAAAATTGTTGAAACCAGAGCAAAAACTGAGCAAACTAGTTTGTTAGTCCTGGGCAAAATAGTGCAGAGCCCAATGAATTCCTTTTTACGTGTATTAAATCTAGATTAGCTCGAAATATCTAAGACAATTCTTTAAGGTAGTTATGGAAAAACATCATTTAAGCCTATTCAGAGTTAAGCAGGTTAGTGTACACATATGTAGGTTTGCACTTACTTAAAAATACAGTGTTTTTCTGCGTTTAATCTCATTAAAACTTTTAGACTAGTACACGATGGAAAGATAAGACCGTTTGTGATTTAGTTAAAATAACATCGCTTTAACAACTATTGGTAACGGGTTTCATGTTTTTAAAACTACGTCAAGTGGAAGAGGTCAATACTGGCTTTGAAATATAACGCAACTGGTGACATTGTACGTGGCATATGATTATAGGTCATTAGACTAATATTTAGTTTGCACTTATGACCTAGTGTATTCAATTTGTCTACCTGCAAAAGTTTATTTGCATCAGAACTAGAAGAAAATTTAATTCTTGTTTGGTAGTACATTCTAGTTCAATAAGTTCTTTTAGTAGTTAATTTCAAAGGCATTTTGTATTAAAACAATTTTAAAATAAAATTTTAACTACAAATATTTGATACGGCGGGTTTTTTTTATTGCTTTATTGTAGCCCAAAAAATGTGTATTTTTAGAGCTTAAGGCGTGTCTCTTAGTAACTATTAAACACAATTTTTTTTAAAAAATACTATCCAAACATACTTTTTACCATATATTTGTATGAAAAGTATGTTTACATTAAGAATATACTTGTAGGATTTTGCTCGGTTCTTAAGAGGTTAAACAATGTTATCGCCTTTAAAAACCGCCTTATTTTTTTTTAAAAAAACTGTTTCAGCACGAAAGCCCAAACTGTTTGCTTGATAGTGTTTTTTAACGTGAAACTTTCTTTTAAACGTAAAACATAATGATTTCCTACTGATATTTTGTTAAGGGTTATTAAGTTTAGAAAGATTGCTCTTCAGAGAAATACCATTAAAAAAATATCCATATCAATATCGGACGATTCAAGTAGCGAGAGTTGGTGCGGTTTTTTTTATTTATCCTCAAATGTACCAGAAAATCTCTTATTCCATTAGTAAAAACAATTTGAAATCGTTTATTTGAAATAAAATAAAACACGGCATATATCTTTTCAAATAGTCTAGTCCGTCTATAGTAATTGCCACAATAGCGTAGAATAGTATTTACAAAGGCAACACGAAATCGCACTTGATCTTATAACAACACAAACCTAATTTTCGCCTTTCTAGGCAAACAAAGTTTCTATACTGGTATTCTTACAATAAACCGCTGGTCTTAATTGTTAATATAAGAAGGAGTGGCTGCAGTAAATTGGCTTAAAACTTATTTATCTTATGGTATTCGAAGAAGGCTTACTTTAATAAAAAGAATTGATCGAATCTAATATATTGCTTCAGTTGAGGTGTTGTTTCTAGGTTTTAGCTTTATTATCATTACACATTCTTGAATTTAAGTTTTATTTTAATTATTTTCTTTGAGTAATACTTTGAGAGGATAGAATATATATTAAATATTTAATTCTACTTTATTTTATATTTAATTTTATTTAAGTTTTTTCGCATAAGAAGGATAAAAATTGGCCTATCCATTTTTCGTTCCGCCACTTTTGTTCTCTTATATAGTATAAATCCAATGATTTTTTAAAGAAATCATGAAAAATCAAAATGACATTTTTTGCAAAACAAGTTCTTAAAAATAAATTTTCAGATATTCAAATCGAAATGATACTTTCTAAGAAGAATCTATTTTTACAATGGTACGAAACATATTCTTAAAAATATATTTTCATACATTCAAATCGAAAAGATACTTCTAAAAAAATCTATTTTTACAATGATTTGATGAAAATTATTTCAATTTTTTTTCGCGAGTGCTAAAATGACAGTCTAATTATTTGTTTGCTATTGGTCATATATAATTGAAATCATGTTGAATTATTTTTTTTACAGAATTAACGCACACTCACAGTGACAAGCTACGCAGCACAGTTCATTTCAACATTATTAGAACGGATAAAAAGTGGTATTTGTTATCGTATGCTATTATAGTCAAACTGCATTTCGTAAAGAGGCATCTTATGCCATCAAATCAGATGTAATTAAACTTTTCCCACTTACATTAATAAAGACAACTCCTCATCCCAATGAATTTTCATTCGAATTTTTTAATAAAATATGTTCTTCCATAATTATCATTGTTGGCTTACTCAAAGTAGAATTACGTTTTCAAATTTCAAACAAAAAAATTACAAATTTAAACTACATGCAAATAAACGCGTATTCAAGGACCTATAGGATTAACTAACTAAGCCTCTTATCAAAATACACATTTTAAAAAAGAACTACACAATGCGTTTTTATCTGCAACGGTTTTACGAACTCGTTAAAACGACAGAATTTAAAACTACTCTCTCCAAACAAAAGGCAATTCTTTTCTGTATTATGATAATAGCGAATTCGCCGATAAAACTCCTTGTAGTATGAACTATTTCTTAAAGGCGTACTCTTCATGTCTAACTGAGTGAACAACTTTGAAAACTCAGATCGTGAACAAGTGTTTCCCTACCAAATTACTTTTCACGTCTAGTATTTTATATCTTCTTAAAGTCTCGGGGACGTGACTTTTCAGCCATCTCGGCCTTTTTTTCTTCGTTTAAATCTTCTATGATATCTTGTTGACACTGGTATGAAAGAATTGTAAATGCAGCACATTTTATTTTGTGAGTAAAACATTTTCGAAAATATGAATTTCTTCAGCTTGAACTATTTTTTCTTGAACTATTTTTGTTGAACTATTTTGTTCTGGTAAGAAACTTTATATTTCCAGTAAAATGTATTTGAAAAAAATACCATACTCATTTTTTAACTTAGAGTGAGTTTTACATGAAAATATTCTCATGTTATTATATTATCATGCGTTAATATTTTTTGCAGTTACGATGTGGATATATTGGATTGCTATTTTTAGTTGCTTATACGATATCAAGTGTAGTAATTGATTTTCATGAATTACTACGAATTTAGTTTACAAATATGAATGTATTTTAATTTTATTTTGTAATTGACAACGAGTTTACTCTTACAAAGTGCACACAAATTTGAATCATTATGGTACACAAGGACGCACAAAGCTTTGTAAACACAGATCGTATATTTTGCAATAACAAACAAATGTTTACACAAAAATCTATAGATAACATCTCATTGATTTAAAACTAATAAAAACAAGTCCATAAATTGATAATTCAAAGGATTCATTACAACTAAAATTTAAGCCCCATTGTATTACAACTTTTTTCATATACAGCTATCATAGTTTTTTCAAGAAATTTCTCAACAATGTATTGTGTGTCGCAAGTAAAATTAATTAATTGTACCCTTTAATTACATCACTTGTTTAAAATCACTTAATCACT
Source organism: Hylyphantes graminicola (assembly GCA_023701765.1). Taxonomy (NCBI): domain Eukaryota; kingdom Metazoa; phylum Arthropoda; class Arachnida; order Araneae; family Linyphiidae; genus Hylyphantes; species Hylyphantes graminicola. The sequence goes on from CM043113.1 coordinate 50,043,356, forward strand.
TTTTTTCATATTTACTTGCTTCCAAATTGCAAAGTATTAAACAAAAAGAATCAAAATTTGAAACAACACTCAAATATCCTTGGTCTTCCTGTGGCTAACCGATTATAATTTTAACCTTATTATATAACTTAAAATATCTTGTTTCATAGCAATCACAAAATTAATATATTCGTTTTTGAGAGAAGAATTCTTATACAATTTTATCGGACCAACCTAGTGATCTGTCAGAGTTCAAAGAAACGCATGAATCGGAACTTCTTTGAGGAGAAGTGAAAATATTCGATAAAACCATTTGTGTAGATTCAGCTCCTTTTGCTGTCGGAAATGAAATGTGCTGATTTCTGATTCCAGATTTTGATATGGGGTGGATTTCTGTGCTTTCGAATCCCTTTTGAAAAATTCTACCGTTCTCATTCGGAAAATTTTATTTTATTTCCTGACCTTGTTTGAAAAAGAGATGTGTATTCGGCATTTCAAGATTGGATGTTGTAACTTAATTACATAAATTATTTATATTCGTTATAGAGAAATTTGACATGTTATATTCTTGATTACAAGATACAAATGATAAATAAACAAAAGAAAGTTAAAGGAAAATGGGGGATTGAAGGCATTTATATATACAGGAAAATAGTATTTAAATATGCAATTGGTAATAGTTATAATGCAATTTGTACTAGTTATAATGCCATTTGTACTCGTTATAATGCAATTTGTACTGGTGATTATGCAGTTTGTATTAGTTATAATGAAATTATTAATGTTTTGTTTTGTGTGCTTGGATACTATTTTAATGTTGTTTCAACGCCTGAAGTTATTAGTAAAATATTTTCATATGAAACGTATACCTAATTGAACTGTCCAATAGAATTACAGATTAGTATACAAAGGATAGTTTATTTACAGAGGATAGTAGCTTACTTGCCTACTGTACCGTTGTGGGTGTTGTGTGGGAGGGGGTGGAATACAATATTGATATGATATCCCCCCCACATACCTTTACTATCATCAATACCTCCCTCCGTTTTTAAATTCGAGTAAATGGACCATCAAATGTTTTTGTCATTTTATACGTATCGAGAAATGTGCTGCTCAACCGATACACTTCCCTTCTATGCAAAGCATTTTTTTTATTTGCTATACATATTCGATAAATTTTAAAAGCAATATTTTCATTTGGACTTACGGATTACATATTACGACATGATGAACTTGTACTTTTATTTTGTGTAGATTCAAAAGTGTTTAATTCAAACCACATTGAAATTATTTTATAAATTTTCGTTAAACTTGCAAATTTCAGTTTTGGATATTTTATATAATTTTATTTTCTTGTGAGTTGTGTACTATTACTGAATATTAAACATTAATGCTATAAAATACAACTGATAAGTAAGCCACAGTTAACTTGATACAATTCGTGCTGTCCATCATTATTAATATTTTAAACGTTTAAAAATTTTATATTTTTAACTAAAAATCCTAAATCTAATATCGTACAATTAATTTATTTTTTTAATATAATCTAAAACAATTTTTTATACACCAACAGCTACAGTACGATTATTTCTATGTTAAAATTATATATTTTTTGGAGTTGTTTTTAAACTTTTTTTAGCAGAATATCACTTACATTGGTAATGATTTATAAGACTTAGATTTACATATTTTTTCATAGCGCGTTACGTCAAACAAACAAAATTTCCATGTCAATGTTTTTTGACATGTAATAAATTTAACAAAAGTACACCTAAGAAAAGTTTAAGGAATACAATATCGCCAAAAGAAAAAAATAATTAAAAAGGTATAAAAAAAACTTGATATTAAAATAAATTCTGTCTTTTACAGTTGATGAAGATTGACATAAAGCTATTATCATTTCTCTAAAGTAAATTTTCTAAATGTCAGACTTCAAACTGTCCGATTATTTGAAGAGCTTAAGTATAAGTATCAAAGTTTTGAGTGAGTTTAAATTTCAGATTATTAATAACTTTTTTGGCTCTTGTCTTGTAATTCAATGCACATTTTTTTCTATTTCATGCAGCAAAAGTTTTGGAAGTTTGTTTGTTAATACATTTCTTTTAAACAGGCCTTCAATCACGACTTAAGAATGACGTCAGCGTTTGAAAAAAGTATATTAATTAAAGTTACCGTTATTAATTAATCTAAATTATATAATAATTATTTAGTATTTAGGTTTTAAATTGGAAGTAAATCGAATTAACTATAATGACGGAAAATATTTGTTGAAAACACTGAGCTGTCCATTTGTCCGTCCGTCCGTTCGTCAATACCTCTCGTACAAATTCGGTTCTATCGATCTAGTTTTAAAATTGAGTTGGGTTTTTTTAAAAAAAATACATGACATCCTAATACAACCAGTAATCAGAAAATTTAAATCCACGATAAAAAAAAGTTAGATAAAATTATTTGAAATGGCATGTCTTTAAACTTCTCATATGATTTTTTCACACGTGTAGAAAGTTTTAGTAAAATCCATTAAATATTCCTTTAAATCTCTAATTTTCCGCTTTGATATTTCCAACCAGGTTTACAAGTTATTCTGGGTTTAGTTGAGTTGAATTTGCGTCCCAGTAAAAGTACGCGATTGTTGTTGATGATGGGCATTGGAATTTTTAACCATAGTCAAGTGACGAGCCTACACCAGGGTAGGCACCCAACGAAACTTTTAAGAGTGTCATAGTAAACAAAGTCTGGACTTTGTAGTGAAATTTTACTTGCACCAGCAACAAGGTTTATTATTGGTCAGAAATGTTTTGTCTGCAAGCGCGTTTATAGATTGGCAGTTATTTTGGAGATTCCCTCATCCGAACCTGGGAAAATTCGCGTGCAAGGCCAGCACTTTAACGATTGGCTACACAGCCAAACAAGTTATTAAGGAAAAACTAATTACCATGGTAATTAAGTCTTAAGTATAATTCCTTAAACATTCATAACATTTATTTTAATATATAAAAAAATAAGATTGCAATTCTTCTAAATTTCATTTCTTCTTTCTTATAAGTATGTGTAAATTTAATTAAGCTTCAGGGCAATCCATTCAATCATTGGCAATCCATTAAACTTTATTCTATTTAATATAATAAATGTCATGTCATTTACAATTTAGTCTTTATAAAGATAGAGTAAATGTGAAAAGATACTTCTCAACAAAACCAAAAAATATTAACGAAAGTTAATTCTGGAAAGACAAAAGGAATCATCTCATCCGACTTTTTAAACTTAGTCGGTGAACTTCTAACAACAGAGAGGGGTTTTTTTGCCATCTTTCTTTTCACTGTGAAAAGAAAGGAAAATTCGGCAAATCTCTTGAATCTGGTCTTTAAATTTCAAGGACGACTAATTTTTCAATATATAACATATTTAAATACCTTACTAACTCTTTATTTTCAAAAGCAGTTAGGCAATCACTTTAATTCAAAGCATTAATTTCTATTTCGTAATACATACTTATTTAGAACTCTGTACACTGTTTAAAATAATAGTTCAAGGTTGAACCAAATTACTTTACTCTTCAAAGTTGCTGCAACCATGATTTGGTAGACTGTTCAACCATAAAACGGTATTTGCGTATTGCGTAACTATGGTGCGTAACCGCATACGGGATTTTCCCAACGCGTAACTGTAGTAAAAAGTTTAACAATAAAAAGGGTCTCCCAATTGAGGATTTTTTCTACTATCTCCAGTACAGAGATCATATTTATAGGATAATTGGCAGTTGATGGTATTCGAACCCCCGCACTCCTGAGAAGGCTAAATCTCTAGGCTGATGCCATAACCACTCGGCCACGGACGGACAACAATTCTTAAGCTGAAGCAATACTAGTAATGTTGCCTGCGTTTGAGTAAACTATTAAATTATCGGTTGTAGTTAGTAGAAGTTAGGCCAATTTTTTGTGAACGCAGGTCTATTGGGATATTTGGATATTTGGTTGAACCATTTTATGGTGTATCTACAAGAAGTTGTTGATTTTTCACCAATATTTGGTTCAACGTTGAACTGAAATTTTTAACAGTGTATGACTAAGTGAATAACCAAATTTAAATCCCTATAAATTCATTCAAAACATCACTATTTATTTTGGTGTTGCTATGGCTTGTTAAGTAATAAAGCTATGATCTCTTGGCCAACTATGTAAATAAGAATTAATTGAAACCTATATTGACATTTTACAATCAAACTTTAGATCACTTATTTGAACAACATTTGCAATACATGACGTGAGAAATTGAAAAAAAAAATATCCGGCGACAAATTGGAATGGTGGCGAGTAAAACCCCAATAACTATGAGCAGAAGTTTTGTCGGATGAAAGACAGAAATTTCATTAGTTTTAATGAACGAAGTGACACTTCAAAGGCGTCCAGCTTTAACAATGCATTTTTTAATGTAAGACAAAATACAGTTTTGTATCATTTTTTGTCATAATTTTTGGGTCATTTCCGGGAAGATGATTCAAAGGGATATTGCTTTTTGGTTATAAAAACTAAATTTTTGTAGATGAGTAATCGCATCTGAGTGTCACAACGTAAAAGAAAAATATGGTTAGCTTTAATTGCATATATAGACTATGTAAGTAATTTCAATATTTCTATCACAAATATCACTTCTATCTTTTTAGATTTTGCTGCATTGTCATTTTTAATAGCCTAATTTAGTAGTTATGTATGCCATTACATAGTTGAAAACCGCTTAACAACTATCAATTATCGTAATAACAAAATTTCCAAATAAGTCTCTAGATAAATATAATTGTTTGAATTACATATTATTAGTTCACATAATGATTATTCGTTATGATAAATGTATTTTTAAAAAGTACTTGATACATATTATCTAACATTTTTCCAGTAATGGAAATGAATTTCATTTAATAAAATTAAAATAAAAATCCCAAATGTTATATTTTATCAAAATTTATGCATTGTGGATACCATATTCAAATTTCATTTTATTTTTTTCAATCATTTTATTGTGAATAATAGTGAAAAAAACTAAGCATATCATAATATTGCAATATTTCGAAAAATACGTTAAAAGTTGTAATGGTTGTTTTTGTATATGTTGTTGTATGCAATATATGTTGTGAATATTTTTAATATTAATAATTTTAATACTTTCAAGCTAACTAATCAATGCAAGTAAATTTTACCAATAGCTTTTATTTTAATAATTTCCAAATTAAAATAATATAATAAATGGATGGGGTAATTTTTCTTATCACTTAATATAAAAAATACGTTAAAAAACCTGAAACAATTCTTTTAAAAAACGCAATAAAAATAAACGCATATAATATTTGTCAAAACTTTTTCTGATTTTCTTAAGGAATTTTTAAATGCATAAAATATATACACTAATTTATTGGTAGTTCTTAATTCAAAATAATTTTTATCACTACGTTTTTGGTATTAAAACAATGTGTATGGTATTCTAAATATGTTTGTAGTACATATCATATTTTATTTTAAACAGTTTAAAAGTACTTTATTATTAGAATAATAAATAAATCCTCTTCAAAAGATAAAAAACCAGAACCACAAAGTTTATTATTAAAACAGAAAAGTTGTAATACTCTTTCTCTCAATAAACCCTTCCAAAACATTTATTTACGCGTTGTTTCGCCATACCAGCATCCACATCATTAAGCACACTTCGGTTCGCCCACAACCTATATTTTTCATATCCACTTACCTCAGAAAAACTAGCCTATACGATCGATCCTGAGTGTGGGTTACAGATTACGAATACAGTGAAGAAAGAAAAAATAAGGTTCTTGGAAGATGTCAGGGCCTAAGTGTTTTTTGTCCACGAGTTATACACAACATGTTAGGGTTGTTCCCAAGGGGAATTAAACATGTTGCTTGCCTTAGGTCATAGCTTGTATGTATGCCAGTATGTAACCTGATTAGATTTGCTTCAGTGATTAGTCTTTTGACTGTGAAATCATCATTAAATTTTCAAAATTCAGTTTAACGTCTCGTTTTAAATGTCATATTTATTTAAGCTGTTTAGGTTTGAAAAAGTTAAGAAATAAAATAATGTTATTGTATGATTAAGATATCTGCTTCTAAAATTCAGTGTGCAGAGACATGCAATAGTTTTTTACTGATGTTAAAATACCTAAACGTTGAATATCAGTAATATACTAAAAGACATATGAATAAACAAACTCCAAACTCTGAATCTTGGCTTAAATAGTTTTAGAGCAACGGCGGTTCTTCTTTATCAGAATAATATACACATACAATTAAAATAAAAAAATACTCTTAATATACTATGTGCAGCATAATACAACTATTTGAGTCAAAAATGTAAGAAAGTTTTCTTCATGTGTAACAATTTTGAATATCCTCTGAGTATATTAGTATAGTCACACGCTGCATATCCTTAGTATTGCAATGATGACCTATTTCACAAGATAATCAGTAGAATTTTCTTTTTTCAGAGGGAAAAACCCTTCAATATCGGCATCGACTTTAATGTGGCAAAATCGGTTTTTTTTTAGTGTGTGCATGACTATATATGCCATTAAAATCCTACTATAGTTGATCCAGAATTTAAGGAAAGAAACTCTTATTTGGATCCGAAGAAGCCAATCCTTGATTCTGAATATTTGATGTATTAAGTCTCCAGACTAAACCTTATTTTGAATACTTGAAGTCAACCAGCTTAAATTATTCAACTTGCAATACTATGCATAACACATAACTTAAAATCGTTGAATATTTGAATGTATGGGTAAGTTAAAAATGTTTTTAAACATGTATATCTATATTATTAAATGCTTATGATATAGTTATTTTAGGTTTACAATTAAAAAGCGTTTGAGCATATTTTTAAACTTTAAATACTCTTTTATCCACTACCGATCCATTTGGGATCATCTTTTACACACACCTTCCTTATTAAATGAAAGGGTTTTTCAAATTATTTTTCGAATAAATAATTTTGTCGTACATAAGTTGTTCAGTATTATGTTCTTTGTCGGTTTTATAAATTATTTATTTCGATAAAAATAAGCAGAAAGCTTGATTCCCTAAGCGAATTTTCTTCACCTTCAATTGTTATCTTTAATTACTGAGTAAAGTTTTATTGCAAACATAAAGTGAATGTTTTTAAAATAAAAATTGCTAACTGGGTAATTATTTCGATATATCAAAAGTAACATATCTAGAGTACCGTGTGTGTCGTTTGTAAATGACTAATTATTTTCAACCATCTTTGAAGTAACAAAAAGTGACAAATACTTTCATTTTAACTGCTTTTGATTAATTAAATTTTGAGAATTAGAATAATTATAAAAATTAACCAAGATCAAACTTGTTTAAAGTATATTGTATCTGTCAACCATTCTTAGCGATGTTAAGTTAATTAACTTGTCTCTCTCTCTCAAAATGTTTCACTTGAAACGCTTCATCTCGGTTTTGTAATAAGTGGATGGCACCAAGATTTAATTAGAAAGCGCTTTGAATTAACAAATTACAGTATCTATGGTTAATTAATGTGCAAATATGATGTTAATCAAATTTTAATAAATACTTAAGCTCAGTTTGCTAATTAAATGCAGTTTGTTTAATTATTTTATGTCAAATACGCATTCGTACATTGCAATTTGCAAAATGAAATTAAACTTCGCATTTGGAATAAATGAATAGTGACTTAGTGTAAATGTAAAATTAGGGCAATAGTAACATATTAATAATTTGCTTTAATGGGAAAAGATTAACTTGTAGTTGTCCAGAATCTGTATGTTTAATCATTTAATATCTATATTAAATGACAGGTTTTGTTTTCTTCTGCCTTTGTAAAATTATCTACCCAAAAACTTTAAGAGTCATGACTATATTTATTACTTTAAAGCTGTATTAATTATTTATTGATTTTATTAATTTCATGACGATTAAAACATGGTTTATGCACTTTATTCGACAAGTTATTTGATTGAAACTTAAAAAAGAAATTTTTAAAAATATATTCCGTTCTTTTTATTAATTGTATCAAAAAATGAAAATTAATACCTGAAATAAATTCATTTTATTTGCTTTCTAATACAATAAAAGTCCTTCCAAATACCTTTATGCTGTAACTATGCGCTTAAAACAAGATTTTTAGGGAGAAAAATTTCACCTAATCTCTTAAAAGCAAAGAACAATACCGAGAAAAACTTTGCCAAAAACAAAACTGCCCATTTTTTTTAATAAAACAATCGACTTGCTGTAATAATTCCTTATATTTGACGGGATGTATGGTACAAAAATATATTTCATGGCAACATACTTCTTTTGTTAGAAAACGTTCTCTTACACAGTATTCTTTTTTTTAATATTCAGGCTTAAAATGTTATGCTTTACATAAAAATATGCAAATTTCTTAAGCCTGTTACATGCACTATATTTTAACATTATGTTTGTCCATCACAATGCATGATAAAATCTTTATCATAATACGTTTTCACGATACACTCACCTCCCCAAAACAGTAATCCTTAACCCCCTGTCATTTCATCAAAACCTCCCTCATGCCGTAACTCATGCTGTGGGGAATTTCATTTTTCCCTTCTTCAATAAGAAGGGAAAAATCTAATAACGCCAACAAAGAGGGGACAATGCGATTGGTCACCCTTAAAAGTGGATTTTCCCTTTCCTAGGTTATAGTGTCACATACTTCTTTGTCTCTTTCATAAATGTGTCCCTTAGGGCCATAGTGGCGCATAACTGGTTATTGTTTTGTTTTCGATTTGGTTTTGTAAATAAACCAGTGATTAATTTCCTCGATTTTTTTTGGAGTCCTATAATATCATGATAAAAGGAAAATGGGCATGTAAGTTTCCATAAATAGTTAAATTTAAAAGATCACTTTAGAACCCAGGGAGAAAACTAATGCAGTATTGTTTGTAACTTATTCGCAAAGAATGTTTCTTAATTTACTATTAATAGCATGAATGAAAAAAAATGACTATCATTCAGCAAAAAAGGGAGAAACAAATGTAAATAAAAGGATGGAAAACAGAATTTCCTTGTAAATTTAAAAACAAATAATGACTTTTTCACTCCATCCAAATTGTAAGTCAAATAAAAGAGCGTTTAATTTGGGTTTAAATGGAAATGAAAAGTTACTAAATGTTGAAAACATCACAGAAACTTCACTAATGACAATACTATAACACCAAATAAACAAAGATTCTTGTGTGTTGTCTATGACGTGATGATTCATGAACTAAGTCACCAGTTGGCTCCTCTTACTTGCTCCTTTCCAATATAAGGCCAGGTGGAAAACTTAAAACTATGGGAATACTATCTCCGGTCTTCCCTACGTAGGGTTAACTAAATAACAGTTACACTTTAAAATAATCAGTCAGAAAACAACACTCGTTCTGGTGACCAAGGCCGAAGTGTCTGATTATACTTAAACAAAGAAAATACTAAAAAGTTGTGTAAATAGTATTTACAGTACTATCTGCATTCTGCAATTAAGTACAACATAATGCTCTTTAAATATGTGGCAAAATATGGTGTTTAAACAGAATTTATTTTACATTGTATATCCTCCAAAAACCTGACATTAATTTACATAGATATTTCGTCTTGAATTTCTATTATCAAACACGTTTTTTTTTACTTTAAGCACTGAAATGGTTCGATGGAAGAAGATCTGAAAGTTACTATTAGGACTAAGAATACAGGTACTGGTCGTTCAATTCTATGAAAACAAAGTTGTAGGAGGGTCTGCAATGATTTTCAAGTTATTTAAAAAAAGTTTTTACGGTAATACACATTTCACTATGCATTAAGAGAAATGAATATTAGAATGAACTCTTAAGCACAAAAAAACTGATTCAGTTTTTTCTTTGCATTTATATTGTCCGAACATTGCGTATTTTTTAGCTTTAAGATCTTAAATTTTATGAAATTGACGTGCGTTTTCACAAATGTTAAGCAGAAATTTTATTCAAAAATTCTTGCAAAACTTACTTTTTAAAAAGTTATTATTTTAAAATAAGTATTAGGTATGTGTGTGGGATTTTGCTTGGGTATCAGGAGTATTGTATAGACAAACGGTATGGTAAGGTTTAGATTGCATTGTGCTGTGCTTGATATATCAAAATACGAAATTACACCACTTAACTCCTAAATCTGCAGAAATGTGGAAATAAAATATATAGCGCCACCTCCTCCTCTTTTATCAAAAGAAGCTCTTAAACCGTTGTAACAATATTGTTTTAACCTTTATGATACGTTCCTTGTAAAAATATTGATACTTTGTCTCACAATAAATTCTAAATACTCATATGTCCGTATTTTGGAAAGAAACGAAAGGAAAACAAAAATAAATTACAAATCGTATTGTTATTTAAAAGTTTATATAGTGGCTTACGTTATTATTTTATTGGTAGGGGTAAGTGGTGTACCTTGGACGTATGTGTACCTCGAACCTATGCTGATTCTAGCTCGATTAGCTTAGATATTGAAACAACACCACATGCAGTTAAAGTATTTGCTACCAGGGATCTCAGTGAAGTTCTATCTGTTTGTTTAAAAGGTCAATTTATTAAAGAGGTTTCGAAAAACTAAATTCACAGTTCAAAAGTAAATTTTTGTCGGATTCTTTAGTGTAATTTTTTACTCAAACATGTAGTGTTTATTCAGAAACGATGGTTATGCAATATAAAGCAAAGTTTTAGCTATAAAACAGTGTGCTTGAAATTAAGTTAAGACTAACCTTAACTTGGTGATTAACTATTTTGTTTTTAATATCCAAGTGGTGTACCTCGAACCTAATACAAGTGGTGTACCTTGGACTGGTCCAAGGTACACTACTATTTGTCTTATGTGCTTCAAATTGTTGAAAACAATTTTTAAAATTCAAGTAAATTCTTTCCTTTGAAAAATTAAGTATTTCAAGCTATTAATATGCAACCCTGATTTGTAAAATCTAGAAAAATGGAAATTTGTAAGAAATTTTGATATGATGTGATAAAGAATTTTTTTTGTAGTTAATTATTTAGATTTATGGAAGCCTATAAAATTTTAACCATATTGATATAATATAGAAAATAATTATTGCATGCTCTTCTAAAAAGATATTTTTTATAATAAATATCTAAGCAGAACATCCTTTTTACGTTTAGGCCTAGTTGAATAAACATAGGGGGAAATATTTGAGTTTTTTTTTTTTTTCAAATTTAAGACAGAAAGATAGCCAAATGTTTTTCTATGGCATGAAATAACAGTTTAATTTTATGCTGCATTTTAACGGATACACCCGAGAAAGATTGCATTGCAGCTGAAAAAGCCAAAAGGGCACTAACAAAAACTATGGCAATAAAACCCCTTACTGATCCAATTGACCTAACATAACCAATTACTACAATCTTGGCTATAAATAAGAGTAGGTTGTAAAATGTATTTTTGAATTTTATGTGGCTAATAAATATTGGTTTTCGGACTGTAAATCGAGTCTCTCTACCTGTTAATAATTGGTCCAAGGTACACTACCGGTTGGACCAAGGTACACCACCGGCGGTGTACCTTGGTCCAAATTACAATTTTCTGTATTTATTTTTTTAATAGTTGAAATCATTTAAATAACGTGTTAAAATAAATATATGTTGTATATAACAACATAAAGTATTTAGTAAAAATATTTTTATTCACTTTTTGCAAGTAATTAAGAAAATAAAAATTGAAAAGTCAAAATAGGTCCAAGGTAACCCACCTTCCCCTATAGTTGTATGCTATCCCACTAACCCGTCTTTCACACATAAGATAGCGTATTTGATTGCTGGTCAGTAATGTTTTTTTTAATGTTTCCGGCATTGTGTTTCTGGCTTCCATGAAGATTATTAACTCAGTTAGTTGTTACACCTTGTTATTTAAAACTATTGTCACGTGACGAGTTTGTAACCTGAGCAGGCACACAAGGGTACCGAAAGCTAACGCCTTCGGTACTTTTAACGCATGCATGTACTTATTCAATGATTTATACGAAGAGTACAAGGGAAGAACTGCTTTGTATCGTAAAAGGCTTTCCTTCATAGCCTCTTTAGGGATGATAGCAAGAAATCGCCACAACTGGTGTAAAGAAATATGTTACTCGCTTTGTGTATCTTTCGCGGCAACCCTGATTCAAGCCAGCTATCAGTAGATCTAAGTCGCACGTTTGTACAGCTAATGAAGAACCGAAAGAAAACCCGGTTTTCGGTCGCCAATTTCCGCCAAGCAGACACAATTACGTAAAGACTCTAAAGAAATCTTACCCTGTTCTCTTCATATACACTAGGCCACACGAGGCCGAGTAATCGAAAAGGCTATTGGATTTGAATACTGCTGTACTTGAAATGTAATTAATCTGCTAAATATATTGATTTAGTACTTCTAAAAAATCACGGGATCACAAGTTTCCTAGGATAGACATACTCGATCAACTAGGAGTCCATATTTTATAAGCGTACGATGTTCCATCGAAGTTTACACTGTTCTTTTTACAGTGATGTCAGCGATTTTGCTGTTATTTCCATTAACCTCTTGAGACCTGGAGTAACTATTTGGGGACATTTTTGAAAACCTCCACACAAACAATTAACGTGTTAAATAGTTCTGAAATAGGCCTGGCCCGATAGAAGAAGATCCAGATATTAGTTTTCCGTCTTTGATTACAGATATCAGTCACTTATTTCTAGAAAAAATTAAGTTGGGCGAGGGTCAATACGATAATTGGAGTTCTCAAAAAATTAATTTAAACTTTTTCCCAAAATTTTCAAGAAGTTATTTTAGTAGTTAATTTTAAAAGCATTTTGCATTAAAAACAATGTTAAAATAAACTGTTAACTACAAATAAGTGATACGGCCCTTCTTTTTGCATTTATAGCACAAAAAATGTGTATTTTTAGAGCTTAAGGCGTGTCTCATCACCGTAACTATTAAAAAATATATTTTTTGTTAAATTCCTTTTTAAAAATACTTTTTAGCATATATTTGGATGAAAAGTATATTAGATTAATAAAATACGTGTAGGATTTTGCTCGGGTCTTAAGAGAATAAAAAGGAGAATATTGCTGTGAAATAACAGCACAAAAAAGTTGGCACCTCTGTTGCCAGCAAATTTTGTTGTGTTCTCTTACAGTAGACAATATTAAAAAAAAAATATATAACGATGATTCTGCCAATCGCGAATAAATATTAGCTTTCCGGCTCAATGCAAGGAAAAAACAATTATGCTTTGAATGCAAATATTTATTTAATACGAGTTTTAATTGCGATTTAGTTTGCACTACACAAAGAAAAAAGGACTTCCTATTTTTACTAAATATCGTTTCATCTTGTATTCGAGTTATGTAAGAAAATTCCTTTTTTAAGTAATGAAAAAAGCTTAACTTGCATTCAAAGAAAAAATGATAAAAATTTTAGAATATGATTTTTTTTTATTTCCTAATTAACAAATAGGAATTTACGAATACGATTTCTAGAAAAAAAATTACTCTGAGTTAGAGTTTTGAAAAAAATTGAAGTTTACCATACATAGGGAAAAACAATTCTTCTATTTAAACTCAATGAAAGAAGCACCAGTTTTCCTCGAAAAGTATGAAATTCGTTTATCAAATATATATTTTCAATTATAATTTCCAATTTATCTGACCTTATAAATAAAAGAAAATCCCATAATTATACCCAAATATAAGCATGAATAATCTTTCTAAGTAAATAAAGTAAGAATAATCCCTCAAACAATTTCTGGGTAAATAAAAAAATGCCTTTCAATTTAAATTTTATGATACACTAATTTATTCAATTATGGGATTAAGTTCTCATGCATAAAATATGATATCCGAAAAGAATACTCCCATTTTATAAAGACCTGTGCCCTTGAGAAAATGGTTTTCAAAAAGCAATTTCAAAGTAAATTAGATGTATGAGATTTTACCAGAAGATGAATGATTTGTTTGATATTAGGAGGCAGAGAATTTTAATATTTTGTTTACAGACTTTCGAAAGTTATTTTTAATACATTAATAAAAGTAAATAGATACGTTTTAATTTATAAATATACTTTTTGGTAAGTGGAAAATATTACTTTGACTTTTACATGCATGTATATACTTTTAAGTAGATTTTAAAACAAAATAATTTGTTTTATAAACAATAATATTTTAAACTTTTCAATTTCTTCTAATATGATTATCATACATGTACTTAAATAAATGAATTATTTAAGCCCAATCATATGGGCTTTGTGTATGTTTATTTGTAGAAAATTTTCCATTAATTTATAAGAATGTGCTTGTTGACGCATAGCCTACTTTTGTACGTTTTTAGTCTACAATTCAATGCAAATCTTGGACTTGGTATTTTGCACAACGCATTAAAAAAGTTTTTAGACTTTTGAATCACACTAAATTTAGCCTAAGTTAAGAAATAATTGTTATATTGATAATTAAGGTAATTATCCAAGCGATTCAATACCAAATATAAATTAAAGGACTCTATCCATATTCTTTCCAAAGAAACTGTTTCTCAATCTTTCCAAACGTTACCTAAGAAAATTTGAACTAAATATTTTTAAGAATTCATATTACATTCTGAAATTTATTGAGTTTTAAAATATAAAAGTATTGTGTATTATGAAACTCTTTTTCTACCAAGACTATCACCGGCCATGTCTTTCAACATAAATAAACTACAAATATGACATTCCTTCTTATCGATCCTCTAAGCGAAGCAATACCTTCAAGAAACTAAAAATATATTTATTCTCATCCACATTCCTCCCATAAAAAACTGTTCCCCGAACTCCCACACAGAAAATAAAACGGATGCTCTCATACGCACTAGAAATTTTTCGATCTCGAATAAGAATCCATATCACAAAGACCTTTTAGACAAACGCAGTAACTTTTTTAAGCCCCCTTCTCTATTGTCATACTCCTAAAAGGAACTCTGGAGCGAAGGACTGCCTGACTCTAGAATAGAGCTATTTCGGAAGGGAACTTCATTTTTATTTCACGCGAAGGAATCATAAAACACAGTTTAGAGTACCCAAGTGTTCCAAATGACAATAAAAAAACACAACGCTTTGGAATAACCTAGATTGCTTTAAACTATGGATGGGGAAGACGACACTGTTTGGTATTTTGAACTTGTTATTGCTTAATACTAAATAATGTGCTGTATTTCTGGGATTGACATTTCACCTGAGACTACTATCGACATGGCAGGACAATTTAATATTCAATAAAAAAAAATCTCTTCTTACGTCCAATATGCTTTCTTTTGACCAAATTCATATGCATTTTGAATCCGATTTGCCCCAGATAAAACATGAATTAAGTGTATAATAAGTCAAAATATGTTTCTTTATTATTTTTTAAAGAAAATTTAAAAAGAAAAAGTCAATAATTTATATTTTGAGTTCTCCTCTACTTTCCTAGTTCATCTTTCTGATGAGTTAAGCATATTCGTACTACATTATTGCAATACTAATTAAATACGTTTTAAGTAATATTTAAATATATATTTTTAATGAGACATTTCCAAAAAAAAACTATCGTATGGTTAAAATAATAACTCTTTCCGTGAATTTTGTCAATATTTTCATTAAAAAAATCTCAAACAGCCACGTTTTAATAAAAATACTCGTAATAAATTTATTATGACACATATACTAAGAAGTTTTTCACCGAATTACAAACTTTAGACAAGAGTTCCTATAATTTACAACTACGCCTTACCCGAGAATCGAACCCAGATAACCAGCTTTGCATTCCACAAATATAACAGTTATACCTAGCGTACGACTTTTTAAATTAAATAACTAATTGAATAGCAAAATAACAAATACAAAATACACCTGTTTCGTAAATAAAACCTGTGGATAAAGTTCTCAAACATCCCCATCCAATTCAGAACTGTTCCAGGATTGGAATAGAATGATTGGGAAGATTTTTTGTTTTACTTTTAGAATTGTACACTTCAGTCAATTCCAGATTTGTTGTCACGATTTAGAAAAATGCACGGCTGATGAAGCCTTTTTTTTTCTTTTGGCTCTAAAGTGAGTAATAAAGTTGTATGAGATTGCTCACCTGGGCTTCCATCAAACCTCTTTTTGATTTGTTTCATTTAGACGTTTTGATATTTTAGATTAGATTACTGTTTTTCTTTTTTGATCAATTAACACGAAAATTTATATCATATTAATTTTTTTAAAATGCGTACTTGAAAACAAAAGATAAAAAACCCAATTTATAATGACGATTTGCTTTAAGAAAGGCATGATAATAACACTAACGATTGGTATGAGTGATACGGAAATAATCTAAAGACTAAAGTTTAATAAATTTCGGCAACTTTTTCGCAACATTTCTATATCTATTATTCATATTGGAAATGAAATTTTTGATATTTAGTACATTTTCCATCTTATAAATACTACCTTACTCTCAAATGCTGCAAATTATAAATCCTCGTCAAAATCATTACCCTGGGACACAAAAAAGAACTTAAAAGAGAAACCTTAATGAATGTAAAAATCAAAACTTATTGAAGAGACTAATAGTATAATTGAGTAGTGAGAGTTAGTAAAAAGGATGCTTTTTAAAAATGAATATTTTTCTGTTTGATCTAAAATTTGTAATATTTTTTTGCTTTAGAGTCAAATTAGAACTATTATCTGGTTATTTTTTTGTCGGTTTTGCATTCGCACAGCGGAATAGATTTGTGCTGTTAATTATGTAAAGTGTGTGCAAAGTTTTGGGAAAAAAATATATTTGGTTTTCATATCGGCTATGATTTTTCACGTATTTTACTAAGAATCTAACCATTTGGGACTCGCGTTTGTTTATGCTAATATATAGAATTTCTAATTACGTTTTTATTCAAACTTAAATAATATAAATATTCACATAAAAAAAGACACATAAATTAATGTTTTAAATGGAGTCCTTTTTTCACTACTAATAGGAATCGCACTTAGTATTTAAAAGAACCATTTCGAATTCATGGAAATTATGAAATTCTAGGAAGAACATACGAATATTTTAGTGCAATAATTGAGAAATGTTGTTTTTCCATTCAGCACTACTTCTCCAAAAAATATTTTAATTGTTTGATACGCATCTTTCGTTTTTTCTCCCTTGAAATAAATAATTGAAGTACTATGAAGTTGCAAAATTCTTTGCTACATATTCTAAGGTGAAGTTTAGTAAACCTGTTTCTGATGGGAATGCATATAAAACTGGTGTTTTTGCCAATGCACTCAAACTCTTCCACGTCTGCAAACCAGTTTGACACACCCTGAAGAAGATATTCCTTACAAGCCAAGTAAATAACGACACCTATCTCCGATAGATTAGTGCAACAATATTTCAAACTAGAGTAACCAGACAAGTCAAGTTTCATATTATACAGGAACTCATATTACAAGCGAAGAGTTCTATAGTAGGGTAGTGGAAAGACTTGCACTGAGCTCCATTGGCAGCGATGGATCACTTCTTAGCCCGAATAGAGTGGAAAAAGTGCTAGTTAATGTAAAATTTTGATACTGAGAAAAGAAGTACACCCAGGGCAAAGGCGGGAATCGAACCCGCACAAGTTACAGCGCGTGGACTGCAAGCGTTATGGCCTGCTAAATTAAAAACCACTCGGCCATCGGGCCCCACATGCCACCCTATATTGTCTCCGCGTTGGTACATGGTGGTATTGGGAGGTTCAGTCTCTACCCTATTATAGAACTCCTTTATTACAAATTCTGTTTTGGAAGGTTTGTTGATGATTACATGAACTATTTTTAAAAAGTAGTTGATAAACATGTCGTAATCAGAAAAATGAATAGAAGCAAACAAATGAAATTGATCAGTAATTACTACGGAATTTTCAACAACAGCACTTATAACATACACTCCAGCCTAATCCTGTAGCAAGCTTTATCTTCTGTTGAGTATCGGTTCGATCGGGATATTTCCTTTATCGTGTGCCAACTGGGAAGTAAAATTCTTCAAGAGTATAACGTCACCTTGCTTCGTATCGATCATGGCAGGAATTTGTTAAGAATATATATCTGCTTAGAAAAATTAGTTAAGTTTAGATTGAATTATCGTCCCACTAGAGCTACACGAGTTCTATTGGCGACGGGCGTCGTATGGTAGTACAACAGTCAAGTGACGAGCCGACACCTGAGTAGGCACCCAACGCAACCGTTAAGGGCGACATCGTACACAGCGCGTTAGGACTTTCAAGGATATTTAGCATGCACTCCCTCTACACGAGGTATTATTCGTCGGACATCTTTGGCTACACATGCTGTTTACAGGTTTGCAGTTATTTGACGATGCCCGGACTGAACCTGGGACAATTCACATGCTAGGCGAATACCTAAACAACTGGGATAACCAGCCCCATTAGATAAACTAGAAAGAAACATTTATTTTATGACATTATTGTGTGTGAAAAAACGAAACACTGTATACAAAACATTGTAAACATCCATTATTTTTCACACTAAAAGTAAGTAGTGCCAAATAGAAAACATGCAATCCACATTTTTTATGCATGATATTTAAATTTTCATTGGGTTCTTTAAACAATTTTATCTCAAGTTAAAATAATGCCGAAAAACTACCTGCATTTTTTTATGTTATTCCTATTTGGTTTCAATGGTGCGAGTTGTTAAAATTTAAAATTTAACTTAAATAAAAGATTCCTTTTAATTGAATATTTATTTGAATCTATATTAAAACTAATCCTAATTCTAGGGGAGAGAAATATTTTATGATTCCACAAATGTGGAAAAAAGTGTTATTTTTATGGTTAAATACGAGAAAATATCACAGGCGAAATGCAATTTGAATATATCTTTGTTTTGTCTGAAATTTTGTACACGTGATTGGTACATATTTATCCAATTTAAAAGTAAAATAATACGTAGACGTTACGTATTCAATCAGATGCTACTTCTTTTTTAGAACAAAATAAAAATAGTTCGTAAAATATTAATATTACGAAAGCACGAATCAGTTCGATCATAACTATTTATATGTGATTAATATTAGTACTTAAGTAATAAGAAACAAATAAATATATTTTTTTAATAAAAATACAAAAATACTTTTGTTGTTATTATTATTATTATTGAAAACAATATGAAATCAGTACCAGCACATTTACTACTAGATCATGTTTTTACAAACAGTTTCCCAGTGAATCACCCGAAAGGTAAATACTGGTAATGAAAAAGTCTGGAACAGGTGAATACATAGTTAAAACAAAAACATATGGGTCAGGTCTGGCATCTAAGCTTACTTGTTGTACTGTCAAACAAACCAACCATTTACAAATGCATCGTTCTGAATGTTTTCTGGATTCATTGGCTTAATTTACAGAGAGGTGTGTTATTTTTATTGATAATATTACACTTACTGAAAAATTTGTTATGTTTATTTATTATAAATTAGATTATATTAGAGTATACACATTTTAATATCTATAACTTTAAAATGAAATAGTAAAATCCCATTTGTAGCAATGTACCAAGTGAACAAAATCCCACTTATTTAGCTGTGTATATAAGTCTTATCTATTTTCGTCACTTTTGTTGGTATTTATTTTCTCTCTTTATGAGATTAGTCGTGTGATAATTTTGTAAAATAATCATCAAGATTAACAATAGCATGAAATTCAAAGCATGTTTTGCTACTAATTTGTCGAGTGAAAAATTTATAAAATAATCAGCAATTTTAACAATAGCATGGAAAAAAAATATATGTTTTCCTATAAATTTGGAAAGAAAATTTGTCGAGTGAAAATTTTATTAAATAATCAACAAGATTAACAATGGCATGATATTAAAAGCCCGTTTTGCTATTAATTTGGAACAAAGTTGGCTCAATTTAATTATAAACAGATTTTTTAAAAAATTCATATAACACAATATATTTACACTAAAATTTTTATTGTCCTTTATGCTTCAATGATCTCAACATTTTGCTAGAAAAAATAATCAAAATCTTAAATAATAGTATGTATTCATATATGAAGAAAAATAATAAAAAATGTACGTAAAATAATCTATAAATACATAGAATATTAAAAGTAAATGTTCTTGTTTATAAGTTTTAGTCCTTTGAAGACTTCTTGTTTGTTTTTTTATTCGCTATTTGTTTATTCACCTCTTGATTTTCTAATGGAATGTCATTTTGTAAAGTAAAATGTAACGACGAAGCATATTGGAAAAACTATTACCTTGAAAAGCAAGCTTTTAAAAATGTTCAAAACTAAATTACTCCGAAACTTCTGGCATGTAACCCAATCATGGAACGTCTTAGTAAGACTATAAAACAGCAACGAACAAAAATCTAATGCTCTTCCAATTTTATATTCTAATAAAAGCTTAGTTGAACAACTTAATGGTCTTCATAAAAAATGTAATTGCAACAGCACCGTTAATTGAGGCACTTTTGTCCTTCATCAGGTCCTTAGTTCTTGAAAGTAAATTTTTCTTCAAGTTGATGGGCATGTCTGAGTTTACTTTAAGGTTTTTTTCTTTCGAATAATAAGTGTATTATTTTTCTAATGAAACTGGCATATTTTATTATTTAATAATTGTAATTATGGTTATTTAAACAATTATATTCATCATAAACAATTATATTCATCATAAACAATTATATTCATCATAAACAATTATATTCATCATAAACAATTATATTCATCATAAACATATACAAAAACATAACAAACATAAACAAATAAACAAAGTATTACATTAACTTACATTAATTATTTTAAAAGCAAAACGTATTCAAAATGATACAATTACGGCTATCTAAACTATTATAACTATTCGCGTTAGCATATAAAATATTTAACCCTAAAAATGCGTTCAATTTCTTTTTATTTTCTTTCTATGTAATGCATATTTACTTAGTGTTAATAGAAAAAGTAAACACAAATATATTAAAAGTGAATAGAAACTTTCACAAATATATTAAAAGATTGAAATTTTCTTGATCACTTTTTGCTGGGAAACTTTATTATTCGGACTATTATATCATTGAATATTTTTTTACAAAAATAGTTTTTCGTATTAAATTAAATATAATTGAGAACTTTATATACTTTTTCTTCCAAATAAGTCAGAGTAGCATTCATAACTTCGGGTACAATGTATAAGATTCAAACCCTCATAATAATACCGTAAATATTTTATAGATTTCTTACCGTAACGATGCTGCAAGTAAATAACCTCAATATCAAACCCCAAATCCATAGTAAAAATATCACATAAAGTCGCTTTCGGGCATTCGTGCACCTCAAAATATATTTTAAATTTAAATTTCGAAAGGCCGAAGGGAAGATTTTCCATTCCGAAAAGAACTTGTAGGATTGAAAGATGGGAAAAAAGCTATTTTGAAATGAGGAAGGTGATGCTATATTTATATGGCATACCCATCATTCTATACTCACTCAACATTCCATTACCTATATTGACAGAAATATCTATATTATTGGGTGAATATAATGAACACATAGTGCCTAGGTGTTGCTTTTGGGGTTTGGAATTCATTTGTGTTTTTGTGACAAACCTCAAAACTATAATATTAGAATATTTTCAATTTTCTTGTGTACTATAGCATACGAATTCAATAATATATGTCTTCACAGTCTATACACAATAACATACCGTCAAATACTTTTTGATTACCTTTTTTACACATAGGTGCATTCATACTTCCTACAGACTTCTTTATTTATAAATTTTATTCTGGTGATTTGAGTTTGAAATTTATTTGCTGTTATTCAGTATGATGTTGTTATATTTTATATGCGTTTTGATAGTAAGAATAACAGCAAGTAATTTCAGTGCAATTTGTTCACGGTTTTTTCCTTCAAAATTTACAGTTGTTCACATTTCTATTAGTTCATTAATTTATTTTTAATGTGATAAATATTATTAATGCTTACTTATTCAATTCTTCAATCAAATAAATTTTTCAAATAAATTTTTTGAAAAATTAATTTTTAGGTAGGGCTTTAATTTTACGCCAAAAACGCCGAATTCATTCCTTATAAAAACGTCAATAAAAAGTTTAAACACATTCATTTTAATTTGAATTA
The DNA here is from genome assembly GCA_023701765.1 of Hylyphantes graminicola. Lineage (NCBI taxonomy): Eukaryota > Metazoa > Arthropoda > Arachnida > Araneae > Linyphiidae > Hylyphantes > Hylyphantes graminicola. Next base: position 50,065,483 of record CM043113.1, read on the forward strand.
TATTAAACGACTATAGCTGTAAATTCGAAAGGGATATGTTGTTAAAAGTCTGAATTCAACGAATTATTCAAAATTAAAATTAATGATTCAATATAAATTTAATAACGTACCTTGAATGATACTTAAAACATACCAAAGTTATGTGCAGTATAATAAATTGGTCGTTTGTTATATTTTCGTAATATCTCACTTTATAAAATTAAAAAGTCCACATTCATGTAATAAAAATAACCATAAAAATTTTTTAATCGTAAATGGTAATAATAATTTTTCTGCAACCACTTCTTGGAATAATATATTTGGAAATACATAATTCTCGAGAAAATGAGCTAATTACCATATAATTTATTCTCATAAAAATTGAAGAATGAAAGCTTTATACGTGATACTCCTAGAACTCGTTGCATATCATTAAATTTCAAAGTACGTTTAACCAACTCCTAAGTGCCATGCAACACAAAAAGAATGAACTTGAGTTAAATTATAGTTATAATAATTTATCCCATTTAGTTTTCTTATTATTCTGACTACATTAAAACTTTTGGAAATCTCATTTTGTCTTATCTTATGCTTTTTATCTTTTATTTCAAATATTTTTTAAAGAATTGAAAGTTTAATAACTTTTTTGTGGGATTTCAGTGCTTTAAAACCAAACAAATACAAGCGATACTATTTACTTAATTGCCAAATATTATAGCACATTAAAAGGAAAATAAATGCATCGAGATAACAAAATATCAAATTATCACTGGAATTTTTAAACACGAAATTGAGTATTAAAGGGCATGTCCACACTACGACAATAAATATGACAAGAAATTGCGCGCGTATGGAAATGCATATACAATTTGGTCTGGCATGCGCGCGCACCTAACTCGAATGGTATCAATTGTAAATCTTGTCATTTCTTTTGTCTTAGTCATTTTTATTGTCGTAGTGTGGACATAGCATAAGAAAAACTTCAATAACACATAAAAAATCTAAATGTGTGTCTCTTAATTTCAGACAAAAAAAAATCTTAATTGGTGGAACACGATTCAATTGCGAAATTTAAGGTGAATAGAGGTTAATCTAAACTGTTGTGCCTTTCAATTACTATTTAATGGCATACATTTAATGTAATTTTAATGTGATTGAAAATATTCTAAAGACATTGCGGAACATTTTTGATGAAAAACCTTTTCAAAAATTACGTTCAGGATTCTTTTATCATAACTATCGGGTGTAAAGTAAAATGTAGATCATATCCACTAGAATTACAAAACATCATTGTCTCAATTACAAGTTACTTTAAAACCACGAAGTAAAATCATTATATTTTTCAACGTTATAGAAGTGAAAAACATTCTAAATGAAAAAAAAAAATCTAAATTTATTAACTTATAACTTTTGAAAAAAAATTAACAATTTTTTAGTTTACTGTGTTGATAGACATTCATAAAATACCACATAAAATTTCAATACCTCAATTAAAATCGAAACGCAGTAGAAAAGTTGAAATTTTCTAGAAAATAGTGCATTGGAAAAAAGAAATTTGAAGACGGTAACTAAGTTCTAAAAATTGTATTAAAAATAACTGGCATCCTTACAAACTCTATTCCCATAAACAAATGCTTATTTTACATATTTTTAATGCTTCATTTTAAAATTAAAATATAAAATGAATATTTGATAATTAGGACATTCATTATGTTCCCCATCACTTTTAGGCAACACAAATATGTGATTGAGTATATGTATATTTAAGATATTAAATTACATCGATAAGTACAAAAAAACATAAAGATACAAAAAATTAGTTAAACACAATGTAAAATACATTAAACATGCATTAATTTATTTAAATACATTACACTCATTAACAACAAAAGATAAAGAACGATTATAGCCCCATATTGAAATTATTAAAAAACTATCATAAAAGCACATTTTATTTAGAAATGAAATATAAATTATCATGTAATGCATATGTAAAGTGTAGAATAATTACATATCGATCATATCAAAGAGTAGTTGCAAAAGCGAAGCCTATGCCATTGCAACTAATTTCGAGGAACGTCGCTTTAACAAAGCATTATATGCAATTCATCATTCCATGACCTTATCAAAATATCAATCGCATCTAAACGACATATTCAGTTACACAGATGAATAAATTATGACAAGTCATGTGTGTCAGAAATAATGCATGAAACAGTTTAATTTTAGAAAAAAAATATCTCAGAAAATTACTTTCAAAATTTTAACTCAAAGTCACTTAATGGGAAACTGACGTGACTCAAAATTCTTCCTTTTTTTTGGTTTAAAGAAGGAAAATTTGTTCCAGATGATTTTTACAAACAACAATAACCATTTTTTAATCAAATAGTACATTTCGCGTCAGGAATCGGAAGGTAAGTAAGCGATTAGAAATTGTGCTCTTAAAATTTATTTTTCTTCTTTTAGTAAGAATGTTTTAGTACGCCTTAAAAAAGTAGAGAAAACATTAAAAGAGTAAAACAGAGTAAGCATTAAAAAGCATAAAAAGAAGTAAAATACTAATATTATTTTTTATATATTTAAAACCTTTTTATGCAAAGGATAAACTATTTACCAGTCATATTTTGTTTTGATTCCAATTATCTTTAATTGATCTTAGAAAAAAACTATACGGTTTGTTAATTTAATTTTTATGATGATGAATTCTACGATTTTTTAATGAAATACTGTGCTTTAAAAATATGCTTATTGGCTTTTAATTTTATGAAGGAATAAAGTAAGCATAAATAGAGTTATAACCTACATTATTCAACTAAAATTGTATTAATTTTAATAAAATATACAATTTAAACTCAGTGAAGTACATTACATTTCTAGGTTGAATCAAGTATTAGCACAAATAAATAAACAATAGCTATTGGTACATTACCAATCATAAATCATTCTAAGATATAAGTTTCTAATAAGATTATATACAAAAATAAATCTTGCTGAGAGATCTTTCTTTTATTTTTAATACCAAATAATATATCTTACTACTTCCTATCGATATAATTATCTCCCATTTTTTATAACAATAATTTCCCTTTAAGTCGAGGATAATCAAGGAAGCGATAATCAGATTCGATCAGACAGCAACCCCTCCGACGATTGGTGCTAACTGCCTGACGCTGTAGGAAGAGGAGCGTGAATCAATTAGCCCCGTGTTCCCAGAGTCCTCATTGGCATTCATGAAACGAGATTCAGAAATAAATCAATTTAGAGGGTATGAATTCGTAAATTTGAAGGGGGCTTTAAGAATTTTTCTCAGAATCAGAGGGGTGTAAGTCAACTTGATATCGAATGATCTAATAAAATGTTCAATTTAACCCATTCAGTCCCAAATGACAATTTGGCATCATCCTTTAAAAAATTATTTTCTGATCGTCTGTAGTCATTTATAATATCAAAAAGAACATATTTCGATTCTTTAAACCTTTTTAGAAAGTATTTTTTATTAATCCAAATATATGTCAGCCCTATTTTTTTTTAATTATGATCAGAAGCATGATGATGACAAACGTCATCACAGGGACTGAACCGTCATTTGTGTGAGAATTAGAAAAACAACTGCACTACTACGTATATAGAGATTAAATCTGCCGTAATACTGTGTCGAATGTGTGTTTTAGTTCTAAATTTGCATGTTACTCCTTCATACTGAAAAAAATCTGCTATGTTACAGAAAAATTCTAGCCAAAATATACCAAAAAATCTTCGTAACACTACGGAAAACATAGACGACAGCATTCTCCCAATAGAAAATATTCTTACACAACAAATACTTGTTATAATCCTCTGTAGGTCAAGTTTTAAATAGTGACTTATCCAACCGGTATGCGAATCATGGTCGATGACATCATATCTTTCCGAGAACTACGCATAAGAATTAACGAATAAAGGTAGTATATCTAATTTTTTCTACATCTAATTTCACAATCAAACCGGAAAGAATATTTTCTTAACACGTGCAATCTGCATAACTGGTTGCATAATGTATCCGTTGGCAGTGTAGTGACGTGCATATTTCTTATTATTAATTTTCGTATGATTTATTTTGTTTTGCAAAAACTGAACTGAAGAGAGTAAAAAAGAATTCGGGGTTCGCTTTGGCGACGCGTTTTGTGAGAACTAAAAAAAATTAACTGCTAGAAACAACTTTGTTGAAAGCTCCTGAATTTCTACGTGTAGTGTCTGTATTTTGTGTTGTCTGGAATTAAAAGTTTTCTCGTCAAAAAGAGAGTTACAATGCAAATTACTACAGGGAAGACTGGTGGCAGCTGTAAAGGATTGAAGAAATTTTCACGCCATTTTTTGACGAAGAAGAACGTCAAAACCATTGCTTCGATCAGGAAGATTCAAAGTTTGTAAGTACCTAACTTGATTCTAGTGCCTGATTTACTTTTATAAAACGAAAAATTATTTTTTATATTTAAAGTTAACAAAAGTTAAACTTTATTTGTTGTAGAATTCTGTGAGTTATTCTAGCAGTTGCAATTACTATATGTAAATGACATTGAGAACAAGAACACATGTATATCAAATTGTATGATTTAGATCTTTATATATATAACTGATATTGAAGTTCGTTATCTTATTATTGTATTTTAATTAAGGTAATAGCTTAATTTGAAGGTGTACTGTCTTGCGGTTGTATTTACCGATTTAACACAGTCGTTCAATGAAAGCAATGTCAATTATCAGTTGAAGATTTAATTCAGTATATTGTTAAATGCAATTCTGGTTTGCAGATAAAAAAAATAATCTGTAGCAAAATTTTATTTAAAATGTTGATAGAATACATTTGGGAAATAAATTTTTCCGTTATTTCAATTTCCGAAATAGGAATGTGTAGAATTCTGCATTAATTACGTGAGCATTGTTCTCGTTGCGAACATAGTTTAATTTTCGTAACTTCATGTAAAAAAAAAATTAATGAGGATTTATTTGTTGGTTGTTCTTGTAAAAAAATATTTAATTAATGGAACGATCATTGCATGGTATAATTCAGCTGAAAAATGTTTTGAATGTATAGCTTCTTTGAAAATTGTTCTTGTAAGACATAAATATTGTCCGTGGTAAGAATGGTAAATATTATTTGCAAAATAACATAGTACTTTCTTTGAAGTTATATTTTAGCCGAATTGATTTTTTTTAAATAAAAAGTAGTTTACTGAATTAAATTTGATAAATTACATTTTGAAGTGGAAAATGGCTTTCTTAATTAAGGGTAGGAAACAGGACTTGATAGTAGTCTGCGAGGAATTAGGGGAAGCTGTTCCGCCTTCGAGTGTGGTTCCAGAGATAAAACAAATTATCTTAAAGAGTAAATTCTATGACGAGGAAGAAGTCAAGATTTTATTGGAACGTATTATCGATGACCGACTGAAGCGGGAGAAAGAAGAGAAAGAAGAAAAATTGCGACAAGAAGAGAATGATAGACAAGAAAGAATAAGGAAAGAAGATAATGATAGACAAGAAAGATTGGCTAAGGAGAAGATGCAACATGAATTGGAGTTGAGACGTCTGGAGTTAACTCAAAGTGAGTCCTTGCCCCAAACAAATAGGGATTTGGTAAGAAGTAGTCCGAAGATTCAATTGACCCAGATAACTCCTAAGTTTGACGAAAAGCAGGATGAAATGGGCCTTTATCTCATAAATTTCGAAAGAAAGGCTGAAATGGCACAAGTTCCAAAAGACGATTGGACTGCTTACCTGTTAGGTGTTCTACCTGCTGAAATATCTAATCTTTTGGCCAGAGAACCACCTGAAAATGCAAATAACTATGAATTTGTAAAGAGCCTCATCTTAAAAAGATATAAGCTAAACAGTGAAAAACTTAAGCAGTGCTTTTATCGCCATCGGAAGACTCCCGAAAAATCGTGGAGAAATTACGCTCATGAGTTGTCATGTTATTTCACAGAGTGGATTGAAGATTTGGAAACATCTACTCTCCAACAGCTAAAAGATTTGTTGATAACCGAACAAATAAAGTTCAGGGTTCCAGACGATATTAGAGAACATTTTCTAGATAGATGGATAAAAATGAAGACTCCTTACGAACTGGCAGAAACCATAGATGAGTATGAGAGCATTAGAGAGAGTTTTAGGAAGAAAGAAACCCCGCAGAAGACAAATAAATCACAGGCGAATTATCAATTCAAGGAACCTGCAGAAGAAGTGAAGAAAACCCAGTGGGGAAGGAAAGATCCACAGCTGGCAACCAACAACGAAGAGGAGTTCGAAAGACGACCTCAACGTCGCTGCTTTGAGTGTGGATCTACTACGCATCTCAGACCCCAGTGCGATAAATTGAAGAAAGTCGAATATGTGGCCTCTAATGTTACTTCTATAAATGAAGAAGGACTGGCACCATACATCAGTCGAGGGAAGGTAAATGGAGTGGAAATGCCAATACTCCGGGATACCGGCTCGACCGTCGACTTGATTTGCCAGAAGTATGTCAAACCCTCAATGTATACAAATGAGAATGTATGGATCAAAACTCCTTTAGACGAGGATATGAAATGCTTGCCTTTAGCCAAGGTAGAGCTACAATGCAACTTAGGCCATATAGTCACTAAAGCGGCTGTTCTTAGAAACTCCTTAGACAAAGGAATGTATCTGTTGGGCAACAAAACAGCTGCAATGCTTAAAGAAGTCGAGAAGAATGAGTTTGCCGAGATTCAACAATTGAATGCAGTGCAAAATAGAGCTCAAAAGAAAATGCCCGTAGATAAGTCTCAGCGTCCAGACGTGCATCAAAAGGTTCCGGAAGATGTTCCTGACCAAGAAACCGTTGGTGAGCCGATGGTGATAGGAGAGGTTTTGCCTATGGCACATTCCCTACATTCTGAGCCTAGACTTGTGAGTTCATCTCCAAAGGAGCTTAGTGAAGAGCCACAAAAGGGCGAAAAACTGAAACCATACCCTCAAGAAGCTAAAAGTAACTCTATCTCTAAGTCCAGATGTATGCCGAAAAATCAAGAGCTATACTTCAGGAAAAAAGCCAAGAAGAAGCCTTCTAAGCCAAACAAGTCATCTGTGCATTGCGTAGGACCTGGAACTGACAGACACGAACTAAGTCGTAAAGTTTCCTAAGGAAATACGAAAGTCATGTGTGTGTGTTCCCCTTCAATTGTGTGTTCCTAGGCTTCTTCTGAACTCTAACTCTTTTGAACTATCACAAATTTGAGAGAGACTGTTTCTTAAATAGTCAGCAATCTAAGTCAGGGAAGTAAATATGCTTACAGCCATTGTTATATTTCTTACATGATATTGTATATAACATAACAAAATTGTATATTATATTACATTTTTCCTTGCTAACATATATGATTGTGTCAACTGTATTGTATATAATTTCCTTGTTAACATATATAATTTTGAAAACTATATTCTATTTCTTTAAATTGTTAACTTACATGATTTATAGTAGATTTAATTAATATTTAACTTAAATTTACTTAGTACAGGCACTAGAGTTCAGTTAAGTAGGTACATAGGACTATGGTAAATAGTAGAACATATAGGACTATTGTGGTACTCGTAGAACATAGGACTATGGTGTGTTTTTAAGAACTTTGAACGAGCTACAGTGCTGTGACTGACTTTGAACGAGTGACTCTGCTACAACTTTACACGAGTGACTGTACTGTGATTTTGAACTGAGACTCTGAACAATTGACTAAAAACTTTCCTCTTCGAGAAAAGTTTTTCTCCGGGAAGGGAGGAGTCTGTAGTGACGTGCATATTTCTTATTATTAATTTTCGTATGATTTATTTTGTTTTGCAAAAACTGAACTGAAGAGAGTAAAAAAGAATTCGGGGTTCGCTTTGGCGACGCGTTTTGTGAGAACTAAAAAAAATTAACTGCTAGAAACAACTTTGTTGAAAGCTCCTGAATTTCTACGTGTAGTGTCTGTATTTTGTGTTGTCTGGAATTAAAAGTTTTCTCGTCAAAAAGAGAGTTACAATGCAAATTACTACAGCAGGTTCAATGTCTTTTCTGACAAAACGAGGTGTAACTTTTCAGTAAATTAGTGGAATTTAAAAAAAAAAAAACTTTTTGTAGAAGAACAACAGGTACATTATCACGTCTATAATACGACTTAAAAACTTTTTCCCTTACTTTTTATAAACAAAATTAAATGATATAATTAATAAATATATTCAATGGTATTTCAATACTTCTAAAAGCCTATATAAATTCAAAATATGTCTATTGGGATAAAAATTAATTATGTGACAGAGTTAATTCTCTCTTGCTCAAAGGTACGATACTGATCCATGGTAGTAAATAAATTGGTAGGTGGGAGCTGGGACCCTCTCAATCTTTCTCGTTGCAGAGCTAGTTTCGAGTTTTCTCCTAGGATTCCTCGTGATATTATCACGATTAATAATTTATGAATACAGAATCTATATCTCATTCCGCTTTGTGAAGAATGGAAGTATTCTGGAATGGATTCCGGGGGTAAATCTGTTGTTACATTCTTTATAAGTTTGCAGTTGGAGAAACTAAATATAACGAGTATTATTTTAAAACTTGCATATAAAATGTTTATTGTCAAGGACCTTTCGTGGTAGATCTAATGATTATGCTTTTAAGAACACAAACTTAAATAAAACTATTTTAACAAATGTTGGTAATGCAGAGCCATATTTCAAAAAAATAAAAACTATATGGCTATTAGAATAATCCCGACTTTACTGTTAAATTAATACATTTAACACTTGAGAGAGATTTCTAATTTATTATTATTATTATTATTATTGTACGCGGGTAAAGTTAACCTTATCGGGATTACATATTTTCTTTTTGAGATATAGATATGTTTGAAGAAAATAAAAAGTTTCATAATATCAAATAATCTATGAAAACTAAGTATATTTACTTTGATTTAAACTAGATTGTGAAGACTATATGCTTGCTTATGAGCATACTTTGCATGAAAGGGAAAACAACTATGCATTTAAGGGGGTCTGGCACCCCAAAATCATTGAAAAAATTTTAAAAAAAATTAGTGGCTTAAAATACTATATCAACCTTTATTAATAATGTCACAAAGTTTTAAGACGATTGGAAAAATATTTTTGACATTAAAGGCAATTTTATTTTACCCTTTCTTTAGTGAAACGGCCCAGAACGGCCGAACGATTAAGGATTCGATAGTGTTATTCCAATCAAATGTTACGAGGAAGCAAAAATCCTTCGTAAGGAAATGGGTTAACAATAAAAACTTTAAATTGGTTTTTCTCGGTTTTACAATTTTTGAATCATGTGAATGTTTGGGGGCACATAACTAAAAATGTTATTCATTTAAATACTTGAATTTTTTTATGTGTAATTCACAAGTATATTTAAACATTTTAACGCAGGGAATAGTCTGTAAAGTTTTTACTTTTTTTTAAAAAAAATCTTTTAGGTTAAAAATATTGACATTCTTCAACGATATTTAAAAAAATTCATATTTAATTTAGTTTTTAGTTTTTAAAAATAATCTTGTGTTAAAATACTTAAAAATGTCTATAGATGAAACTGTGAAAATTTGAAATGGATATATTAATTGGTTAATTCTTGAGATGCCCCCAAAGTTGGACAATTTAACATGGGCTTCTATGGAGGTGCCAGACCCCCTTAAAATCCAAATAAGTTAAAGACATGGAGAAATCTAACTTTTGAGATGTAAAACATCGTATTTTGAATGAACAACGAGTATTCAAATAAGGTTTAATAAAATTTATATTAGTAGTCCCAAACCGGAATTTCACAAAATATTATATTAATAAATTAGTTCGGAGGGTAAAGGAATATTATAATTGAAAATATGGTATCTGCTTTAACTTTTCCTGCGAATAAATTGGTATACGATCTGTTTTTCTTTCAATGTTTCTCAATATGCTGCAAGTTAAAAGGATTCCTTACAGAATTTATCTTAGTTCTATGGTTATTAATTATTCATGAAGAAGAGGTCAACGACTTAATTTTGTCGTCCTTGGACAAATATACCAATTGCATGTTATGGCTAGGTTGTTTGGTGGCCTAAAAGAATATTTTTAATTTGATGCTCGGATAGAATGTTAGCCTTACACAATCATTTTAAATACTAACGGATATACAGATATTTTGCATACAATTTTTGCATAAACTAATAAGCGATGCAAGATATTAAATTTTACTTGTGATCTCGACACGTATTTTGAAAGAGATACTACCTTTTGTGGGTTTCTGAAAAAATAACAATAATCGTTATGAAAGCGTTATAACTATAGAGTTCTGTATAAATTTGGTAAAGTTATGCATAAAAAATAGAAATTATAAAAACTTACATGTTTTATGGTCATATTTAATATCATCTGCCGTAAGTCAAAATCAACAATATACACACAAAAAATTACTGCAATCATAATACCTCTTAAGGTAATAGCATGTTTAAATTGATGAAAAAAATCTTAATAGTTTCGTAAAGACAATGATCAATTTAAATTGTTTTTTAAAACGTTACACTCTTACAAATTTCGGCGCAAGATTACACCATAATCCTGGAGCTTTCTACACTCTTAAAACAAACTACAAACTTAAAACTAACTTTCTACACTCTTAAAAATTTTTAGGACACAAAAGGAGTGTGAATATTTAACTCAGAACTGCTGAAAAACTTCGTTTGGAGGTTGATGTTGGAGGTTTAACACACAAAGAATCACTCCTTTCGTGGAAGTTGCATTTTCTAGGACTGGGAGGAGTGAATTAACTCAGAGTTTAAAAAAATCGCTTCGTTTTAAGACTGTAGCTACCACCACTATTTGCAGCGTTAATTCACCACTTTTGCGGTGATCAAAGTTACTGTTTTTTTCCAAATTGGTAAATCCATGCACCAAATAGTGGTGTCAGCTAGAAAGTCAAAGGATTCATGTTTAATCCTGCAGCAAAATTATTAACAGTGTACCGTTAAACCTAAAGGAATTTCGCAAACTAAAAGAATTACCCGTCCTTACTTCAATCAATATAAATTAAACACACCTCATATATGTTTCAACTTCCACTACAGTTCCACTATACAGTATTCAACTGAAAATGCAGCGACAGCTTTTCTCGCTTGCTCTACAGACTCTTGCTCGAAAAAAAAGTTGTTAAGATACATACACCACACTTCAAGGTAAATGCGAACCTACTTTAATTATATTTTATGGTAAAATGCCATCGTTATATAATGTAAACCCTTTTAGCATAGCACTGAGCAAAATAGTTTAAATTCATTTTATGCAGCACTGGAATTTCCATACATATTTAGCATCACTTGCATATGGAAATCTGCATGTTGTCCCCTATAACAATAAGCCAACCCTGGCTTGAGTCATTAAATTATTGAAGCATCCTACCTACGCTTTGGTAGACACGCTTTGAAGTGCATAATATCAGACGGAATTATGCACCCGCAATGCAATAATCATGTAAAGTTATTAATGGATTGAATAAACACACGTGTTTGATTGATGGCTTTCATTAAGCTAAATATGTTTGGGGTAGTATCTAGAAAGCAACTTTCAATATGGAATATTTTCGATAATTTTAAAGTAAATAATTTTAAAATAAATTAATTTTGAAAAATGTACAGTTAAGAGCATTCGTTGAAAATTGTTTTTGTCTTTCGAAATCAAGCAACCTGGAAGGAACATAAATTTATTATTCTATTCTTTGACATCAAAACAGTGTTTTGAATACGTTAACGTATTTGTGTGATGTGTTTTCACCTTTATATTTTTTTCTTAGTAAGCTGCATCCACTGTATAATAAAATATTTTAACCTTTATTTGCGGTATTCGGTAAAACTATTTTTCAGGTTTTGGAATCTAAAACTGTAACTGGGAATACCGGAAATATTTTTAAACATTTCCCCGCACAGCCGTTGCAGATACTAGAAACCATATTCTAAGTAAAATAATCGGCAAATTTTTAATAATGTTTTATTTTAAACCTACAATTTGGCTACCGTTGAATCTCGAAGTTTTTTTTTTTAATTGGTTAACGAAGCTGACATATGAATTTTTTTATTCAGTCTAAAAACACAATAAATACCTTGGTAGTTTCAATTCAATGTAGTAAAAATAGTCCTTTTAAAGCCCTTGTAATAGAGAACATTTAATTCTTAATTTTTCTAATTAAAACAAAATGTTATTGCATTTTTTTGTGCGAAAAGCTATGATATATTATCAAACAAGTACTTTTTTTGAAGTATAAAAAAAATATATGAAATATATAGCAATTCTTAGGTTTAATCGTGCGAACTTTTGTCTCGAACAAAACTTTTCATGTCTAGACAGTAATAAATAATATGTCTATGCAGCCTTTTTCAAACTTCTCAACGCTCTTTAAAAAAAACGAAAACTTTAATCGGATTTCAAATACATACACTATTTTTTTAATACATTTCTTCTTTTGCCAATTAAAAATTTTATAATTATTGATAGCTTAAAAAGGCGAATATCTTATTTTATTTATAAAGTAAGCTCGTTGTAGGGATTCTAAAAAGCAGGTTCTGCTTGTATCGTAAGCAAACGCAACTCCTTCTTACAGTAAAAATATATTTATTAACACGCACACAGAGACACACAATACAACGATAAAAACTACAAATTGATAAACATAATGGTGATGTCATATGGTGACGGAATCGGGATCCAATTAAAAGATGAGCTCGTGATGTCATGTTTTAAAAATATCTGAATGAATCTCAAGAAGGAAGAGAGGATTTCACCCGATTGCATCACCAATGGCAATTTATTCCCGTGAAGTCGCAAGCAATCACTCAAAAACATATAAAATATCATTAAACAAGCCAAGTCTTTCTGGGATTTTAACTGGTCGACCTGATCTAGTTATTTTATTTGTAATGACCTCATTAGTTTCTTTTTTCACTGTCTACATTGGTGTGAGTAGTTGCAACGAGAAATTACAATTTCACTTCCGTTATTTACAATAGGCACTTCCAGTGGGTAAACACGTTGCACTGGTCTAATCATTTCAGAGTTCTTACATTTGATCTTCAAGGTACGGACCTTGCCGTCTTTACCCGGAAGTAAGCTAACAACCTTTCCCAAAGGCCACAACAACCGTTTTTTTAACGGATCTTCTACAATTACAATTTCCTCTACTTGAAAATCGTGCCCTGAGTTTCCTTGGCGTTTCTGGCTTAATTGACTTAAGTATTCTTTTCTGAATCGAGATCTTAGATCTTGCATTAATTTATTACGATATTTGATTCTTTTTTGAAATTTAGAGAATTCGCTTAAATCCAAATCTAGGGTTTCATACGAAGACTGTCGAATCTGTGTTTTCTGCAGCTGGGGCTGCTGTATTTGCGGCAGCTGCGAAGGAGCTTTCTGGTAATGGAGCTGGCGAAACATTTGGCGTTGGTTGTCATCTGCCATGTTTAAACATGGCAGATGACAACCAACGATAATAACCTTTCGGTGGCTCCTTGGTCCCTCGGGAGGATTACTCCGGCATCACATACATGGTATGGATGCCGGAGTTTGCAGAGGCTTGTACCCAGACGATTCTTGATGCTCTGCACTGTGAAAAAAAATTGTAACCATTACAAAAAAAAATTGTAAAAAACTTTTCCTAGAAAATTTCTAGTAAATAATTACTAAAAATAGTGCTGCAAAAACACATAATATATTTTTGTTAACATTACATGTTTATATCATGTAGATTTACAGGACTATTTTATGTATCCCACACAAGTAATGTTTCTGTAACCATACAAGAAAATTTTATGGATACTGCATTTTCCCTGCAATTGTAAAGAAAAAATAAAATGTCTGCTTTCCCGGTGTGGTATCAAACCCCAGTCTCCCGCGTGCCAGACGGGGGTACTGACCACTACACTACCGAGAAATAGCAGACTGCCGAAACCCGGGATCGAACCAGGAACCTTTAGATGTCCGACCGAACGCTCTCCCAACTGTACCATGGCGGCACACAGGTAGTCAGAAAATGAGTAGTGAAATTCATTTGAAACAATCAACTAAGTTATTAATTTAAAATAGCGATTGGTCTTGAATCACAATCGAGATCAGACTTTAGTTCGTGTAGCTCTAGTGCGACGATAATTCAAACCTAACCTAACCAAACTTTAGTGGCGATGCGTTCGACATTTCATGTAGAAGAACATGATTGGCTGAAACAAATTGCAAATACTAGAAAAAATTTTGTAACTGCAGAAATGAAGATTTCTGTACAAAAATTAAAAAGCTTTTTTTGTAAAATTGGTTACCCCCCAAAAAACTTCGTAAAAGTAAACAAACGCCAATCTAAAAAAAACTATTTATTTTATCAAAAAACAAGTCATTATGAAAGTTGTGGCTAAAAAAGCCGTGATATAAAATGAATACCAATATCTTGTGTACAACTACCGGGTCATAATAAATAGTATAATTTAAGTTTTGCTGCCATAAAAAAATTGCACTGTTTGAGGTTGGTGCCCCCCCCCCCCACCATCTTAACCACCCTCTATACCTTTATATAAATGTATTGAGATCATACATTTGTTAAAGTTTTTTTTTAAGTATCCTTCGCTATTCTGATTTAGTAATTCAAGCTCATTTGCGTGATTTACATTTTTTAGGGGGATTAAGTTGTGCACCAACCTCAAACAGTGCAATTTTTTATGGCAGCAAAACTTAAATTATACTATTTATTATGACCATGTAGTTTTACACAAGAGATTGGTATTCATTTTATATTACGGCTTTTTTAGCCACAACTTTCATAATGACTTGTTTTTTGATAAAATAAATAGTTTTTTTTAGATTGGCGTTTGTTTACTTTTACGAAGTTTTTTGGGGGGATATCAGTAGTTTTTTTAAATAACAAAAGATACAGACACAATATGACTACAAAATTGACGACATGATTTCAATGTTTATAGAGAGTTATATAACTTCCGAGAACCAAAGAAATATTATTTCTTACTCTTTATAGAAAAAGCAAAGTGTTTAAAAAGTCTGAATGTTAATATGAACTGAATCTGACAACCAAATATGACTGTTTACATTTATGAAGCAAGATAAATTATTCCATTATCGTTGTTGATATATTTTCTTTAAATAAACGCCAAAAAATTTTAAATGAAGCATTCCGTTTATTAATTAGAATTCCAAAGTTTTTTCAGTCTGTTGATTCAGATATTTGATTAATTATATATTTTAGAAACTGTAATGGCGGCTTGTTCGTTGTGTTTTTGAACTCTGAAGCTCTTTGAGGAAAATATAGCAAACCTCGGTTGGCGCAGTCTTTGGAGGTAATATGGCCGCTAAGATGGCGCGCAACCGTACCGGAAAGGATAATATAGATTTTAATTAATTAAAAATAGAAAAAAAAATGTTTTTGAAACTTCAAACCTATGAAAGGGCCTGAATTGGGCATTCTTAATCGTTTAGTAGAAACAGCTCAAGGGAAGAACTCTCCCCTGTCACATCTGTAACTGAACAATTGGATCAGTTTTAATAACCGAATCTTCATTATAGTAACGTTCCCGTTTGTTATTTTCAGGAACAGTTTCTAGATGACGTTTTATTCCCGATACATTGTTTTCGACACATTTCGAGATTACATCGCAGCTTTTATTTTTCGTGTACTACATCCGTCTCTTATGCCTAGTTTTTTTTTCACTTTTGTAGGCATATTTAATTTCAATTTTCCTTTATAAAAATAAAAAATATCCAGCCTATTCAAGAAAAAACAATAACCAAATACAATTCTTAGATTACGGTTATGTGTTATAATACAAACATTTAGTAACAGCTCATGTTAAAAAATGTAACTTTAATTATAAAATATTACTTTGGCATAAAAAAATATCCCTCAATAAATTTTGGAAAAAAATATCATTTCTTTTCATAAAAAAAAAGCAAAGATTATTTTGACATAATTAATTATTTCTCAATAATTTTTGGGCATAAAATATATTTCGTACTTTTTATGAAGATAAAACCAACAAAACTATTTTTGAATGGTATTGGTAACTGAATATGGCAACCAAATAGGAACATATGACTGTTTACATTTCTAGAGTAATCCATCCAATCGAGTTATTCATAAGTTTTCTAATTAAAAACGCCAAAAAGCTTAAATGAAGCATTCCGTTTATAAATTAGAAGTTTTTTTTTTTTTGCTGATTCAGATATTAGATTAATCATATTTCAGAAGCTGTAATAATCATCCAATAGTTAACGGCGCTGCTATACCTCTCTTCGATGAAAATACAGTGCACCTTGACTCGTTTTTGGAGGTACTTACCGTCATCAACTTGTCGATGGAGCTGCTACACTCGAGGAATCGCTCCCGGTATTTTTCAGCGTCGGTAAAGTCCTCTTCATATTCTTTACCATCATCCTCTTTTTGCAGCAACAGTTCGGAAACTGCTTCTTGTGCAGCCTCGAGTCTATCATATCTGTCCTTTAGTTGCAACTGCAACAATGAAACAGCTTTGATATCTACTGCTTCCGAAGCGAGCTTAGCTAATATCTTATTATAACTAGTCGTGAAAGCAGTCAAAAGTACACGTTTCTGTGATTTGCGTGCCTTTAAATCCATAGTCAAAATGTCCTAAGAAATGGACGCCAAAAATGTAGGGATTCTAAACGAATCCAGTAATATATATACATAATGGTGATGTCATATGGTGACGGAATCGGGATCCAATTAAAAGGTGAGCTCGTGATGTCATGTTTTCAAAATATCTGAATGAATACCAAGAAGGAAGAGAGGATTTCACCCGATTGCATCACCAATGGCAATTTATTCCCGTGAAGTTGCAACATCGTTTTCGACGAACTTTCGAACAAGTATTGACAAAAAAAACTAATAAAACCATAATTTATGCTTGGTAAAAGAAAAGAAAATGTTTATAAAGTATGTACACCAAATTACAATATATTAATTTATTCAATGTGTGAAAAAAATTATGCTAATTTTTGTTCGAGTTACAAACGAAATATTTTTTAAATATTATACTGACTGTACACATTAAAATATTCAAAATTTATGAGAATTTGTATTACATTAATTTTAAGACAGGCGATCAGATGGCACTGATTTAAAATAATGAGACTAAATTTGGAGTTTTGTCGAAAAAAATACGTTAAACAGAACCAATGCTATCAACTCCTTAAAAACAAAGTATTTTTTTTACGAATAACGAATGGTACAAGACAACTTGAACATTCTTTTTTATACCCGCACGATCGGGATAGCTCGGTCGGAAAGGGTGTTTAGTCCAGGCAACGAAGGCTGAAAAAAGGGTCTAGAGGGAAAGTTTTGGAACACAATTTTTGACTTCATAACTTTGTTTAGACTACTTGGGCGGTAAACATATCAAAAGTCCCCGCCCCTAGCCCCTGTGCTGAAGGGGGGAGGGGGGGTTGAATGTCCCATTTTTCGGTTTTTCGCTTATATCTCGAAAACTATGAGTTCTAGCTATATAATTGTAATACACAAAATGAAAGCTGATTAAATTTGCTACAAGCTGCACCCCTCAAGTGTTTTAATATCTTCTATAGTTTTCGAGATATCCGCTCTTGAAAGTCAGTAATTTTGGAGAAAACACTTCTCCCCCCACATTTTCCCTCTTTTTTGACCGGATAACTCTTCAATAATGCACCGAAACACTAAATTTTGGCCCTAGATTGGTAGAGAATTTAATTCTTTTCAATAATATATCTTATTTTACTATTTTATCTATTTTCCTTCAAATTTTAAAGTGGTTTCAGTGTTGAGTAAAGATTGTACTGAAAGTCCCATAGAGCTAATGCATAAGTTTTGAAATAGCAACTTTTGGAAAACAATTTATTTGCCATGTTATTCCATTTTCACAAGGTATTAGAATCATCATAACATCAATTTACACAAAATTGAAAAGAAAATAACATCCGGTTATTTAATTATTAATTAATAAAGTTTTAAAATAGTGGCGCCATCTGCTGCATATGTTTGAAATTTTAAAACTTCAGAAATATATAATTAAATAATTGGATAATATTTTTGTTTCATTTCGATGTTATGTTGATTCCCGTACCTGGACAAAAAGTGCTAACATGGCAAAGCAATACATCTGTGGAAGTTGTTATTCCAAAACTAATGCATTAGCTCTATCGGACTGACAACCCCTCTTATGTACACGTATTCTATACTGAACGTCTAAATAACACAGATACTCATTTCGTAGGCATGTTGTAACTTTAATATTTTATCTATTTTATTTCATTCGTCAAACACCAGTGGGAAAACTGTCACATGCTATTCATGTTCTTTATCTTCGGAGTCAATTTGAGGAACCCCATTGATGCTGTTCCAATGGTAAGTTTGGCATGCTCTAGGACCTTTGAGGCTTGCTATTTTTGCTGCTACACTTGAGCTGGCACAGTCTTTCTTACATCATCCGAACATAATTTTCAAAACATCGCCAGGTGCTGCTGCTAACTCACTGTGCACTGGGACCAGCAGAAGAGCTATCGACTCAAGAAGTCGCAGTCGGTTGATATCCTTTTCACTGAAGACACCAAGATAAACGTCAAACAAGATGATTTTCTGTCGAACAATTTAAATAAAATGGTCTCATCAACATACTTAAGGTGTAGCTTGAGGACAATTGAATGTAGGACCTTTCGAGCAGAAAGGGATGTGGACGTTCTGGAAGTGGCATACGGCTGTGATAAGGTCGGAAATGACACACTTATTTTGCTTACACGTTGTTATACTTTAATATTTTGTGTCGACCTTACAGTCCTCTTGATGGCTACAGCTGATGTGCATAAGGACATCGGTTTCATAAAGCCTGGACGTGGGAAGACAAATGATTTTTTGTTATCATCCCAAGAGTTACAGCAACTGGGTTTAGGACGTGCTATTTTTGCAAACACAATAGCTGGATGCGACACTACATCTTTCACATTTCGAAAAAGCGGGATCGCATTTGTGAAGTTGTGTACGAAGTCGTCAGAAGTCCAGAAAGCAGCAGCGGTCTTTTCATACCCTTCCTTAACCACATATCAGGTACAAAAGGCAGGCAATTCCTGCATCTTGAGGTGTTATAGGGCTCCAACGAAAGAGGCCTTCCCCAATGCCACAGGTATAATTCACTCTTGAAATCCGGAGCCGCCATCAAGCCTGATATATCGTCTTCTTCCCACCGAGGAAGCAGTAAAACAGTATTTCCTCTGAATATTACACCAAGATGAGCTGTGGCTCGGAAATGACCTGCCTCCTCTTGTGTATGATTGGAAGATTGAGAATAACTGCCTGATGGTCAAAGTGCACAGTGAGTTAGCAGCAGCACCTGACAATATTATGAAAATAATTTTCTGCAGAAACATGAAAGTCTGTGCCAGCTCAAACTGGTAGCTGTAAAAAATCAAGTCTCAAATGTTCCTCAGAATGCCAAAATTCCCAGGGGACTAGCCTCAAAAGGGTCTCTCAAGTTGACTCCGAAGATGAAGAAGAACAGGGGGATCATCTGACCGTTTTCCCACTGGAGTTCGAGGAATGAAATAAAATAGATAAAATATTAAAGTAACAACTTGCCTACAAAATGAGTATCAGTGTTATTTAGACGTTCAGTATAGAATAAGTGTACATAAGAGGGGTTGTCAGTCCGATAGAGCTAATGCATTAGTTTTGGAATAACAACTTCTACAGATGTATTGCTTTGCCATGTTAGCCCTTTTTGTCCAGGTACGGGAATCAACATAACATCGAAATGAAACAAATTTGAAACAAAAATATTATCTAATTATTTAATTATATATTTTTGAAGTTTTAAAATTTCAAACATATACAGCAGATGGCGCCACTATTTTAAAACTTTATTAATTTATAATTAAATAACCGGATGTTATATTCTTTTCAATTTTGTGTTAAATTGATGTTATGATGATTCTAATACCTTGTGAAAATGGAATAACATGGCAAATAAATTGTTTTCCAAAAGTTGCGATTTCAAAACTTATGCATTAGCTCTATGGGACTTTCAGTACAATCTTCACTCAACACTGAAACCGCTTTAAAATTTGAAGGAAAATAGATAAAATAGTAAAATAAGATATATTATTGAAAAGAATTAAATTCTCTACCAATCTAGGGCAAAAATTTAGTGTTTCGGTGCATTATTGAAGAGTTATCCTGTCAAAAAAGAGGGAAAATGTGGGGGGAGAAGTGTTTTCTCCAAAATTACTGACTTTCAAGAGCGGATATCTCGAAAACTATACAAGATATTAAAACACTTGAGGGGTTCAGCTTGTTGCAAATTTAATCAGCTTTCATTTTGTGTATTACAATTATATAGCTAGAACTCATAGTTTTCGAGATATAAGCGAGAAACCGAAAAAGGGGACATCCAACCCCCCCTCCCCCCTTCAGCACAGGGGCTAGGGGCGGGGACTTTTGGTATGTTTACCTCCTAACTAGTCTAAACAAAGTTATGAAGTCAAAAATTGTGTTCCAAAACTTTCCCTCTAGAACTCTTCGTTGCCTGGACTAGTTGGGCATTATTAGATTTCTCTTTTAAAGCGTCCTTCTTTGAAAAAATTCTGTTTAATAATGCAGCCCTTTTTTCAATTTTATAATTGTCAATCCAATCCAATTACTGAAATTGTTTAAATCAGCAGTTTTCTTTTATGTCTAACTAACTTAAGATTGTCATCCTTTTTAAAGCATTTGATTCCCAGACTAGCCATTCAATCTGTGTAACCAATCATTATAAAAACAGGACTTCAATCTGATGTTTCGCCAATCTGGTTAGATCCATATTTTACGACGAACATAAAGGTAGACCGCTGCTTCAGAACTCACATGTCTTTAAATCCAATACATGTTCGATAACAAGGAATAGGTGTCATATGTTATTGCTCTTTTCCTGAATCTGTAGTTCTAATTTTCTAAGCAAACTGTTGGTTTATAAGTAAAGTGTGATACAAAAAATTAACCCTCTAATGCATGATTTTTTTTATTCCGCAAAAATAAATTTGTACCTTTTATACTCATACTTTGTGTGGAAAATACTGAAAAAAATTAACTGCATTTGGAATTTAAATAATTTCAATTTATAAAATTTTGCCTTATGGCAAAAACCAACTACAAAATTCCAATTTTGATAAGAATGATTCGAAAACTTCCAAATATATTTCGAAATAACCCTCTTGAACCATAATTATTTTTTCAAATCAATTTATTTGTATTTAGTACTAATAATATAATACTTTGAATGCTTCCAAAGACTTAATTTCACAACAGTTAATAACTTCACTCTTTAATTTTGAATAAACTTTTACTTCTGTCATCTATGATTGTTATTAGTTACTAAAACTTCAAAATGGAATGTAAGAGATGAAAAAACCCAGATTTGTAGAAAGGAAGCTCTACTTTAATAGAATAAAATGGATTATGTTGCGTGTTGCCATATGGCAACAGTATGAATTAGGGGGCTAAGCTACTCGGGGGGGGGGGGGGGTATCTTATACTTTTTCCAAAAATAAAAGTATGTGATTTTAATTCCTATGTAATGCAGCAGAGATTGTAACTCTAACTTTCGTCCAAACTGTTTGGGTGTCGTGCAAATGTTAAATATTTTATTCAAATATGGTGTATATTTTTTTAGTTATGGAATAACGTTTAGAAATCATAATGGTCCAAATAAAAAATCACAATCTAAATAAAGAATAAAAATTAGATAAACTAAGGGACAATTTTATCTGGTTTTACTTCATAAATAAATTTTCTGCTGAAAATTTGAATCGGAAAAATTACAATTGAAATATTTGTATGTGTCTTTATGACACGTTAATTTGGTTTTCGATGCAATTCCGTCATTTTCACATTATTAAACACCTCTTTACATGCTATTTATGAGAAACAATGGAGTATTGTTGAAAAATTGAATTAAATGCCGAATATAACATATTTTAACACAGTTAAACAAAATAACTGAACAGTAATTCGCACATTTAGGCTAGCAGCCACAATTTCAGTGCAGTTCATGTTTAAACAAATATAAACAACGGGTTCATTAAAATTGACGAAACAACAGATTTCGTTGGTTAAAAAAAATCTCTCAAGCTCATATACGAACAAAAATATCGGATCCAAAAGCGATTAAGGTTGTTAATTTGTCTACAGGTTAAGAATAGATGTGTATAAGATTTTTTGGCCGATATTATAACGAGTATTTTCTTATATAACAATTAAAAATAATAGATCGTTACTTTCTTTCTCTTCTTACATAATTCTATTAAGATATTAAAGGCATTTTTTATGATAGAATGGTATTTATAGCTAAGTAGAAAGTACCGTCGAATAACGGTGTCAGGATCTTCTAGCCCGTCATGAAAAGGAATTGGCTAAAATATATCCTTCATAAAACGTCGACAAATGTCAGAAAACGAAATAGGAAATTCTGAATAGTTGTGATTGAAAAAATATCTTAAAACTATTGATTAAGGTTTTATATACTTCGTTGTAATAAAAGGAAATAACATTGATTAGCTTTTTTGGTTTTTGTACTTAAAATACAATGATCCTCTGTTTGGAAGGGATTTTAAACCATATTTGATGATTTGTCAAAAATAATTTTTAGCCTTAATTTTTAATTCCTTGCTGATATATTAATTTGGATTCTTTAAAATTAATAAAATTTAATTTTTTCATTGTCTGAAAACTTGCAAGATTATAACAATTCTATTAGAAAGTATATAATATAAAAAGTACCAATATTAATGGTTTCGGAATAGCAGCACTATCTACTGAATGAGTAGATTTTTTTCAAACAATACTGGTTCGGAAATATAAATGTGAAATAAACAACAACTATGTACCCTTAAAACATTAATGTAAATTTTAAAATGTGTAAAAAAATTATTCTTGAACATTCACTTTAACTTGAATTATAAATTTGATAATTTAATATTTTCATTATTATTAACTCACAGCATTCTAAACGGGATTATATTTTTACAAAAAAATTAATAGAAGCCTCAAAACACATTTTTTTCAATAATCCTTATTTTTACGTATTTGTTCAACTTATGACGTAATTCATTCTTTTTTCTTCATGTCTAGACTAAGTGGTAAACAATGTGGGATATTTTCGTCGCGATCCTTCCTACAAATTATATCAATATTTTTCGGACTGACACTTACTTACAGCTTAACGGTAATTCATTTTGTAAAGTCTGGTTAATATAGTATACATAATTCAATAATCATTCTAATGTAATAATATTATTGTTTAATATTACTTTTATTAGTACATAAAATTTAGATACAATAATGCGTATTAACTTTTAGCCTAAGAGTACTTTCAGATGATGTTCTCCTTCTGGAATAAATAATGAACATTGTGATAAGTTTTAAAACTGTGTTTTTATTACAAACTAGCTGACCCGGCGAACTTTGTTCCGCCTTAGAGGCAATAAATGAGCAAACTTTTGATTTATCAAGGTCAATTTTTTGCTTGGAAAACAAATGTAATTTAAAAAAAAAGGAATCGAGTATCGTCGAGTAGAATATGAGTATCGTCGCGTAAATCACTTTGTTCATCAATTTCCTTACCGCCAAACGCTTCCGTCAAGACTTTCAGACCCAGTCGACAAAGATTTTCAACTTGCTTGCGGTAGTTCCCAGGTTCAGGTCCGGTCATCGCCAAAATAACTGCCGACCTATAAACGGCTTTTACAGCCAAAAAATTTCCGACAAATTATATCCCGTCTTGAGAAAGAGCACTTTAAATATCCAAAAAATTATCGACGCTGCCTATGATGTCGCCCTTAAAAGTTGCATTAGGTACCTACTCGTGTATCGTCTTGTAACTTGGCTGTGGTTCTAAATTACAACTCCCGTTCCCCAATAGCCCTCGTGTGTACCTCTAGTGCGACGATAATTCAAACTAACCCTAACCCATAAAACTGGATGGGAAGAGCTACCCTACGTTAAATTTTCAACTTCGTCAAAGGCCGCCAGTGCCAAAATTCAATCGGATATTAAGCTATCTTAACACAAAAAAACAGACATTCATCCTCTTGTATGGTTAGAAATATTTTATGAAGTATAAATTCCTTATTTTATGATGAAAATATTGCTTCATATCTTCATTTCTTACCATTTGTAAACATCAATTAAATTTAATTTGAAAACTTGATTAAAATCTAGTTGAGGAAATCTGATCCACCATAAAAACAAGATTTAAATTCAGTAAATAGAGTAAAACACTGATATTCAAATATCAATCCAGCAAATTAAACCAACATGCTCTTTTTTTCTTTAGTTAATTTTTGTTCACGCGGAACGCGCTGAAATTTAATTTTAATTGAAATAAAAGCATAAATAAAAATCTCACAATGTTATTAGTATGGCTCACGTTTTGCACTCTTACACCCGTTTGGGTTCAAATTTCAAAATAAAAAGTGTTCCATGACCTATTCCTGGTTCTAAGCTACCTCCCCACCAATTTTCAGCTAAATCAGTTCAGCAGTTCTTGAGTTATAAATAGTCGAACTAACCCACTCTTCTTTTATATATATATAGATAACTTTGTCTTAACACTTTTGTCTTATCGACAGATAATAGTTAAACACGTGACTAAAAATAGCATATGGACGTGCACATTTATTGATTTCGAAACATATTTTATTCCTATTTTAATATATTCCATTTAATCACATGAGTTATAAAAACGCGTGTCAACACATATCACAATTAACTAAGAAACATAATAAAATTTTAACATAAATAACTCCCATCATTTCAAAAACTTGACGATTCGAACTCTCTCATTGTTTGAGTTTCGATATCTTTACAATTAATCTAAGATTACATTCTTAAAAAAACAAAGTATCAATGTTTAGTAAAGGACAATTTCCATGCTTATGTTCTTTTTTTAAAAATATGCAGATCCTTTAACAGAACAAATTAAGAACCTTTCAGTAAGCTGACAGCTAATATAACGAATTTGCCAAAAAAAATCAAGATTTATGTTATAGAGAAGATTATTGTTCTTTGAAGCGTTGAAACGTTTTTGAATAATTTTCTACTTTAAAAGAATAACTTGAGTTAAGACTTCGGTTCAATGACCAGCTAATATTCTTAACGTTTTCCATAGCGTACTTATTTCAAATTATAAGCAAAGCTTTTTTATGAAATTTTTCGAAAGTAAAAGCCTTAGATAAACGATTATCGTTTAATACTTGGTGTGTGTACTTAGTTTCATTTTAAGTTCATTTTTTGTCTTTTTAAAGTTAAATATAGTTTTTGAAATACTTAATTTGTCATGTTAGTTTTTTTATTAAGAATAGGTGCTTCAGTATTTTTTTAGAGAACAAATTTCAACTCAAGTTCATAAAAATTGCTAAAATTATTTCCTTGAAAAATATTATGCGAGTTATTTGTTTGAAATTACGTGTTAAAGTTTTAATAAAAAGCTTTTATAATTTAACTCATAACAACAACAATAACAACAATAGAAACAACACTAATAACAATAACAATTATAATAATTCAAATAATAATGCTCTAAAATGTGTCTAACATAAAGAAAATTTAAATTTATTATTCCAATCTTAAATTTGCAAACATGTTTTTTGTAAACGACATAATTTTTCCCGTGAGATTAATTTGTTTCAGTTACGCAGTCATATTTTAAAATATCTACAAAGTTTGTTCTTAAATGAAATTATTATTACATTGATAATGTAATCGATAATGTCGATAGTAAATTATACTCCAAGTTTCAAGTAAAAACAGAATTTCTTACTAAAAAATTGTGTTTCTACAAAATTGATATTTTTTAAATCCTGAATTGTTACTTGAAAAATGAAATAGTTTTTTTTACTCCTGTCTATATGACTAGAAATCCAGAATTATGATTATGCAAACTTCATACACATGACATGACTTATTATAAACAAGAAACTATATTAGATGGGCAATATTAGACTCCCCAAAAGCCCATAGAAATTTATTGACGATCATCAATATTTGTCCTTTGAATAATAGACAATCCTCTTCTGATAGATTTAGTACTACGGCGAAAAAACAATGGCACTCCAAGAAAAAAGTTCCCCATTTCATTTTAGACGAAACTAAACGGTTTTCGGATTCTTCCGATTGTTTCAGGGAAGTCCAATAGGGTTTCAATCTTATCTTTAGATCACGTAAAAGAATTACCGAAGGGCTGTAAAATGCAATTTAAGTTCTGATGCCGTCTATATCGTTAAAATACAACGTGACGTTGTTATTTGTGGAAGAAGAAGTATTTTCTGTAAACGACCCTGTGAATTCTGCAATAGTTAGATAAAAAAAAGTTGGTCCTTGTCCAATGCCCCTCATTTAGCAGAAACTGACCATGTCATACTTTAAACCTAATGGAAACGGTTGAGACTGCAAAATAAAATATAGAATTGATGATTTTCGCTTGGAATGCCACACCTCACGGTGTGTAAAAGTGCCATACCTTAGGAATACTTTCCAGAGTTGTGTCCTCCCAGCCTGAATAACTGCGAGTTTTAAAAAAATAAATTAATGTATTTCTATGTTAATCCAAAAGAAAAATATATTTTCTAGGCCAAATTTCTCCAGGTGTATTGAATACTTTCACAAAATTATGTATGATAAATATAGCTGACTCACACCAACCTATATAATCACACATTTGAAAATTGGTCCGAATATTTTGTGTAGAATTATTCATTAAAACTTTTGAAAAAAAATTCGAACAAATTTCAAAAATTGGAATTATAGAGACATGTAAGTTAGCTACGTGCATCATATAAAAAACCTTTTGTGAAAATATTCAATACAACCGGAGACAATTGGCTTAGAACTGTTTTCCATTGGATAAAGAAAGCCTGATTGGTTTAACACAGTGTCAGCCTGACCTGCTTATGCGACCAGTCGACCGTGGTTTGAAAAATAATTGTAAATAATTTACTAACGCCGATACTAATGCTTGATCTTTAATCTCAAAAACATAGTTTTAACTCGATTAAAAAATATTGGATAAAGGATATACTTTAATTTAAATTTTCAACTTTACTTTTTTCATTTCTAAAAAACATTAAAAGTGCAAAAGTAGGTATCAACATGGTTGAGATGTTCGCTGCTATAAAATAGGGACTGCTATAATGTTAGTATACTAATATTAATTTACCATTTAGAAAATAAAAGTAGGAAAAGTATGACAATTTTATATTAAAGTAAATTGTCCAAACATTAATGTTTAAAAATACCTAATTCAGCATTTCAAAAATTGTCGAAAACATTTACTTTGAAATTTAAAATATAAAAAAAAATATATCTTTCGGATTTCTTTCTCATTAAAAACAGATTAAGTTTTTTTTCTTACAATGAGAAATTCCACTTCAAAACACTCAAAAGCATAAGAAATAAACGATCGCAAACAACGAAAATCAAAACTTATTTACTTCCTTTGTATCGCCAAAAAACAAAAATAAAAAACAATAATTCG
The DNA here is from genome assembly GCA_023701765.1 of Hylyphantes graminicola. NCBI lineage: Eukaryota > Metazoa > Arthropoda > Arachnida > Araneae > Linyphiidae > Hylyphantes > Hylyphantes graminicola. The sequence goes on from CM043113.1 coordinate 50,093,016, forward strand.
CAATATCACAATCACACTTTACATTCATCTGCTCAAATTTGGAACAATATATATTTTTTTTACCAGCAATATCGCATCCGTTGCCACCAAAAGAAATACGAAATAAGGTGCAAATAATCGAAGGGCGATGCTGAGCCGAATATCTCACACGATACTTGTCGAAAACATTTTAAAAATTGTCGAAAGCATTTACTTCGAAATTAGTAGTAGAAAAAATATCTTTCAATTTCTTTCTCATTAAAAACATATTAAGTTTTTTTCTTCCTACAATAAGAAATTCCACTTCAAAACACTCAAAAACATAAAAAATGAACTATCGCAAAAACGAAAATCAAACTTATTTACTTCCTTTGTATCGCAAAAATCAAAACAAAAATTAAAGACAATCATACGCAATATCGCAATCGTACTTCGCATTCATCTGCTCAAACTCGGAATTGTATGTATATATATTTTACCAGCCCTATCGCACCCGTTGCCACCAAAAGAAATACGAAATAAGGTGCAAATAATCGAAGCGCGATGCTGAGCCGAATATCTCACACGACACTTGTCGAAAACATTTAAAAAATTGTCAAAAACACATGAATTTCGAAATTAGAAGTATAAAAAATATCTTTCAATTTCTTTCTCATTAAAAAAAGATTAAGTTTTTCTGTTTTTAATAAGAAATTCCACGAATTTTAAAAGAAATGAACTATTGCAAACGACGAAAATCAAACTTATTTACTTCCCTTGTACCGCAAGGAAACAAAAATGAAAGACAAAAAAAGAAAGAGATCATTCGCAATATCACAATCACACTTCACATTCATCTGCTCAAACTCAGAACTGAATATTCTTTTTTTTTACCAGCCCTATCGCACCCGTTGCCACCAAAAGAAATATTGCCAATCGAAAATCGCCGATGCTGAGCCGAATCTCACACGATACTTTGTCCCGATTTCTTCCGTTACAGTTGTAATGGGACCTCCGGACGACCTCCGTATCGTAACAGATCCGATTGAGGACTTCTATCTTGGTCTTGCAGTGCTGGGAACCCGTTCTGCCGTGAAAATAGGAAGTAGCGAGGATAAGCTTGCTTATTGGCACGACACCTGATGGGATGGCAGCTAGTTTTTTTAAGCATTTGCAACGACTTGTGTTCTATGTTCTTTTGTAGCTGGTCCATTAGTTTTAATAGCGATATTCATAGAGGAGTTTATGTATTGAAAGAAAACTCGTATTTTTAAATGATGTCTTATGCATGCCATTGAACTAATGCCTGCCATTTCAAAGTAAAATGTTAGTCCTACTGAGAAACATTTTCCAGATATTTACTATGCTTCATTCCCTCACTTAATATATTCCAGACAGTTAAAACATTGTCATGAAAACGTGAAAAACCAAAAAATAATCACAAACTAAAAAATATCTATACTTAACTTTTTTGGTATTTTTAGTAATTTCTGAATTTTTACTTCTTAAACCATATTATAGACGTTTGATTAAGAAAATTAATGTTTTAGAATACATATTTCCTGAAAAAAATAATCGCCTTCAGGAAAAAAAAACTTCAAAAAAAAGTTATCGTAATAAATAAACAACTTACCCAAAATATAGCAAATATTATAAATAAAAAGACTGTTACAGCTTAGTTTTTCAAAACAAAATTACATTTCGTCTTAAACAACTATGAAATTAGATTTTTTTTTTATGTTCAATAAAATATTTTCCGAACAAACTACGCATGTTACATCCGTAAAATAAATACAGTATTCGTAGACAAACGACAACGATTTTTATTTTACTAGCTTTAAACATCCGTTCTATTGAAATACATTTATGCAATAGTATCTTCCCCGCCAGACACAAAATTTCAAATAGGTTTGAAAACATCTGCACTATTGACCAAACGTTTCAAAAGAAGAGGAAAAAAATCTTGAATAGATAATCTTTTTGTTTTGATGGCATTCCATCGATATTTTTTTTTATTTAGAATTCCCCTTCTCTTTTCAGGACCACGGAAGCGGCCGTATGGTGGCGCTGTCAGAGCGAAGCAGCCGATCGAAGAGGGGTTTCACCTACCCCACACTCCCTCACAGACCATGCATGGCCCTCACAACGGAAAACGCCCAGTCGAGAACCAACGCGTCCCATTTAACTCCCTACATTGACAACATTGCCAGACTATTGGTCCCATCCTGCCACTTAAGCGAAGTGTCATAAGCTGAAACTTTATATATGCATCTCATCCTGTAAATAATTATACAAGACATAAACATTTTACTTTGAGATACATTACCTGTCGAGCAACAGGTAGGGGGTAAACCATGGCTTTTGAAGACTCAGGCAACATTTCTTATTTTTACCCGAACTGTACTTACGATGACGGAAACTTGAGCTATTACAACATGAGTGCTTGTAATGGCACCGAGATGGACACTGCCACATACAGACTGCCGATAATCGTTGTTGAGTTTGCGAAAATTCTCTACGGGATTGTTTTTCTGGTAGGACTTTGTGGCAACTCCTTGGTAATCTACGTGGTGCTGCGTTTCTCCAAGATGCAGACGGTCACTAATATGTATATCTTCAACCTCGCCCTGGCCGACGAGATGTTCTTGACCGGCCTTCCCTTCCTCCTGACGACGATGACTTTTGGCTACTGGCCCTTCGGCAGAATCATGTGCAAGGTGTACATGACGACCACTTCCATCAACCAGTTCACGAGCAGTCTCCTGTTGACGGTGATGAGCGCCGATCGGTACGTAGCCGTGTGTCACCCGATATCCTCCCCAAGGTACAGGACGCCGTTCATCGCCAAGTTCATCTGCTTGACGGCTTGGACGGTGTCAGCCTTGCTCATGGTCCCCATTTACATATACGCCAACATCTTGGAAAATGATCATGGCACAACGAAGTCTTGCAACATCTACTGGCCGGAAGGTGATGTCATGAACGGCCAACAGGCATTCACTCTCTACTCCTTCACGCTGGGATTCGCCATACCTCTGATCCTCATCTTGCTGTTCTACTTCCTGGTTATCTGCAAATTGCGCACTGTCGGGCCGAAGAATCGCTCCAAGGAAAAGAAGCGATCTCATCGAAAAGTCACCTACCTCGTGCTGACGGTAATCACCGTGTACGTGATATGCTGGCTCCCCTACTGGATAACGCAAGTCTACATCACCTTGCTGCCTCCGAGGCAGGGGCAGACGCATCTAGGGCTGACGATCATCCTGCTCGCGGGCTGTCTGTCCTACGCCAACTCTGCCATGAATCCAGTATTGTATGCCTTCCTGAGCGACAACTTCAAAAAGAGTTTTGCCAAGGCTTTCACGTGTGCAGCGCGGATGGAAGTGAATGCACAATTGAATGCGGAGAACAGCGTCTTCCCGCCAAAACACACCAGGAGTGGATCCTCCAAAGCTCAGTTCAACCGAGAACAGAGGCCGAGGAATGAGTTCGACCCTTCGACGGCCATCACCCTCACATCTAGATCGAACATTGTAGTCTCCAGCGATAAAGAGATTTCGGTGCGTAATGGATTCAACAAGCAACAGATTGAAAGTGAGCCAACTCAAGTTTAAGTTCTTAAGAAAGGCATTTACATAAATATATAATTTTGTGTCATCACACGAGGTGATATCCACCATTTTCAAATACCCTGACAAGTATTTATATGTACTTTGGTAGTGACAACTTTTAAACAAAGAAAATAATCACTTTTCAGTAAAGTCAACAAGCATGATTTCCAGGACACATTCCTGCAAATAAAAACAGAACACATGGGGAGCCTAGAGAATATTTAACTTGCTGATTGCACGTTCTACAAATTTTCACAAGTGTGTCGTAAATAAGATTAGAAGATTTGTCGTTTTATATTATAAGATTTCATTTTTTATTACTTTAACAGACTTATTTTACCAGAACTATCTTATTTTGTGGAATCGCTATAGTGAAGGATTTCTGAACATTGAAGAGATGCGATCTTCTTTTTGAGAAAGTAGTTCAGTGCCATATTGCCATTGGATTTTAATGGCAGAGTTGAAGTGATTGTAGAATATGTAAAATTCCACAGTTAATTTGGCGATTGGAAAACTATAAACTGACTTTTTGATAGGGACTCTAACTTAGACGAGCTTCTTGTTTGCGCAAACGTGTGTCAATTAATATATCAAGACTGAAGGATATTTTGTAAACAAAACTGCAACCAAAGACAAATGTAAACAGATACTTTAAATAATGTTCAAGATATAATACATGGACCATGATAAATGAAGTTTGAATCCTCGTTGTTCTTCATCTTCTTCACCTCGAACGAATGAATTTATATATCATTTAGTTATTGGTGCGATAGCATTTTTTAAACTAAGTCAGTTGATTTTCAATATTACGGTTTCGAAAAAAATTTCAACTAGCTTTAATCTCAAAGCAAACTAATATTTTATTGCACTTATTTATTACGGCAATTTTGAATAAATATTTCGACTTTATTTACTTATTTTCAACAGTCTGATCAGTAGAAAACCTATGGCACTTCGAAAGTAAGTTAATAGATTTTTAATGTTTTTTTCACACTTTTCATTTTAAAATATAATAACACATGAACTTTTTTCATCAATTGCTGTAAATACATATTTAGCATTGAATCTATATAATATGTATGTAAATTGCATGTATCAGAAGTATATGTTAAAACCAAATTTGCTCACATAGAATGCTGTGACAACAATGTTGTTTTGTATAGGTTTTCAAATAGATATATAACCAATAGATTTAGAAAGTTCGTAATTCTAATTATTGGTAAAAAATGTGATTTATAAATGTGTTTACAACGTAATTCTCTCTTCAGCATTTCAGTAAAAATATTTGTACATAATTATTGAGTTTTTACCAAGTAAATAGATTCGTAATGTTTAAAATAATGTTAAAATTGGAGTTTGTATCCCAATTTGATAAATACAAAGAATTTATTAAAATTATTTTATATAATATGGGACAACTATTTTATAATTTCATAAAAAAGACTTTATATTATGAAAATTTGGCAACGTAAGTCCATTCATAAAATTACGTTTTACTAACGTTGGAATGCATATCTTTCTTTTTGAGTATCTTATATAAATGATAAAAAAAAGTATTTTGCATAATTAAAAAGTTAACATATGGTAATGTATTTAAAAAAATTAAAGTTTGTAATAATAAGAAGAATCGCTGATTATAATTCGGATGACATGTATTATTAACAATTTATTTCTGTAAAAAAAAAATGTATATTGGAAAGAATTTATTTGAAATAATTCTGAAATTTTAAAATTGTTATGTTTTGGTACAATTCTAGTACGCAATGCTCATAAATAAATTGTTACAACTTAAAATTGTTCTTTTTATAGAAAAAAATTACATAATGGTGTCTGTGTTTTTAAATACCTTTGATTATTCTAGCAAAAATAAAAAAAAGCTTAATCATTAATTTAAATGTTATCGAAATAATTGTAATACTAGACGAATTTTTTATTCTTATATCTTTTGAATAGTTTTTATATAAAAAAGTACAATTTGACAATTTAATTTCATATTTTTAATCGTACAATGAAGCACAATAATCTTTTAACAGAGAATTGTTTTATGCATAATTGAAAGGTAAGTATAAATTTTCCCTATAATAATAGTACTAGCTTACATTTAAAACTAATAAGAGTACTTAGTTCTAAAACTGAAAATGATGAAATTTACAAGGGTTATATTTTCATTCATTGTCCATTTTAATGATGTTATTATTGCATTAAGTGCCTCATCTACTGCCGGTAAGCCACAGTACAGAACAATAGATAGAAATGTCTAACGTGAATCAAGAAAATATGAAGTAGCACAGATGAAGTTGCTTATATTTTGAAAAAATAAGTTTTTAAAAAGTTAAACTTATTAATGTGCTAATATTTATTTAAAGATTTTTCCCCAATAATCTTTTATTTGATATTGATATAACATATTTCGTTATCAACAAACAAATCTCCATGAGAAAGTTGACACTCCGGCTACAAAGACGAGATGATGATGATTAACCCCATTTTCGAGTATGAATTACGCAATAAGTTCAAATGTATAATTACTACGAAAACTATATTAAAATTGTATTATATTGTTTTAAAAAACATATTTAGCTGAAAGAAATATTTGGTTAAGAAGCGAAATATATTGCACTTTACACGGAAACCTGAATTGATCACAAGAAAAACAGATACAATTTCAAAAATAAACTATTATTAACTAAGCTAGTAAATAATAAAATGCGATTTTATGAAACTCTTTAATATATATTTCTCACATGAAATAAATTTATCAATACCACTTTGTTTCCTTAAAATAGCATCATAAATATGAAAAGTACGTAGTTTTTCTTGTCAAAAATCACTATTCCATAAAATTAGATTGAAAAAAAAAACGTTCTTTAAAAAAATCAAACTTGACTATCGAATACTTTAAGTGTTTTCCTAACCTTTAAAGTTGGAATTTCGCCATATAAAATACAAAAACTCAAGAAAAGAATAACATTAACTATTACAAACACCAATTCTATGTTTAAGAGGGAGGAGGATTTTCACATCAAAGGTGATTCTGAAGTTGGCTGAGAATTTATAAAACCTATCAAAGAAATATTTTTGCGAGTGAAATTTTTGTAAAATTGGAATGGGGTTTCGAAATTAGATTCATGAATATTCACATTTTATCCTAACTCAACTTCGAACGAATAAAAGGATGTTTTGGAGACAGTTCAAAGAACTTCAGATTTGCCTCGAAGGTAAAGTCTTGGCTGATTCAACCATGTATGGGTAGACTACAGCAATAACAACTTAAATAAATACAACACCACACTGCATTAAGGAGAAAGATGCTTTCTACTATGTTAACCAACTGAAGAAAATTATTTTTTTTGCAAACAGTGTAGTATTTACCTAGATTATATCATCTTTTCAAGCAACTCACATAAAAGTTCTTCTATTTCGCTAGAACGTTGCATTAACGTTCCAGATCAAATTATTCAATGATAAAGTGAACTTCAGCTGGTTATTGATCTAACGTTATCAAATCAAAAGTAGTTTTTAAATCTGAAAAGTGAATATATCCTTCGGCAGTAAGATGTTTTCCAGGTAACTCATCATTTTTCACGACGCCATATTCTGATTTGAATTCCAATTTCATTTTCCTGGAAAGTCTTTAAGAAAAGCTTTTTTTTATTAAAGCTTTAGGTTTTATTTGTACAAGTTATTATCCAACATATACACACTTAAAACAGTATAGATATTAATATTTATAACTAGTTCACCAATGCAGTTGCAACATTTATAAGAAAGACCACAGTTTTAGCAACATAAAAAATAAACTAATTGAGATCAAACTACACTCTTAAAGCAAAAGAACTAATTTAACTCAATCTGAGTAGTTTTCACCCCGCCAATCTTGAAAATACGCTTCTCCGAAAGGAGTGGATCCTTTGTGTGCTAAACCTCCAACAGGATCACTCCAAGCGAGTGTTTTTAACTCAGTCTGAGTTCATATTCACTCCTTTCAAGTGTCGAAAATGCACTCCTCCAACTGGAGTGGATTTCACTCTTTTGTTTTAAGAGTGTACAACTGTAATAAACAGATTACACATATAATAGCAAGAAATAACAGTTTTTTCTCTTTTGAACCGCATAAGGGTACTGGACTTCAGCCGACCAAGCATTTCAACTGTTTGTGGAAGTTCTGTGTGCCGAAATACCTTAGATGGGAGAGGGTTGGACTGATGATGTGAAAGATCAGTGGTTCAAACCTCTGCTTGGCGGCTACGCAACAGTTAAGGGCGACATCGAACGCAGCGTTAGGACCTTGAAGGATATTTCACGTGCAGTCCCTTACACGGGGTACTATTCGTCGGACATTTTTGGCTGCACGGGCCGTTTATAGGTCGGCAGCTATTATGGCGATGCCCGGACCCGAACCTGGGACCTTCCGCATGCTAAACGAGTGCTTAACCGACTGGGCTCCCCAGCCTTCACTAGGATGGATGGAAAAGGGTAAAATTTCGTTTTCTTTTTTCTGTTTGTTAAAAAATAGTTTTTGCGTTAAAAAAACAAAATATTCTTATATAAAATACGTTAGTTTGCGGTTATGGTAGTTTTCTTGCACATCAGCTGACAGTTTTTATCTGTAAAAACTGCAGACTTTTTTTACAGTGTAATTCAACGAATGATGTCGAACTCTTCTAAATACTTAAACAGCTTAAAAAATAATGTAAATAATCAGATGATTACATCTTGTTTTGCTGTTAAAACTATTTAATTATTGTAAAAATGGAAAAACATCGGATATATTTTTGAAAATATTTTAACAAGTACTGGGCTCAAAAAGAAATCGTGTCTTGTCTGTAAGAGTATTTTCTTATTGAAGATATACTATTATGAACAGTTACAACTAAAATAAAATAAACACTTCATTAATATAAACATTTGATAAATTTGTGTCTTCAAAATCTTATATTGATCTTGAGATAAACCGTAACTTCCATCTGCTTTCGCAAGCTTGACCTTTGTGTATACATAAGAAAATAGCACTTATTATCATTTTCAATTCGTAAAAAAACATCACTTTTACAGATAAAATGATATTGGAAAGAACACAAAGCAGATTTAAGTTAAAGAATCATTTAATGGTATACTATTAAGGGAATTCAAAAACATCTGAGATATGGTTTTTTATCTAAAGAATTCTTTTATTTACTATTACTATTTAAATTTAACTAAATTTAAAAATCATATTACCAACCACTTGAAATAAATTCTAGCATAAGTATAAATTTGAAAAATAT